>CM076581.1:1605865460-1606378868 GCA_034641835.2 Pinus albicaulis
ATTAAGCCCAAGTGGCTCCACAAGAAAATTCGCTGATAAAATCACTCATAGAGTGCCCTGATGGCTCTGAAACCTATCCCAACAGCTCCGTAATGCTTCAATACCCCCAAATCAAAAAAAATTTCGCTTCTAAAGGCTTTTCCTAGCCAAAGTTATGGCTAACTGAAGTTTGCCTAGTGTCCCCTTGAAAAGCTCCACTAAATGTGGAGCACTGCCAGATAGCTCCGACAAAACTGGAGACAGCGCTAAATTTTGGCGCTCCACCAAATATTCCGTCAGAATGGGGGGGCTAAAATATAGGCCCATACGACCGCACCGATCGGAAGTTAGTTTGAGTTTTCCGCACCCAGCGCCTTGTAATGTGACCACGCCCCCGTCCATAACGCGCCACAAGCACATTCAAAATTTAAATAAATTTTCGTGCGGATTTTTTAATAACAAGTACGTTTGGTCTAATGGTTAGGTCAGCCTTTGAACGCACCTACCCTAAGCCAAATCCTCGCCGTGTGCAATAAAATTTTAAAACACAATTTCGTTCTAATTGGGCCACGGGCGGCCGTCCGGCTAGCCACTGGAACCACTGTGATTGGCCGCCTGCTAAATATTTCAGAATATTCAGCGTGGAATATTCCACGAATATCTCTTAATATTATGTGGAATATTCTTTAATAATTTTTTTTTTATAAAGTCAAATTGGCCATTTTTTGTCAAATTCTGCAAACTTCAAAGTTGAATAACTTTCTTATACAAATATTTGCCAAAGTGTATTCGCGCTTCATAGATCATTTTTCCAATCTCTTTCCAATCGTTCTAGTTTGGACCACTGAGGCAACTTCATTTTTGAGCATTTTTCAAAGAGACCGGATCTCCTCGATCGTAAAATCAATTTCTTTCCTGTTGTCTTGAAATAAAGGTATTTAATACATTAAGAACCTGTCAACATACTTTGAAATATGTAATTAAGGCTTTGTTTTCTTAAAAAATAAAAGTATAGAAAATATAAAAAAAAACTTTGTATAGTGAAAAAATTACAATAAACATGTATGTCAACAAGTATAATAAAATAAAAGGTACTACAATAAACATGCATGTTAACAGATATTATAAAGGTTAGAAGTCAAGTAAATGCCTAAGGCTACACTACACGTATAATGAAACCACCTCTTCAGAAATGAGACAGGCTCCCACAATTCTATGTTACAATGAAATCAGTAATGACATAGGTTCCCACAATTCTATGTTATAGTGAAATCGGTAACCCTAGAGGAAAAGAAAGTAGGATATGTCAACTTAGGAACTACTAGAAAAAGGAACCACCTTCCTAGCCGAGGGTAGAGAGGAAAGATGAAATAGTATAATGCTCTAGAGCCATAAAGTCTGAGCCACACGACACCAGTGCTGAACTTACTTGGTGGAATGGCGCCAAATATATTGTGGACACATAAAGTCAAGGTGCTCGCCTTTATCCCGCACGAATTTGATTCCACAGAAGTAGAGTCGCCCAACTGTATCGAAGAGTCACTAACATATGTTGGTCATCTAGAGTTCAACAATAGAAGGAAGCTTCCTGGGCAAGATAACGTTTTCCAATTACGCAAAGTTATGTCATCTTCCCTCTTTATGGGCATTCACAGAAAGTTGTTGTTGATGCTCCTTTGCTTTTGTGTGATGTTTGTGAGGAGGAGGAGGTGGAAACATTTATTTACTCGGGTTCCTCTTAGAATGCCCATCTCCAACATTTTTTTGTTTCTCATAATCATTTCTGTCTTCAACGACAAAGGATTGAAGTGTTGTGCCTTTGAATTTTGATTATTCCCTCCTTTTCTTCTTCAAAACCCTTCCAGAGGAGGCCAACCGATGCATCTACGCTCAAGCACAAATTCATCTACCCCAACTGAGACAAATTCATATGGAGGTTGGAAATCAACTTTACTTCAATTAGCTTTAGCAGTGTGGAATGATATTGATTGGTCTTCTTTCTACACTCTTGACTTCCCATCTGCAATATCTTCATTCTATTAGAATATTATATATAACAGAGCCATGCAACACATAAAATATGCGGAAAACACAAGCACACAAAACACATAAAACCAGAGAGACACAGATATATGTGGTTCACCCATTTTGGGCTACGTCCACCTCGAATAGCCAGTCCTTCCTTTCTATTATCCAGCAAAATGAAGAGACACAACCTACAGCAGATTCGCTGTAATATCCTCTGTTCTCTCTCATAGTCTCCCTATCTGTTTCTCGCACTGAGAATACACCTACAATACACAGCCGTAGTACAATACCCTCATACAAGCGAGGGGTTGCCTTCTAGGGAAAAAAACCCTAAACTAAACATAACTTCTACCATCAGATCATCTGCCTAATGAACGACCTAGATTGAATAGAAATGACTATACTTTTACAAGGCAATTTTACATCTGTTTTTAGTTTCGAGGGCGCTGCCCCTGAAACCACCCGCCAGGGGGGGGGGGGCTCCATAAAGTCACAGTTGCCCCCCCTTGACCCGCCAGGAAGTGTTTAATTTCGGGCAGCGTTGCCGCCCCATTAAGGTATAGGGTCCAACGCTGTGATACAAAATAAACAAGATAATCAGGCTCCACAGCCAACACATTGTTTGGTTCTTCCTTTTTTTGGAATCTCACTCCTGACTTTGTGCAGCAATGAATAATATAAACCTTTAACCATATGTGTATATATCTCAACATCGCCTCCAAGATATTTTTTGTTCTCAATAGATATCCTATGTACATCAACTATCCTTAAATCAATAGTCCAAGTGGTGCAACAACATGAAGAGAACCCATATGTGCATCTGTTATCCTTAAATCAACAGTCCAGGTGGTACAACATCATGAAGAGAACCCATATATGTGGGCTTATAAGCTGGATTTTGATCTTATCGACTTTCCTTCGCAGGAGCTTGGTACACCTTTCCTTAGCAAGAGCTTAGTACAGTCCTCTAAGGCATTCTTTAAAATTCTCCTCGAGGGGTTTCCATGAACATTTGCCTAAAATTTCCATTACATTCTTTTGTACTCTCCTCTACACAACGGGGGGTTTCCATGAACATTTGCCTGAAATCGGCATTAGAAAGGCTTCTGAGAGCATGGCTTCCATTGTTGCCGTTGTGGTCTCTCTTGTCCCTGTCATAGGCTTGGATGGAGGAGGAAGGGAATTTGAAATTGGGACCTTCTCTTAACTGCCATTCCCATTCCCTCTGCTAAAAAATGAGTTTGACGACACAAATGGAAGGGTGTTATTTCAAATTCTCCTTGAGAAGTTTCCATGACGATTCGCATGAAATATCCATTAGAATCTTTCGTACTCTCCTCGACACAATGAGGGGTTTCCATGACCATTCACCTGAAATTTCCATTAGAAAGGTTTTTGAGAGCATGGCTGCCATTTTTGTTGATCTGGTCTCTCTTGTCCCTGTCCTAGGCCTGGACGAAGGAGGAAGGAAATTTGAAATTAAGACCTACTCTTCACTGTCATTCGCATTGCTCTTCACTTCCATTCCCATTCCCTTTGCCAAAATTTGAGTTTGACGGCACAACTAGAAGAGATTGACTCAAAAACTAAGTTTGACGAAAAGCGAGTACAACGAGACAACTCGAAGAGATTGATACAAAAAATGAGTTTGACGGAAAGCGAGTACGACGAGTTGGTACGGGGAACTGTTGAAGAGGCACTGTTGAGATTTGGACACCTATTGAGAACGATGAATCTCAACAGTGTCACCAACAAGAACTCCACAATAAAATGCCTATCGGCATAATTAATTACTGTGATAAATTTGTAGCTCAAACACACATACCAATATTGAGAAAACCATATGCTTCTTACCACCGAAAGATAAAAATAGTTGAACATATTTTAAATCTATTAATGGTTGGAAGGTGATAAACTAGCCATGTGGTGGCAATGTCACGTTTTTTGCTTATATGGCTCTTGTTTTTTATTGAATAAAGACTTGTAATTATTTGTTCAAATTTTTTTGTGAATGTTTTGTCATCAATTTTTGGCCTCCTTTTGACACCAAAACATAAATTTACTTATATTTTAAATAAATATCTTCTTATACAGTTTCCTTATATGAAATTGAAAACGATCCATTTAAATTTAATGATAAAAATATTAAATACTTAATTAAAAGTTTTCATTTTTATTTATTTATAATTATTGTAAATTTTATTATTTGTATAATAATAAATAGTTGTAAAAGTAGTCCATGAGGTATTGGATAGACGGTGATCGCGTGTTATGTTAAGGCACTCCTTGATGTGAAGACACCCGTTCAATTCCCTGCCCCGATTAGGGTGATGTGAAGTCACTCGTTCAATTCCCCGCCTCGGTTGGGGTGATAAATTAGACATGATGAAGATGTAGTCCAACCAAGCTTAAAAAAATAAAAAATTATTTGTAAAAGTAATATATTTTACTAATATAATAACTTCACCATACTACTTACACTAAACATAATTAACATCCTAATTCATAGTTTTATATTTCTTTCTATGTGATACAAATGGCCTTTTTGGATGACCAACCCAAGGAATAGTATGTATATCTTTTTATCTTTCAATTTAAAAAAAATAAAAAATACAAGACTTTTAGCATTGAAGCAACGCTTATTCCTCAATTCTCGTATCAGTGTTACAAGGTGACAGGTTCAGTAAGTAACCAAACTAAAGACAAAAACTTGTGGTTGTGAAAATAAAGGTCAAGGTGGAAATGGACATTGAAATGGGTGAAGGTTTGCACAGGGTGGAGAGACATTATGCAAGAAAAACCATAAATAAGTCGGATAATCTAGAAAATTAGAAATCCAAAGATCTTATAGGAACATTTTCTTTTTTGCAAAGGAAATGAAGGCCTATGTTGTGAGGATTCCAAATGGCAAGCTATTAAGTTAAACCAAATTGACATGTTATGGCCATTTTGCATCACTTTGTGAAAACTCTGATTAACCTGGGGAAGCTTGCTAAGGTGTAGTGTTAGATGGAAAGAAGGTGTGTATCCACGATTAATGAAGAACTACAAGAAATAGAGGCTTTATGTGAGGGCATCACAAATAAAATTAAGGAAATTGAGGTTGAGGTCTACTAAAATCATGCAAACCCTTCGAAGTAACTCAAAATAAGTATCAAGTCCCTCATATGATTTTTAAAATTTTGTGTGTCTTGGCTGATGGGATTTGTAGTTCAAGAGACTCCACTCCACAAGAGAAATGTTGTGCAACCAATGCTAAAAGAGAAGAAAAAGAGGTATCAACGCCCTAACCCTTTAGAAATGAGCCACTTCGAAGGGGCAAACTTCCAATACATTACATAAATGAAAAATTCTTGGATGATACAATTTACAAAACCTCCTTTCTATATATAGGAGTCCATGGGGCCATAATGTAATCCTAGTGGGCCACAATGTAATCCTAGCCGACCTAACAATAATAATTTAAGGGCACAATAATAATAATAATGGGGTTACACTAACAACAATAAGGGACTATACTAGTAATATAGGGACCTAACATGCCCTCTCCTTCAAAAAAGTGTTGTCCTCAACACTTGAGTAGCTCTGGGTGCTTCTGTATAAAATTCTCATCCTCCCATGTAGAATCTTCAGTGGGTAAGTTCTTCCACTTGATGAGATACTCCGAAATTGATCGATTCCGTAGTTGTCGAGTTCTTGTTTCCATGACCGCTTCAGGTTCCAATATGATTTTTCCTTCCTCATCAAGTTCTGGCAATATTGTTTGAACTGGAAGATTTTCACTTATAACCTTCTTTAAGCATGAAACATGGAAAACTGGATGTACTCGCGAAGAAGCAGGAAGCTCCAATTTGTATGCCATAGTACCAATCTTTTGCAACACCTTGTAAGGACCATACTACTTTGGTGATAATTTATTATCCTTCTTAGCTTGCTTGAGGGACATTTGTTTGTATGGTTGTAGCCATAAAAATACCCAATCTCCTACATCAAAACTTTTCTCGCTGCGATGTTGATCTGCCTGTTGTTTCATTCGATTTTGTGCCAAAGTCAAGTTATCCTTTAAGAGTTGGAGAACTTCTTGTTGATGCTCGATGTGATCTTCCACTGCTTGAACCTTCGAATTTTCTCTTAAATATGATGTGATGGATGGTGGATGATATCCATAAAGTGCCATAAATGGGGTCATTTTTGCTGCAGTATGGAAGGAAGTGTTATACCACCATTCAAAAAGAGGTAACCACTTGACCCATTGTGTTTGTTTATCAGATACAAAACAACGAAGATATCCTTCCAAACATTTATTTACTATCTCAGTTTGACCATCAGATTGAGGATGATAAGATGAGCTATGAGCCAATTGAGTACCCAAACAAGAAAATAACTCCGTCCAAAAATTTCCAGTAAAAATGGGATCTCTGTCGCTCACAATAACCCTTGGGCTTCCATGTAGCTTTTAAATTTTATCCATAAATGTAGTAGCAACTGTACTTGCTTTAAATGGATGAGATAATGCACAAAAGTGTGCATACTTGGTAAGTCTATCAACTACCACCATGATGACACTCTTTCCTTCGGACTTAGGTAAACCTGTGATAAAATCCATTGAAATCTCCTCCCAACTTTGACTTGGAATGGATAAAGGTTGTAGAAGTCCCGGGGTCTTAATTGTCTCAACTTTATTCTGCTGGCAAACCAAACATTCCGTCACAAACTTTTGAATATCAGATTTAAGGCCATCCCAAAAAAATTCTTTCTTCACCCTTTGGTAAGTTTTTAAAAATCTCGAGTGTCCTCCTAAAGGAGAAGTGTGCAATTCCAGAAGAATATTTTGTTTTAGTTGGGAATTCTTACAAAGATATAAACGATCTTTGTACCATAAGGAATCATTTTTCCAACTAAATGTATCAGATGTACTAGGATCTTGCTGCAACTTTTGAATGAGTGTCCATACATCTTATTCCTTCTTCCATTCATCTCTTGCTTCGGTTATCCATTCTGGTTGGATAATAGAAATGGCACAAAGCAATGCTTCCACCTCTTCATTCTTTCTTGAGAGTGCATCTGCAACAGCATTAAGCTTTCCTTTTTGTAGATTATTTCAAAGTCATAACCCAACATCTTTGTGACCCATTTTTGCTGCTCTTCTGAAGATAGTCTTTGTTCCAAAAAGTGTTTAAGACTTTCATGATCAGTTTTTACCTTGAAGTGTCTTCCCATTAGGTAAGTTCGCCATTTCTTTAGTGCATGCAGTATTGCTAACATTTCCTTCTCATAAATAGGTTTCTGTAAATACTTTCCTTTGATTGGACGACCTTCAAAAGCAATGGGTCTTCCTTCCTGCATTAAAACTGCACCAATTCCATTTCCTGAGGCATCACATTCCACAATAAAGGTTTTTGTGAAGTCTGGTGTAGCTAAGACCGGTGCTAGGCACATTCCCTCTTTAAGACGTTCAAAGGCCTTAGTTGCTTCAGGAGTCCATGAAAATGCATCTTTCTTCAATAATGTTGTTAGAGGTGCTGCTATTCTCCCATAATTCTTAGCAAACTTGCGATAATACCCTGTTAACCCGAGAAATCCTCGCAACTTCTTTATGGTTGTGGGGACTTTCCATTCCTTAATGGCTTTAATTTTGTTAGGTCTACTTTAACACCCTCGTGAGATACAATATGACCCAGATATTCCACCTCTTGTACTCCAAAGAAACATTTGGATTTTTTTGCATATAATTGTTTCTCCTGCAATAGTTTGAGCACCCTGTCAACATGTTCAACATGATCCTTCCAAGACCTGCTGTAGATTAGTATATCATCAAAAATACTAGCACAAATTTTCTAAGGAAGGGTTTGAAAATGGAATTCATCAACCCTTGAAATGTAGAAGGTGCATTGGTAAGGCCAAAGGCATGACCAAAAATTCATAATGACCCTCATGAGTTCGAAATGCTGTTTTTGGAATATCTTCAGTCTTCATTCTAATTTGATGATATCCCGAACGAAGATCCAACTTGGTAAAATAAATTGCTCCATGTAATTCATCCAATAATTCATCAATCACAGGAATGGGAAATTTATCTTTAATGGTGAGCTTATTGAGCTCCCTATAATCCGGACACATTCGCCATGATCCATCCTTCTTGTGTACCAATACTACATGAGCAAAGAAAGAACTTTGACTAGGTTGAATTATACCCACCTCTAACATTTCTGCAATCATACGTTCAATTTCGCTCTTTTGGACATAAGGATATCTATAAGGCCTGATGTTTGGAGGAACACTTCCTGGAATCAAATGAATAGCATGATCATGATCACGAATAGGTGGGAGTACTTTGGGAGTTTCAAACACCTTGGAATGATTGTCCAAGACTTGTTGGAGATCTGCAGAAATAGATGATTTTGATGTCGGAACTTCTATTGAGCATAATTGTGAAATTACGCCTCGTTTTTCTTTCTTTAGAAGCTTTGTCATGACATTAGAGCTTATTATCCTTCCCGGCTTCCCTTCAATACCCCGTAATTCGACTTCCTTTCCTTCTGAAAAAAATTTCAAGAAAAGTTCTTGAAAATTAAAAGCTACCATCCCCAAAGATTGCAACCATTGTACTCCTAGTACAACATCAGCACCTCCCATAGGAATGGAAAGCATTGGACTAGTCAATACATATTCCCCCATGGTTAGCTTGATATTATGGCATTTCCTAGAGCAATTTATAGTTCCTCCATTTGCAACCATCACTTGACATTCTGGTGCTGGGTATAGGAAACAATTTAATTCCTTGGCTACCTTACAATGAATAAAATTATGGGTGCTACCTGAATCAATCAACACTAATACCTTTTTCTTCTTGATTTGTCCTTGTATCTTGAGAGTTTGAGGAGTGGTAATTCCTGCCAGTGCATTACACGATATGGTCGGATTCATTTCTTCCTCTTCTAGGGTTGGTTCCCGGTGTATATCCTCTTCTTGTTCATTTTCTTCTTCCTCTTCACAATCTATGTAAAATAATTTCTTCTCAGCACACTTATGACCTTTAGTGTATTTGCTATCACAACTATAGCAAAGCCCTTTTGCTCTTTTTTTCTTCCAATTGTTGTGGTGTCAACCTTGTAGGTTGTGGAAATCTAGGCGTAGCAACACTTCCTTCTTTATAGAATTGAGTGGTAGGCTTCCTTGTCGCCACAATTTTACATTCAACTTTTCTTGCCAACCTGAATGCCTTCTCCAATGAATCAGGTTCCAAAACACGAACTTCATGTTGGATGTTATCCTTTAGAGTACCCATGAAGAGATCAATCCTGTGTTCCTCTGGAATATCAGTTACCCTTATATTCAATTTTTGGAAGTCCTCAATGTGCTGCCCCACTAAACCCTTTTGTTTGAGATTTATCAATTGGCTAAAGAAGGTGTTTCTCTTTGTATCCTCATAATGTGCTATCATTTCCTCCGTAAAAATTGACTAAGTGACAATTTTTTTACGGGAGCAAAGCCATCGATACCATACAAATGTATTTTGTTCTAAATGTAAAGTTGCAATGCGTACATTTTGTGTGTTTTGCACGTTATGGAGATCAAAATATTGCTCCATCTGTAGTATCCATGTTACAGGATCCTTTCCATCAAACTTCCTCATATCCATCTTTGGAATATGGTGGTTCTTCCCGCCAACATTAGAGTTTATGAAATCACAAATAACATTTATTTTGTTCTCATCATGAGGTTCTTCTACTATCTTTTCACCATTAGGAAACCTTTCTTGTATAAACTTTGTCAAACCTTCCATGTCTGCTTTTAGAAAATTTTTCATGTTTTCCATTTTCTCATCGATCTTAGCTTCCATGTCATCAATCTTAGCTTCCATGCCCACTTCCATGCCATCCATCTTAGCTTCCAAACCAACCATATTAGCTTCCACGCCTTTCTTCAAACCATCCATCTTAGTTTCCACGCCTTTCTTCAAAAATTCCATTTCATTTTTTGTTGTTCTTTGCGAGAGCGAAATTTGTTGCACTTGCTCTTGTAATTTTGTTATGTCATGTTGCCATTCTTCGTCTTCATGAGTCATAGTAGAGCCTTCTAAAGGCTTAATGGGTGTTGAATTATTTTTAGGGGCCATTTTAGAATCCAATATTGATATCTATTCTACAATATTCCCTTGCAATCAATTCAACTTGATTCTTCAAACAAGACTTATGCAATTTGGAAAAAAAATACACACCTTTTACTTGCTTTTGAGGAGCTCGATATTTAAATTCAGATATTCTGATTAGCGCCTTCAATATCTGGAAATTAGCATCAAGTAGCCCTTCGAATTTTCTTGAATGCCACAGTCTGACTTGATTTGGCTTTCCAAGACAAAGTTGTGTCCAATCTCCCACAATGACCTAATTTTGGACTGGTTCAGTAGAGCGAATTTGTACGACTTGCCACGTGTCACTTTTTTGTCCTTTGTCTCTGAAACTGATAGCAAAGAAACTACAGGCCGTGTACTTGCAACCAATTTTGACGGCACTCCAATCCAATCTTTAGAGAGAGAGTTATTGAACTTTTCCCACGATCACCTCTTTGAGATGAAATTCAGGAGCCTGAAAAAGCACTACCTTCCACAGATCATATCTCCAAAAATATTGCGAACCAAGCTCTGAAATTTAGAAAATCTTCCTCAGGATTTCGGCTTTGCACCCTAAAAATTTCAGCTTCTGAAACTTCGTAGAAAAAAAAGTTATAGCGAAAATTCCACGATGACCTGTTTGGAGCAGCGAAACCCTAGAATCCAAAGCTCTGATACCAAATGTTGTGTAACCAGCTCCAAAAATAGAAGAAAAGAGATATCAACGCCTTAGAAATGAGTCACTTCGAGGGGGAAACCTCCAATACATTACATAAATGAACAATTCTTGGATGATACAATTCACAAAACCTCCTTTCTATATATAGGAGTCCATGGGGCCATAATGTAATCCTAGTGGGCCACAATGTAATCCTAGCCGACCTAACAATAACAATTTAAGGGCACAATAATAACAAAATGGGGGTTACAAGGGTACAATAATAACAATAAGGGGTTTACACTAACAATAATAAAGGACTATACTAGTGATATATGGACCTAACACGAAACTAGCAACATCAACCACAATGTAGTTCTACTATAACAGTACCGACCATTATGAGGCTACTATTTTTTTTCAATTTCCTTTGCATATTGTCTTTACCATCCCTATACATTTGGTAGTGAAAAAAGTGTTTTACATGTCAATGGGCTACAAAGAGACAACCATTTAACATTGTTTTTTTTGTATTAGGATACAATATTCTTCTAATGCTGGTATAATACCTTTTTTACAACAAAATTGTATAAGTTTTCTAAAAAATTCACATCAATTAAAAACAAAATCATTATACTACCTATTAAAAAGAAAATGCTTCATTTTTTTGAACTTCTCAGAATTTATAATTTGTATGGTCTTTGATTCCTTCCTAATTGGGTGATTGAGTGATTACCAAACTCAAACAACTATTGAGCTCATGCAAAAGACCCCAAGGCATGGATAAATGAAAATTTTGTTGAAAATGGCAACAAGAAGAGACTTCTAATTTAATTTCCCCTTAATTAAATTAGAAGGAAATTGTAATTCCACATCACATGACAACTTGTACGAGTTAACTAAGTCAGGAAGACTTAGTTAGCTCAATAAATCTGAGTTGAGAGTAAAACTAGAAGCATGTAGAGTGTTCCCTAAGTTTTAGGGGGGACAGTTACAGTTTATTTTGAGTTGTAATTAATTAACTTAATTATTTGAGTTAAAATCAATTTAACTAGTTCTAACTAATGGAGGAACTAGTGGGAGGTCCAGTGAATAAAATCTGATCTAATTCACATGCAGTGGTCAATCAGATAATTAATAATTCACTAAAAATGGCTCATGCATGTTAGTTCTGAGGAAGACCCGGTTGAGATTGGAGTTAAAGGGAAGTGTATTATCGATTGTATAATTAGAAAATTGTATAGGTGGTGCATGGAGTCAGAGGAAGAGCCTTAATGTATTGCACAATCATTATTGAGGAATTTCCAAATTAATAGGGGCTTAATTACCCTAGGGATGACGCAAGCAAGCAGGGCATCTAGAGGCCAATAAATTGGTTAAGTATTGAACCAAGCTAGCCTAGGAATCAGTGAGACAAACAGAGATAGTGTAGAGAGCTCTCAAGCGTGAGAGAAGCATAGTATTGTTCTCATATTCTTTGACTTATGCAATATACACATAACGGGGTGTTGGGTATCACTTTTTGGTGTTTAAGCTTCACCACATAAGCCATTTTTGCCTTCATTTTCCATTTTCCACTTCCATTTTCATCCATAAAACCTTTGAAATTAATCAAATCAAGTACATATTTCATTTATTTTTAATGATTTAAATTTTGACAAAGTCTTGCTTTAAAATTAAAATTTTAGCAGTAATTACGGGATGTTGCAACTTCCTGTATTAGCTCCATGGTTTTCATATGTGCAGGATAGATGGGTGAAATATGAAGGTTTTTGGGTAATCGTCAGTGTACAAGGATGGTGAAACACCTATTTTTCTCCTCAAAATGTTCACGGAGGTGCTCAGTCAACGTTGGTCAAACTAGGCCAATCATGTAGAAAATCCATGTTTTAAGCATAAAATTTGGGCAGTTTTTTATTTTAAAGGATTTTTCCCAAATTTTAGTATTAGGAGGGATGAATTCAACCTGTAGCCTTTATTTAATATTTTCATAAATACATTTGAATATTTTTAGTTAATTTGTTACAAAAACTCTTGTATAAATATGTGGCATTTGGAGTAAGACATCCACTATGTTATGTTAAGTTTGAAGATTTTTGCAATTTAACAAAGAGAGTTGATTTTAGAGTTTCTTATATCTCTACTGTGCTTAGTGAATGATATTTAGTCTAGTTTTTGTTCTTCTAAGTTGGTCTTCACTTAAAGTGTGCAAACAAAGCGTGGAGGGGCTCCATTGCCAAGCATGTGCACTAATTTCTCATTGTTTGGTATGATTTTCAGTTTGTTGTAATTTCTGTAAGTAAGTTTGTGATTTATTTTGGTATTATTTGAAAAATTTGTTATTGATATTCTTGATAAGAAATATTGTGAATTGACCTTCTGTAAGGGAGTTTAATATTCCTTTCATTTAGAATAAGCTAGACTTGTCAAATATAACTCATTTTGCTTACTTACGATTGAATTGCTGCGATTTAGTTGATTAATTATTTCATTGAATAATTTGATGATATGAAGGTATTAATTTGGTCTTTGAAGGCTTTTTGAATCTATCTCATGTCAGGGAGATTGAATGTTAGTTGACAATAATTCTTAAGATTTCAATATTAGTTAAGTGTTAGTATTTTTAAAAAAATCTCTAAACCATATATTTTGGTGTGCTTCTAAGCTTATGAAGTCTGGATTAATGATAGAATGATGATATGATTTATACCCTTAAATTATACTGACATTTTTGGTGTCGTCGCCGGGGAAGCACATTTAGAGACTAAAAGCTTAGTTAATTCATTTAGTTTTCTCTATAAAATAATAATAATAATAATAATAATAAAAATAAAATAAATTTCAGTTTCTAGTTTAGTTATGTTTCTTGATGCCTAGACAAAGAGACAAAAAGGGTAGATATAAAAATCAAAACCCCCCAAACACTAAAAAAATCCTCCAACTACAAATCCATTTGCAAGGCAAGACCTATCATACTTCAAAATAGGATGCTAAAGAATTTTTTTAGTGAAGGAGGGTATAACACCATAAGGATCTTCTTAAATCCTTGTCCACAATTCAGAATTATCACTAGGGATGAGTTTTCATTTCAAAAGATAGAAGAGGAGAAAGACATCTATAAAGAGGATTCCCAAAAGGAGAACCTAGAAGCTTTTTCTAGTTATCTTTGTAAGGAGGACAAAGAGTCATTGGCCATATCCGATGAATAACAAACATTAGAGCCAGAAATTTAAGAATTTCCCTCTTGTCTATCACAAGATCCCTTGTGCATTCATGAATGTAATGAAAAAATTTTAGAAGAACTTTATGGTATGACATCAAAGAAAATCCAAGGAGACAAATATCATATCAAAACTTGGCTCCAAAGAGTCACTAGACCAGCATACCACTCCATTTTTCGACATTTCTTGGCATCAAATTTCTCTGAACTATTTTATCTCTTATGTCCAAGCATTCATTAAGGTATATTTTCAAACTTGAGTTTACTTATGATCTTGTTACGCAAATGGATGCATTGGAAATTCTCTTATACTTGAGGGAATGTTTTCTTTATCCAAATAGAATATGATAATATAGAGGAATAAATGAATGAATAATAAATAATAATAAATTGCATAATAAAGTTAGTTCAATATTGCATGAATAAAACTCATTTTGAGAGGATTTTATGACAAAATGCAACCATGACCGTCATATTTTGGAGGATCGTATGGGCTTATTTTAAAAACCTGTTTCTACACGAAGAAGCCCTTTAAATCTATTTTCTAACCCATTTTTGCCTCTTCAATTTTAATCTCAAACAAAAAAAGGGTTCAAAATATTTACTATGTCTCAAGTAGAAAATTAAAGAACACAGTTAGTACAGCCATGATTTGAGGGATTTAATGGAAATATTTTTACAATATGTTTCTAGGGGAGATGAAACTTACAACCTAGTTTCCATTTCAATTTGAATCACCTCAAACATACATTGTATGAAAATTTTATGCCCAAATTACTCCATGCTTGTCATAAAATCTACATTGTGACCATTCTAAAAATTGATTGTTCATTGACATATTTCACATACCAAATCATATCCTTTTCAAAACATGTTTCTATTAGATAGAAAAAAATGAATTTACTTTAATCTCCAAGTGGAATCACATTGATACGATCTTTAACGAAAACCTTACACTCCAAATAGTGATTGTTTGTCTAGTAAAAAGTTCAGAAGCAACTCAATCAAACATAGTACTCTTCATCATTTTTAACATATCATTTTAAACCATTTTGAATACATGTTTATATTGAAAGTATCCATATGAATTCACTTTAAATTGGCTTTTTAATTACTCTAATTGGACATAAAACAGATATTTTGTGAACAAAATACGGCTAGGAGGTCTAGGTTGGCCACCATTCCTCAAGGGGTAAACAGATGCATTTTCTTTGTATATCATCTTTGGAAAGTATTTCTTGTAATTATTTTACATATTTATTGGAAGAAGAGAGATTTTACACCTTTCTTCCTCCATCATCTAATATTGTATTGCAGGCAAGTGCTATGTTTCTGCAGGTCTCGGGAAGATTTAAGGAGTCAACTCTATGGACGAAGGGTTTCCAAAGTCAATTTTTAAAAAAATTCATATTTCAGAATATGAATACAAATATTCAAGTAAAAGTAAAGTGGAAATTCACCTAATGTTAAGTTCATCCAAAGAAACTCAAAAATTTTAAAGTTGGCTTTCAGTTGCTAACCAATAACACCAACAAACCTACAAGGTGGATCGAGATCAAGGAAAAATACATCAAATCAATCTTCAAAAGAAGAAGTCAAGTTTCATATAACGTCAAAGTCACATCAACTACAAAAGAGACCTCTCAAAAGCTCTACCATTCATAATTCCATTCATCCATCCTACTCTATGCCATTTTCCTTCTTCCAATTTTCATAATTCATTCATACTGAAGATTGAATTCATCCATTTCACATTTATTTTCCTTCACAAGCTTACCATACTCCCTTACTCCACCTACTTTCTCTTCCATTTCAGATTTACTTAAAAAAAAGGAGGGGAGTTTAGTTGTGAAAACCAGGAAAATGGCAGAACATAAGCTTAGAATTCTCATTAGAAAACCAAGTCACATTGCTTGGTGAGAATTCACAAAAATGCCTACTTCTTTTGTTTTTCCATATCAAGTTTTCAACTGAATGAAAATAATTCTTCATACAGACTTGAGGACGAGTCGACTCTTTAGTAAAGGGGAAGGTGTAAATAATTTTGAATTTTTATACTTACATCTATTTGCACCATATTTCATGATCAGAGGGACCTGTTTTGCACCATATTTCATGATCAGAGGGACCTGTACAATCACAAGAGGGACCTATTTTGAAGCACAACATCAGAAAGGATTTAGATTTCCAATTAGTGGAAGACAATAAAAGGAATTTCCGTGAGGGAAGGATTCTGATTTCCAATCAATTTTTGAAGATGCTTAAAGGAATTTCAAAGAGGGACCTAAAACTATCTTAACGAAATCCTCACAAAGGAAATCTAAAATTACAAAAAAGAAAAGCCCAACTCAGTACAATCTCCAGCTGCTACAAACCATTAAGGAAGTCATTTAAAAAACAATAAGAAATTTAATTTTAATGCATTTCTTTTGAAAAAATGTGTCATTTAAAAGTAGTGATAATTTATTTATTTGACAAATTATTCATTTCATTCATGAAATTCATTTACCTCGGCTTCCTACTTCTTATCATCTCATTCATTTACCCTACTTACTCCTACTTACCATCTCATTCAATTACCCTACTTACACTACCTCAAACTTATTCCTTTAAAAACACCAAGCATGACCCTACATGATCCTTTCAGATTGTTAAAATATGTAGCAGAATGGGCAATTATTTCTAAGGTACGGGGCACTCATTCTAAATTACAGGGCACTCATTCTAAGGTACAAAGAGTTTGAACAAGAACATAAGTAGAAGGTATGATAAATTTTGCTATATATTGACAATTCCATTTGTCAATATATAAGAAGCATAATGATAAAAAAGGACACCTACAGGACTTATGTTCGAATTATGATATCAAAAGAACACCTAAGAAATATCATATCTTTGTAGGAATTTACAGGGTAAGTTTCGTAGATCAAGAACCAAAGGTCACCGCTCACAAACATATCACAAATCAGTACACCAGTATAATCACGTGGTTAAAACCCTCAAAGAGGGAAACAATCCATGGCCTGAGCCAACGCGGCCACTTCAGGAAATTTATTAATATAAAAAGAAAAGTTATATATGTTTATCTCATAAACGGTTACCGGACAAATGACCCTCCATGCTCTTTAAATAGAGATCATGGACCAATCGGGTGCCAAGCCACGGATCAAGTGTCGTTAATACTGAGGTGAGAGATAACCGTTTGATCACTACAAATCGTGACTGTCAGATTATAAGTTACAAATGTAAATGGTAAAGAAACACACTTTACCTAACTCTACACTAGACTAAGTTATTCTTAACTATTTCCTATGTGTCAGAATATCCTAACATCCCCCCTTAAGAACAACTTAGGATAGGATTGAAGCATTTACGAAGGTGACACAAAAGGAGCCTATTTCCTATGTGTCGAAATATCCTAACATCCCCCCTTAAGAACAAATTGGGATAGGATTGAAGGATTTACAAAAGTGACACAATAGGATAAGGAAGGAGGCATTAGAGCCTATCCCCCCTTAATGACAACTTTCTTTAACTCCAAGCATGGATCAAAGTTTGGTAAACTTCGCTTCTGTGAGAGCCTTCGTAAAGATATTGACTACTTGATCATTGGTCGGACAATACTGCACTTCAAGAACATGATCATGAATGAGCTTTCTAGTATTAGAGGCAACATGGATTCAGTATCATTTCTCCTTCATCTTGAAGCCCGGATCTTTACATAGCTAAATGGCACTGATTATCTTTAAGTGTAGTTGGATGTTGTTGATGAAGACAAAATTCGGACGAGGATGCGACGAAGCCACATGGCTTCCTTTTTGGCTTCAAGTTTGCACCGATGCCTCCAGCCTGTTTCGAAGAAAGGGAGATGGAACATATTTTTGGATTTTGGTTGAAGAAGTCTATATCCTTTGAAATCTTGAATATCCAACAAAAATACATTTTTCAGTCTTAGGTTCTAAGGCTTTATTTTTCGCATCTAGAATATGGGCCCAAGCATCACTTCCAAAAACACGAAAGTGACTTACATCTGCTTTGATTGAGCTCCAAGCCTCTTCTGGGGTTATATCCTTTAAAACCTTAGTAGGAGTGCGATTTACTATGTAATTTGCACAATTAATGGCTTCTGCCCAAAAATTGAGACCAAATCCTTTAGATTGAAGCATACAATTAGCCATTTCTTTTAAGGTGCGATTCTTCCTTTCAGCTACACCATTTTGTTGTGGAGTATATGGAATAGTATGTTGCAATTGAATGCCATGCTCAGTGCAGAAGTTGATAAATTTGTTGTTAACATATTCTTCGCCATTGTCTGATCTTAACTTAAGAATTTGATGTCCAGATTGTTTCTCAACAAAGGCCTTAAAGGCCAAGAACATGTTAAAAACTTCACTCTTGAGTTTTAAGAAGTATACCCAAGTGCGTATGGAAAAATCATCAATGAAAGTTAAGAAGTACTTGCAACCAGAGAAAGAAACAACAGGAAGTGGACCACATAAATCACTGTGCACAAGCTGTAAAGGGGTTGAAGCGTGCGAAGAGGCACGCTTGTCAAAACTATCCCGATGATGTTTTCCGAGTACACATCCAGAGCAAACACCATCTCGGCAAGATACCATAGGAAGGCCCGTCACCATATTTTCCTTACATAGAGTTTGAAGAGAGCGATAGTTTAAGTGACCAAATCGCTCATGCCAAATTTTTCTCACATCATCATTATGAGCAACAAAAACAGAGGGAAGAGATGATGACCCAAAGTTTTCAAACTTATACAACCTTGTGGAATCATCAACAATGCCAGTAGCTAAAATATGTTTAGGATCTTTAAGGTCCTTGATTATGTTGGCAATATGATGCAATGTGTTGTCCTTGATGGCAACCCACTTGATGAAGATGATGGCAACCTACTTGATGAAGTTATTCTTGAGTTGATATACTATTTAATGATGTAAATCTGATGTGTATAGAGAGCAGCTTAGATGTAATGATGAAAGGAATTCCAGTATGTGCTCGACCAATGATGAAAAGTGTGTGTCTCAAGGCATACGCGGGTTTGTCTAGGAGAAGTAGCGTATGCACGTGGGAAAGTACGTGCCAAGTCGCGTATGCTCAATTGCGCTCTAAAAGTGTAAAACCAGGGGTTACTACCATGGTATTGACCCATTGTATTGAGCGTTGGGTTGTCTATTTGACCCCGTCCAGGAATACCATCGGAAGAGGTGTGGTTTTGGCTCATGGTATTGATAAAGGGTAAACCTATATAAGGAGAAGAAAATTATTGTGCAATATAGAGTATGATTCTGGGTTTGAATGAATACTTCACTTTGGAGTATGTCTGAAGGGAAAGGGTAACATTTTGATGATAGATCTGAATCTGTGATGCACCTATGAAGAAAATGATGAAGAAGGTTATCTAGATCTGAAATGTATTTGTATCTTCTAGATCTGTTTATGGAATGTTTAGATCTGAGATGAGGCGAACATCTGTCTGAAGTGAAGGGTTAAATCTGAACTGAATATCTGATTTGAAGAAGTATGCTACTCTGTAATGATTGAAGATCTATACGCTAGTTTATTACAGCAGAAGCGCGTATATACGCGGGTTTTATAAAGCGAA
The DNA here is from genome assembly GCA_034641835.2 of Pinus albicaulis. Classification (NCBI taxonomy): domain Eukaryota; kingdom Viridiplantae; phylum Streptophyta; class Pinopsida; order Pinales; family Pinaceae; genus Pinus; species Pinus albicaulis. The sequence goes on from CM076581.1 coordinate 1,605,885,076, forward strand.
AGCGCGTATGAGTAGTGAAATCAGTTCTGGAGTATGTGCAGAGGTATACGCGGGTTTATATGCATGAAGGCGCGTATATACGCCGGATCAGTAAAAGGAAAGCGCGTATGAAAACTAGGGTTTGTTGAAGGATGAAGTATGAAATGTCTGATCTGTTCTGTTGTGTTACTGCTATCTGATCTGGGTTGTCTGAATTGATAAGTATCAGTTTTGATGTATGATTGAGCTTAAATGTGTGGAGTGGGTCCAGTCTGAAAATATGATGAAAAGTGGCCTGCAAGTTGTGCTATAAAGAAAGCTTTTGGATCCAGTGTGAAAATTGATGAAACGTGGTCCATGGTGGTGCTGAGGGTTGTAGCCTTCAGTCAGGGGGTTGTAGCTCCCTTCCAGGTGAGGTTGGTAAACGAGAGCAGGGGGTCGTAGCTCCCTTCCAGGAGAGGCTGGTAAACGAGAGCAGGGGGTCGTAGCTCCCTTCCAGGAGAGGCTGGTAAACGAGCGCAGGTGGGTGCCTGCGTACTGGTATGAGTCTGCGCCAGTACATATTTGTAAGATGTTTTCTCTATAATAAAATATTGAAGGCTGAGACAATGGCAGCGGTGGTTTTCTCCCGACTTGGGTTTCCACCTAAAATCCTGGTGTTCATGTGTGATGCTTATGTGTGATGATTTACTCTGTTATTACTACACATGTCTGTTGCTATATAAACATCTGATGAATGAATAAATGCAAGGATCTAAGTAATGAATTAATTGCATATTAAGATCTCTACATATACGCGAGTTTTGTGAAGGGTATCTGCGTATATACGCGAGTCTGATCAAGTAAAGTAGCGTATGGGTTTTAGAGCATGAAAAAGTAAAAATATTTGAGTATGCCCTAAATACTGATTCACCCCCCCCTCTCAGTATTTTTCCCAACAATTGGTATCAGAGCAGGTCCTTCTGCAGAAGCTTGATCGCTTGAAGGAGATCCGTCGCAATGGGAAGTCATGAAGGGGTAATGTCTATAAGGCCACCTCTATTCAATGGAGATAATCTGTTATTCTGGAAGATACGAACAAAAGCATATCTACAAAGTCTTGGTGCAGAAGTATGGGCAATCGTGGAAGAAGGTTATCAGTATCCGGCAAGTATTCCTACTGATGCAGCAGAAAGGAAGAAATATGAAGTCAATGCCAAAGCAGTCAATGTTTTGTTAGGAAGCATGTCTGAACCAGAATTTGCTAAAGTGATGCGGCTAAATTCAGCAAAAGAAATATGGGACAAAATCATTCTGAGCTATGAAGGAGATACAAAGGTAAAAAGTGCAAAACTCCAAACTCTCAGAATTGAATATGAAAATTTAAGGATGCATAGTGATGAGAGTATTGCCAGTTTCTTTTTACGTCTAGATGATATTGTAAATCGTATGAAAAGTTTGGGTGAAACCATAACCGATACTACTCTGGTGGAAAAAGTCTTAAGATCTTTAACTTCAAAATTTGAGTCAAAAGTATCAGCTATTGAAGAAAGGCAAGATCTGAAAACTCTTACTATTGTTCAACTACATGGTATTCTGACTGCTTATGAAATGAGACAAGGAGGTCCCTCTCAAATCAAAGAAGCTGCTTTTAAGGCATGTGAAAAAGAAAAAGAAAAGGAAGTTGTCAAGGAATCAAGTTACATATCAGAAGAAGAAGAAGAAAATTTTGTGAGAAGACTCCAACCAGGTACTGGAAGATTCAAAGGTAAGCTTCCCTTCAAATGTTTTGATTGTGGAAGAGTTGGTCATTATGCTGCTAAATGTCCTTATAGAGAAAATCATGATAAAGGGAAACAATTTGTAAAGGGAAAGAGTTATTATGCAAATGAAGATAATAATTAAATGTCAAGTGAAGATGAAGAAGATTCTGACCAAGATCTACTAGTGCTCATGGAAAGGAAGCAAAAGAAGAAGGCTACTCAAAAGGATATTTCTCAAAAAACATGTGCAGCAGAAGATGAAGAAGATAAAACAGGTATTGAATGTTGTTCACTTTCTTGTGCAAGCAATGGTAAAGATAGTTAAAGTAATGTTATGGATCTAGAAGAAGCTCTCAAGATTAAAGATGAAGATCAACAAAGATCATTTAAAGAAAGAGATGGTATCTACAATAAGATGATCTCTCAACTGAAAGGACAGATAGAAATTCTGAATGAACAGGTAGACAAGTATCAAAAGTTGTACAATTATGGAAGCAATCGAAATAAAAGACTTGAAGTAGAAATCAATGATCTAAATGAAGATCTAGAAAAATCAAATAAGAAGAATGAAGGACTTGAAGCAGAAATCATCTCTCTAAGAATAGATCTTGAAGCATCAAATAAGAAGAATAAAGAACCTCTACAATCATTTGAAAAGGAAGGACTTGAAGCAGAAATCATCTCTCTCAAAGAAGATCTAGAAAAATCAAATAAGAAGAATGAAGAACTGCTACAAACATGTGAAGATCAAGAAAATTGGTTGAAGGAAGAAATCTTAAAATTAAATGATCAAGTAGAAGAAGGAAAAAGGGTCGAAGAAAACATGAAGAAGCAATGCCAAAAGTTGGAGGTTGAGGTAAACATTCTCAAAGGTAAATTAGAAGAAAAGGATAAATTCTTGAGGTTTCAAGATAGTACTAAGATTCTGGACAAAATTCTTAGTAATCAAAGGTCTCCTTCTATCAAAATTGGTCTGGGTTTTCATGAAACAGTTAAAGGAGAATCTAGTTCATAAGGAAGTGCTAAAGATTCAAAGGATGTCAAAACAAAACCTGAAGTGTTGAAAGAAACGAAAGATCAACCAAGAATCATGAATACTCAAAGGAAATCATTCACTAATGTTGAATGATTTAAATGTCATAATTATGGGCATGTTGCAGCAAATTGCAGAAGCAGATCATTTCAGTCACAATCAAACAGATCCTATTCAGAAAGGTACTCTGGCTGCTTCAAGGGATATTGTTTTTTGTGCAACAAGTATGGTCATAAAGCAGCTGATTGCAATAGAAGGAAGAACAGAGAAACACACTATGATCCTTATGCTTACTTCTCTGGTCATATAAGATGTTATTCCTGTAACAAGTATGGACATGTGGAAAAAGAATGCAGGATGAACAGATCTGAGAAATTGGTTAATTTTCAGCACACAATTAGAAATTTCAAGCAAAGATGGAATAGGAAGGAGGACCGGTCAGAAACGTAGGGAATATTGACCGTACTGCAGTCATCCGTTTCTGAAGCTTACTTCTCTTAATTACTGTAGGAGTGATGTGAGATACTTATAGAGATCAGGAATGTATTGTCACAGGGGGAGCAATGTATGGTGATTTTCATAATTATTTTCGTGATTCTGGTTATGAGTATTTCTGACAGAGCATCTGATATGCAGAAGACAGGTACAGGTGGTACAAACTCAGGGGGCGATGAAGGAATGTGAAATTTTCTATGTTTCACTTTCCATACATGGGTTCTGTGAACAAAAGCCGCGTATACACGCGAATTACAGTGGAGACAGTCGCGTATGCACTTCTGATAAGAAAATTTGTATGACAACTGAAGATCAGGAGCATAGGTTCAGGGGGAGCATCAGTCTGACTACTAATGATTGTATTATTGGCACTGTATCTGTTTATTTCTTAGTTATAAATGATGATGACATGTTACATGGTTTCTTATGATTGTGGATGAGCCTTGCTTGCTTTTTGATGAAGGATATTCTTTGCTTTCACACATGGATGATATGGAAGTCTTATGATTCAGAAGATAAGGACAGATCATGTAGAGATTGTTGCTGATGACTTGCTGTTGAAGGTGTTCAGGTTGCACAAGCTAAGGAGGAGCCTTGGTCATATAGAAAGAATACTTGGATGCACATATTTAGGGGGAGCATTAGCCTTGCTAAGTATAATGCATTGTTGGCATTATGATGATTCTGAAATATGATCTCTCTTGAGGTCCTTCCGGTATTGGTCATGAAAAGTCATATTTTTAATTTGATGAAAAGGTCATGTTGAGACCTATGATGTAAAATTGTAATATTCAGTCATGTAAGGACTTGATCAAATATGTAAACCCACTTGGTTGGGTACTTGAGTCAAAAAGTGTACACCCACTTGGTTGGGTACTTGAGTCAAAATATGTAAACCCTCTTGGTTGGGTATTTGAGTCTCATATGTAAATCCACTTGGTTGGATATTTGATGTAAGTATGAGTCCTTGGTGATAGGAAGGTCATAGATTCATGTACTTCATTGAAAAATATGTTTGAACATTCAGCATGAACTCAGGGGGAGCATGGTAACTTCAATGCACATCAGATCTACAACGCTCTTCTATCTACATGAGGAGAAAAACCTTATGTTGGTTTTGATCCGCCCTTTGCCCTTGATGTCAAAGGGGGAGAGTGACATGGTGTTTGAATAGGGGGAGAATATCATTATGCTTAATGTATCTATATGTTGTGATCAAACACCATCGTGGTTGCCATCAAGTCCAAAGGGGGAGATTGTTGGCAATATGATGCAGAGTGTTGTCCTTGATGGCAACCCACTTGATGAAGATGATGGCAACCTACTTGATGAATTTATTCTTGACTTGATGGACTTGGTAATGATGTAAATCTGATGTGATATGATGTGTCTACAGAGCAACTCAGTTGTAATGATGAAAGGAATTTCAGTATGTGCTAGAACAATGATGAAAAGTGTGTGTCTCAAGGCATACACGGGTTTGTCTAATAGAAGGCACGTATGCACACGGAAAAGTACGTGCCAAGTCGTGTATGGTCAATTGCGCTCTAAATGTGTAAAACCAGGGGTTACTACCATGGTATTGACCCATTGTATTGAGCGTTGAGTTGTCTATTTGATCTCGTCCAGGAATACCATCGGAAGTTACGTGGTTTTGACTCATGGTATTGATAAAGGGTAAACCTATATAAGGAGAAGAAAATCATTGTGCAAAGGGTGTGAAAGTGTCTGGGTTTGAATGAATACTTCACTCTGAAGTATGTCTGAATGGAAAGGGTAACAGTTTGATGATAGATCTGAATCTGTGATGCACCTATGAAGAAAATGATGAAGAAGGTTATCTAGATCTGAAATGTATTTGTATCTTCTAGATCTGTTTATGAAATGTTTAGATCTGAGATAAGGCGAACATCTGTCTGAAGTGAAGGGTTAAATCTGAACTGAATATCTGCTTTGAAGAAGTATGCTGCTCTGTAATGATTGAAGATCTATACGCTAGTTTATTGCAATGACGCGCGTATATACGCGGGTTTTTATAAATACAAAGCGCATCGGTAGTGAAATCGATTGGAATATGTGCGAAGGTATACGTGGGTTATATGCATGAAGGCACGTATATGCGTCGAATACGGTAAAGGAAAACGTATAAAAAACTAGGGTTTCTTTGAAGGATGAAGTATGGAGAATATACATTCACGATTACCTTGTTTATTAATTCTTCTTGCTATCTGATCTGGGTTGTCTGAATTGATAAGTATCCGTTTTTGAGCTTAAATGTATGGAGTGGGTCCAGTCTGAAAATATGATGAAAAGTGGCCTGCAAGTTGTGCTATAAAGAAAGCTTTTGGATCCAGTGTGAAAATTGATGACACGTGGTCCATGGTGAGTCTTTGAGGGTTGTAATTCTTCGATTGAGGATTAGCTCCCCTCCGAGGTGAAATTTCGTCTGCATGAAGAGCGAGGGGTCATAGCTCCCTTCCGGAGAGGGCCGGTAAACGAGATCGAGGGTCATGGCTCCTTCCGGGAGGGCGTGGTAGCGAGCGCGGTGGGTGCACGCGTGCGGGCGCGAGTGCAACGCCGGTACATATTTGTAAGATGTTTTCTCTATAATAAAATATTGAAGGCTGAGACAACGGCAGCGGTGGTTTTCTCCCGACTTGGGTTTCCACCTAAAATCCTGGTGTTCATGTGTGATGCTTATGTGTGATGATTTACTCTATTATTACTGCACATGTCTATTGCTATATAAACATCTGATGAATGAATAAATGCAAGGATCTAAGTAATGAATTAATTGCATATTAAGATCTCTGCATATACGCAAGTTTTGTGAAGGGTATCCACGTATATACGCGAGTCTGATCAAGTAAAGTAGGGTATGGGTTTTAGAGCATGAAAAAGTAAAAAGATTTGAGTATGCCCTAAATACTGATTCGCCCCCCCCCCCCCCCCTCTCGATATTTTCGAATAGATTACAACATCATGAGATGAGAATTCTACTATTTTCCCTTCACCTGAATGAGTTATCTGATAAACAGATAGAAGGTTGCATGACAAGGTAGGAACACATAGTACATCATTAAACTGACTATTATCTAGATGAATGGTTCCAGATCCTACAACACTAAGAGATCTATCATCACCAACATAAATATGTTTGGTGTTACAATAATTTAAAGAAGAAAACATGGCTTTATTTTTGGCCATGTGATAAGAAGCTCTAGAATCAATGAGCCACTCATGAGAATGAGAAGAGGAAGATACATTTAATGCATAACTAGATCTTGATGCTTGACAACCACAAGCAGAAAGTGCCATTCCTGAAGATGAAGGTGAAGAGTGCTCCAAATTGATGTTGTGCTTCTTCATTGCTGCTTCTAAGGCTTCCATCTTCTTAAAACATTTGGACTCTAAATGGCCATCACGATTGCAAAAGTTGCAATGTCTATCTATCTTCTTTCCTTTGTTTTTACATGCCTTATCGTTTTGGTGAGTTGCTTTTTCAGTTTGTGGCTGAAATTGCTTAGGACCCTTGTTTGGTTTTGAACCATACTTTTTAGGATACTGCTTCTTGGGATTCTTTTGATTTGATTGATGTTGGGTTGCTAAGGATTTCTTAGAAGCGTTTCTAGTAGTGATAAGACCAAGGTGTAAAAGTTTTTCTTGTTCTCTTATCAAAGAATCACAAAAGGCATCAAAAGAGGGATTCTTGTAGGTGGTTCCTGAAGAAATGATGGCTTCTCTAGTGGAATGGAAGGCGAAAAAAAAAACAGAGTATGCAGGGCCAAGCTTAGCAAGAATGCAATAGATGAGGCTACCATCATCCTTTTTGATCTTACAACCTTCTAAAAGAATTCTAAGGGTCTTAAATTTGGACAAAAAATCTTCAATGGAGGAGAAATTATTGGGGTCCAAAGTAAGCAACTCATTTTCAAGCTGGTGGGCCCTGATTTGATTTTGAATGCCAAAAATAGTTTTTAGCTTTTCCAGGGCTTCATCAGGGGTGTCAATGTCAAGGATATGAAATCGAAGATCTTGAGCAATGGACATTCCTATCAACCCTCGTGCTTGATCTTGTTTATTTTCCCATTTAGCAACTTTATCATCATCGGAAGGTTTAGTTTCTTGTCCTGTGGCTATTCTATAAAGCCCTTTACTTCTAAGTATATCTACCATGTGAGGTAGCCATTGGAAATAATTGGTGTTGTTAAGAATAACTGGGCATGCACTTTCCATTTAAAAAAAAAAAAAACTTAAGCTGAGAAAAGCTGAAACTAACTGCTCCAATGGAAAGATCTCAAACAATTAGGCCGTTTAAAAAAAAACGGCTCGAAAAACGGCTTCCAAATCAAGACGTTATGCCTTTTGAAAAATCTGAGTTGTAGATGTCGAATAGTTATGGGAACGGGATGAAGTGCAAATTTTAAAAAAAAAATCCGCCCCTTTGAACAATTTTTTTTTACAAAAGAAGCATGAGAAAGAGATTTGAACCCAAGACCTCTATTCTCATAAACTAACCCCTCACCAAGTGAGGTAGTAAAAGGATCACGTTATTGTATGAAAGGAGGAAGGGGGGGTTTGTTTGTTTGTTTGTTTGTTTTTTTGTTACTCTTTGGTGTGCGTGCCTTTTCCTGCACAAAAAACACAAAAAACCGAGCAAAAAAGAAAAAGGAATGCAAAGCCTTACGACAGAATGTTAGATTTTCGGTTAGCCTTACCGGCAACTATCATTTTTTTCACTATTTCTGATTTCCCGAGATCACACAAAGACGCGGGGAAAGAGCATACGTAGCAAAAAAATCCCTTCTTCCTGTTTCTGATTTGCCGAGATCGCACACAGTGCACAGTGAAGAGCATACATAGAGAAGAGGGTATAGATCCGAAAATAAATAAAACCTAAAAACCGAAAAAGAAAAGAGGGAACCGAAATAACCAGAACTATTAACAAATATAACTGCAAAACACATGCTTTATACCTCTAGATCTAAACTGTCATAACTTGGGCAGCCGAAAATATTTTTTGCATGAAATGAAAGGCATTCCTCACTGTAACAGACGCTCCGGACAAAACCGAGTAGTTCTCCAAGCCCAAAAATGTTGAGAAATAGTAGATCTACAAAATGACATTCGCATGCAGTCAAACTGGCTTCGGATTTTGATCAACAACGGACACAACCCTCAAAATATGCGATCAGCTTTAGGAATTTCTGGTAAAGTTACGCCGTCAAGAACCAAGGTCACCGCTCACAAACAGATCACAAATCAGTACACCGGTATAATCATGTGGTTAAAACCCTCAAAGAGGCTTGATCTTTAGAACCAGCCCAGCACCAGGCATTTTACTAATATAGGAAAAATCTACATAACTTCTCATAAATATTTTAAAAAAGTATCCCCTCTTTTGTCACTCTTTAAATAGAGATCATGGACCAATCAGGTGTTAAGCCACGGATCAAGTGCCGTTAATACTGAGGTGAGAGATAACCATCGGATCACTACAAATCGTGACCGTCAGATTATAAGTTACAAATGTACATGGTAAAGAAACACACTTTACCTAACTCTACACTAGACTAACTTATTCTTAACTATTTCTTATGTGTCGGAATATCCTAACAATCTCTATGCTAACACTACAAAAGTTAAGTATTCTTTGCTGACACCTACATGATATAATTACACCTATAGGACCATTCGATGGTGAATGTAAGTCATTTTGATGACAATTTGGATAATAGAATCAAAGACAACCTATAATATAAATTTCAAATTGTCTTGTGCTAAGTGTTGAAACAAAACGGTTGCCTAGAAAAGATTTATAATGTTGCACATTCCCCATGGTGGTGAGAATGTTGTGTAGAGTCGTTTTGTTATTTAGCCCCCTTATTGTTATTGTTTTACCCTTGTAACCCCCATTTTGTTATTATTGTGCCCTTAAATTATTATTGTTAGGTCGGCTAGGATTACATTGTGGCCCACTAGGATTATATTCTGACCCCATGGATTCCTATATATAGAAAGGAGGTTTTGTCATTTGTATCATCTAAGAATTGTTAATTTATGTAATGTAAAGGAGGTTTCCCCCTTGAAGAGGCTGATTTCTAAGTCGTTGATCCATCTTTTATTCTATTTTGTGAGCTGGTTTCATAACAATCATCATCGAAATAGAAGTTGTGAATGAGATCTTGGCCACCTATTCTAAGGAAATATGGGAGATTTTGTAATTCAAATTAAGCATCCTGAGAATCTTTAAATTATCAGGATCGCTTCTTTATTTTTAAAATATACTTGATTGTAATATAAAGCAAGGAACTAAAACTCAGTAGATTAAGTGGGAAATTACTGTCATTTTGATCTATGTTATAAGTTGTATAGACATCCTTTGTAATATTATTCCTAATTAATTTAACAGAGAGTTTCACGGTTCAGATTTAACTATTTACACTGAATTATATCTAAGGTTGTTGAATATGATAGATCGTGGGTGTTAGCCACCTATAAATTTGCTATACCAAAAGGTGGCTAAATCGTTTTTTGAGCCTTCAAAGAACAAATTTTATTTGCTAAAAAGTGTTGTCTCTTGAAGACTCTCAAAAGGCCTCATCACTCTGTCTTAGTTTTCACTACTGTGCCCATTTTACAATTTGGAAATTCTGTTGTTTTCAAAGCCAAAATACTGCTGCAAATACCATTTTCCCCCTCTCCCCTCTTCCAAAACTAACCTCATTTTTATTCCTCCAATTCCCATAAAAATCCCTCATTCTCATGTTCTTCCCTTTCCCCTTCATCAAAAACCATTTTGATAAGGTTTAAGACTCCTTCTTGCCTTATCGAAACCTCAAACTCCTTTGAAAATCATTAAAAATCCACGAAAATCATATTTTTTAGACTTAAGCCCCCTTGGGCTAAGTCTTTAACCTTTTCCCTCATATGCCTTGGGGCTAGAACCGAGCGCTGGCCATCTAAGCGCTTATCGCATCACCCCATGCCGATAAGCCCTTCATCCATAACCCCCCGGTCATATGGATTTCCATGTAACCCACGGCCCCGCAGTCAGCCGCCTATCCGCTTCAAATAAATAATTTCGCCCCCAAAGTTTAAACCTTAGTTTTATTTAAAAATTTGTCGGATTTATTATGAAATAACATTTCCGTCAGTGAAAAATTCCAAATCAATCTCCACCGTCGATCTGATTTGCAGATCGACAGCGCACAGTCTATCACCCCGCTGGTCCTAGCCATCCACTTACTGTTGCAAAAAACCAAGCAGATTTCATCGCACCGCTTTTGAGCGCGTGGCGGTTTCTTCTATTTCGCAGCGATTCCATACACTGGCCGCCATGTGTCTTGGGCCCATTTTCAAAAAACACCGTTCATCGCGCGTTAAAAATCAAACGTGGACCCGGCGCTATATTGACGTCCATCATCCAATCTGAGGCCGCTCATCGGACGATGATCACTCTCCGAAGATGCTGGTGCGATAACCAAGGTATGGCACGTTTCATTAAAGCATCTCCAACGTTGATCTGATCTGCAGATTGATGGCCCAAAGTTCATCGCCCTGATTTCCCCGCTTTATCTTTCGCCTCCGCTCTCAACCGTCGATCTCTGCGCGATCGACGGCTCCGATTTAATTCCCTCTCCCATTTTCTTTTGACTCATGCCGATCAATCTCGACCATTGGATGATGCCATCCAACGGCCTTGCTCTCTCCACGCGCCTCCTCACACAGTAAACCTATACATGCAGGATTTCATAATATTGTTTGTATTTTTCAGCGTTCAATGGTTTTTCTGCTATGTCTGAATAAAATTCGAAGGCTGAGGGTGACGATCCTCCCACTTTCGATTCATCAAAGAAAATCCTTCGTATGTTTCTAATTCACATTTCGTCGGTGTTTTCATGAGGCATTGATGCCATATCACCCTTGCACAGCACTGAACACTGACAAAACACAACAAGTCAATCACAAATCAAAGGATATCAACGCCGAACAAAAAATTCACCAGCACGGAAGATTGAAGACAGATTTGTGGAGGATTACAGCCAACAATTGATTATCAAAAGCCTAATCCCCATTTAAAACACAATTAAAGAGGAAAATCATAAAGGTTCATCAGACAGAAATCCTCCACTGCCACAGCCGAGGCAAATTGATTCCTCCTAGCTGCCACAATGCCACCTGTGCCTCAAAGTATTCAAACAGAGGCCGAAGTTATTGATCAGGACCAAATATCTGCCTTACAATGCAGCCAGAAGATAAATTCTGTAGGAAAACTTAATGACAAAATATCAGCAGAGTAACTCTGACATCACACAGAGCCTCAAAGGTCAAAAAAATCTCCCATCGAGCTTAAATATTTATGTAAATCATTTAATACAGAGGACACCTTTGAAAGTTTCTTCATCAATCCCCCAAAGGCCCAGAAGCCATTAAGTCTGTATTAATTGTAATTGGAGATATTTTATCAAATCTCACCTCCTCATTCTTCTATAAATACTACTGCAGAAGATGAGTGAGGGGTTAGTTGTTAGTTGATCACTAGTTGTAATATTGAAACTCTTTGAAATAATACATAGTCTGTTGAAGTTGAAGAACAAATTGAAGTCTTGGAAGCCTTGATGATATTGTTGAATGCTTGTTCCTGAGAAGGCTCTATCATTGGATCCATGAGCTTGGCTGTTGGTGAAGTATTCTAAACTGTTTAATGTTTTCTCCTGTTTTCATTCTGTTCCATAATTTCTTACTACAGTAGGTTGAAATTTTTAGGCTAAGAAATGATTCCTGGAAGCACCTTAGACCTGTTCATCCTTCACTGTTTCATGTTTTCTTCTGCTGAAGTATTTCAGAGTCTTTAACCTCTCTCTTTAGTCTTCATGCTTGTGTATTTCCTTAATAGTTCGAATAGTTGGTTTCAGCATGATTTATGGTTCTCCCTGCTTGTCTGCTGCCACTTTAAAACTGTTATTGAAGTCTCCCTTTGAATTTTTCTGTTTACAGTGAGTCAAGGAGGTCTGTTCTGATCTTGCCCTTTGTCCTTACTTAAACAGTTGTCTCAAAGGTCTTTATAGTTGTAATCATAGATGTGTTAGGTGTTCCCTCTTCTATGACTGCAGTTATCAGTGAATCTTTTATGTTTTCCAAGTCATTTGAAATAAAATATTTGAGGAAATAGGGTGTTCCCCGAATCTTAGATTTCATTTTAAAAGTTGTTTTGAAATCATTGTTTTCTTAAAGGTGTGATTTGTAGAATTCATGGTTAGCCCTGTCTATCAAATAGCTCTTTATTGTTCAAATTGTGCTTTCAAATTCCCTTTGTTTGAGAATTAAACTTCTCTTTCCAAATCATTGATGTCCATCTCATTCCAAAACCAAAGGATCCTGTGGCCAAGTTAGATTTGCCCTCTGATATCCCATATCCATTGATGAGTATGTTATGACCTCTTTTTGACTCCATTTCCCAATGAACCGGATGTTTCTCCATTCTATATATCTTTCCTAGGTCTTTCATTTTCTGCTATGTCAACCCAACCAAACAAACAAAAAAACACCTGCACTTAATAACTAGTCTAAAATCCATACTCTAAGCACACAAGATAAACCTTTGCAAACAAACATTCGAGAGATCCCTCTCTGAGAACAGGAGGACTAGATCCTGGGACTCTAAAGATTGGTTCTAATGTTGCCTTGTCTTTTGATTTTCCAAAACTATCGAAACACAAGGACACCAACGATCAGGCCCAATCTGAATGACTACTTCCCTTCTTTGCATTATTAAATTCACATTTTAAGCTTCCATGCTTTGCAATTATTCGATCACTTTATAGATCGATCATTGGTTATTGGATCGTTTATTATAGTGATAGATGCTACAATAGTTTGAGTGAAGGTCATGAGGTTGATTCCTAATAATTAATTTTCTAGAGTGTTATTTGTTTTGTCATTTCTTGCTGTGGATGATGAAAAATTGTTAAGTGTGAGATTTGATATTTCTTTGATAGAAACATTTCTAAAGTTGCGGTTTCCTAGGAAACAACTTGCGTTTAGCGAGAATTATTTCAATATTTAGTATAGAAGATTTAATATTTTGATCATATTAAAGTAGATTTATTATTTATGTTGTTAGGAAATCCTAGTTGTTCCTTGTATTTTACATGCATTTACCTTTCAATAGGGCTAGACATATTAGATCACATTAAGTATTATTCTTGCACATGTTGTGTGGAAAACCTTGAAATAATTAAACACGTTCTCGATTATGAAAATTTAATGTATAGAGGTGAGTTGGTATTTTTAAGAGAAACTAAGTAACCCAACACATATCCCATCTAGGACACATGAAAAAAAACTTCCCTTAATTAAAGCAACACAACAAAAGTGAAACTAAAGAGACACTTTGTGATGAACATGAAGAAAGTTGTGCGACATTGCTTAAAACTTTGAGAATGAGTGCAACAGAGATATTTACATGGTAGGATTAACTCATTTATACAAGTATAACCCCTTGAAACCACCATGAAACCACCAAAAAAAAGGTTATATACATTGTGTGGAACTTAACATGCGAAAAATACAACACTTTTCCTTTTCTTGCAAAAGGGACCAAAATACTAAAAGAAAACAAATGAAATGGATTGTAATGTTTGTGATGACAACATAAAATACCAAGGTAGGCTCTAAAATTTGTTGCGGGCCAAAAATTTTGGATAGTTTTGTAACGACAACATCTCGGTAGGGTTACCTATTCTTGAGTGTACTTTGTTGATGCTAGTTACAATATATACACATTTTCCAGGTCCCATCCTTCTTTTCCACAATGATGATGGGTGACCCACATGGTGATGTACTTAGTTGAATGACACCTATTCCGGTAGTTGTTGCAATTTTTTTCTTCACCTCACTTGTATAACAAACTACCTTAGAACTAAATGTTTGTTAATGGGGAGTTTTTGCAATAGCTAGATCTCATGCTCCACTTCCCTCTTAGATGGTAGCCCTTTAGGCTCTTGGAACACATCCTTGTGTGCATTTGTAGAAAAATTTATATTTTTTGTTCATGTTTTTAGTACACCCTTCCAAGGATACCTTTACTCTCACTAACTCTTCTACGGATCATTTTTCTCTTAAAAAAAATAAAACATACTTCTTGCCTAGAAGCTTGATTAGTTTCTTAGCTCGGTTGGAACTTACCAATTTTTTTCCTTTGTATTGCATTGAGGATGAATGCTTTTCCATCCTTGACGAGTGTAGTACGGTTGTATCTGCATGAATATTACACCCTGTATATATATATATATATATATATATATATATATATATATATATATAATGTCTTCCAAACACCACCCCACATACATCGAGGGGAACTACATCTAGTTCTGCTTATTCAATCTACAATGAAAGCAAATCTAATTTTGCATTGTTTTGTTACCTTTATCTTTGCATCCTTATTTACTCATCTCAATGGACATGGGATTGGATGATCGGGAACTTAAAATCCCAATTTGTTGACCAACTTTCTTTTACAATGATATTCTCCTACGATCTAGAGTCGAAAACATCAATCTTGGTATTTTTAACTTGTATATTTTAATGGAATAACTCGAGTTATTTATTTCTTATTGCTCAAGTCTAATCGGACTCTGCTATTACACAAATTTACCAATCGTTCTTCTCATCCATGTTCGAAGATGCTTTTAAATTGGTTACGAATCCATGTCCATGAGATTCTTCTTCTATTATCTTATGTAGGTTAAGTTCTAGATGCAAATTCCAACAATTCTCCTCTATATGGCCACGATGTTATAGTGGTTGTGATGGTTGCTAGGATCTTTGCACTCATATGTTATGATCGTCATATTTTATATTTTCCCCATTTCCACTTCTTCTTCCCCTCCTTAGAAGCATCCTAGTGATCATTTTGCTTGATCACTTGATTACATTTTTTCGGGATTGTCATTATGCCGGCACTATTCATGTATGCGAGCCTCGTCGACCTATCTGAAGCCGGTGTCACTTGATTCTATGAATGGTTGTGTAGACCCCTCAAATACTTAAGGAGTACATCCAAGTTCTTCAACGAGATGCCCAACGATGTGGCCATCTAAATTCTATGGTGTACTCTTGCTACACTTTCCATGCTTCTGCCTTAAGTAGTGCCACCGAATCCACTAGCCCTCTACATACCCGATAAGGTAGAATTTTGACTTTATGAGGGTTTATGCCCTTCAACTTAAAAATTGGAGGATCTCCCTCCGATCTCAAAGGAAGTATCTATGTGGCTTTCCCAGCCGGGGTGTAGCATGACCCTCTGCCAACTATTGACGAAATATTTTTCTTCCTATATATGATGAAAACTAAAAATAAACTTCTAATTGATACAACCCGGTGATGTGAATATCACCTTGATACGACTTGATATCAACCTTCACTTCCATTTTTAACATGGAATTTGGATGGTTCACGGTGCTCAAACTCATTGATCCTTTTCAAGCTCTTTCTTGGGCTCCTTCTTAGTTTCTTCCTAGGCTCATGAGCTCCCCTCTAATCATACCTCTATGTTAAAGACTCCTACTTATCAAATAGCTTGAGCTTATTGGTCGAGGTTACTGATGAGATTCATGTTACGGTTTATATTTATGACTTGTGCTTACGGTTGTGAAAAAATATCCTTTGTAGGATCGAAGAGGTTTATTCATAGATTTGTTGGCCATGACTAGGGTTTTAAATTTTTTTGGCTTAGTTAATATAGATCCTATAAATATCACAATATATCAAAATAAACATACTTTGATACCCATTATGATGCGCAAAGTGTCATGGATATTCCTTTGGATAGTTCGTCACAATAGGTCTAATAAATTATGCTTAAAAATCTAAAAATCTACATGTATGAGGGTTTATTTCTCTTTAGATTTTTAGATATGTAAATTATTATTTATTGTGTGTGAATGAAAATTATAATTATATATAAAATCGAGAATCACAAAATAAAAACTCAAAAAACCACACATCCAAGATAAACTTGGAAACCCTTTAGAAGAAATCCAATTAGAAGGTGAGGCCACTCTTCTCTCTTTCTTTGAATAGAAATGGTTGCAAGTACAAAGTAAGGCTTATGTTCCATGGGCTACTATGGTACGAAAATCCTCTTTTTTTTAAATCTCTATCCCTCTAGGCTACTCTTCTCTTCTATGGAATATTTAGGTCCCTATATCACTAGTATAGCCCCTTATTATTGTTAGTTTAAACACTTATTGTTATTATTGTACCCTTGTAACCCCCATTTTGTTATTATTGTGCCCTTAAATTATTATTGTTAGGTGGCGAAATTTAGGATTACATTATGGCCCCATGGACTCATATATAGAAAGGAGGTTTTGTGAATTGTATCATCCAAGAATTGTGCATTTATGTAATGTATTGGAGGTTACCCCCTCGAAGTGGCTTATTTCTAAGACGTTTATATCTCTTTTCTTTTTACTTTTGAAGGTTTGGTTACCACTGACATTTGGTATCGAGCTTTTGGGATTCTAGGGTTTCGCTGCTCCAAACGAGGTCATCGTGGCATTTTCGCTATAACTTTTTTCTACGAGAAGCTTGGGACGCTGAAATTGTTAGGGTGCGAAGCTGAAATCTTGAGGAAAGGTTGTCTAAAAATTTCAGATCTTGGTTCGCAATATTTGAGGGCTATCATACGCGCGGTTAGGTATTTTTTCGGGCTCATAAACGAGGTCATCGTGGCATTTGCGCTATAATGAAGGTCAAGTCTGAAATTCATATGGTGCAAGCCGAAATCCTAAGGAAATTCGTCAAAAAATTTCAGAACTTGGTTCGCAATATTTTTGAGATATGATCTGTGGAAGGTAGTGCTTTTTCGGGCTCTGAATTTCATCTCAAAGGGTGATCGTGGGAAAAGTTCAATAACTCTCTCTGCGAAGATTGGATTGGAGTGCCCTCAAAAGTTGTCACAAGTACACAGCCTTTGTGGTTCTTCGCTGCTCAATTTCCAGAGACAAAGGACAAAACAGTGACACGTGGCAAGTCGTACAGGATTCTTTCTATTTGAGCCAGGTTCAGAATTAGGTCATTGTGGGAGATTGGACACAACTTTGTCTTGGAGCATCAAAATCAGGTCAGACTGTGGCATTTGAAAGAAGCTTCGAGAGGGCTACTACGGGGCTGAATTTCAGATATCGAAGATTTTCAAGCAGAGATAATACAATTTCAATATCGAGCTCCTCAAAGCTAGTAAAAGGTGTGTATTTTTTTTCCGAATTGCATAAGTCTTGTTTGAAGAATCAAGTTGAATTGATTGCAAAAGTTCCTATTGTAGAATAGATATCAATATTGGAGTCTGAAATGGCCCCTAAAAAAGAATTCAACACCCATTAAGCCTTTAGAAGGCTCTACTATTACTCATGAAGATGAAAATGGCAACATGACATGTCAAAATTACAGAGCAAAGGCAAAAGCAAATTTCGCTCTCGCAAAGAACAACAAAAAATGAAATGGAAGTTTGAAGAAAGGCATAAGTGAAGATGGACGGTTTGAAGAAGGCATGGAAGTGAATATGGACGGTTTGGAAAAGAGAAGGCGTGGAAACTAAGATGAATGGTTTGGAAGCTAAGATGGATGGCATGGAAGTCGGCATGGAAGCTAAGATGGATGACATGAAGAATGATAAAAGCATACATGGAAGGCTTGATGACAAGCTTAAAACCGAGAAATGATTCCTAATGGCGGAAATATAGGAGAAGAACACCTCACGATGAGAACAAAATAAATGTTAATCATGATTCCATAAACTCGAATGGTAGCGGGAAGAACCACCATATTCCAAAAATGGATATGAGGAAGTTTGATGGAAAGGATCTGTAACATGGATACTACGGATGGAGCAATATTTTGATCTCCATAACGTGCAAAACACACAAAAGGTACGCATTGCAACTTTACATTTAGAACAAAATACATTTGTATGGTATCAATGGCTTTGCTCCCGTAAAAAATTGTGCTTGGTCGATTTTTACGGAGGAAATGATAGCACATTATGAGGATACAAGAAACGGCTTGCTTCTTTACCCAATTGATAAATCTCAAACAAAAGGGTTTAGTGGGGCGACACATTGAGGACTTCAAAAATTGAATATAAAGAATTGATCTTACGGAGAACACGAGTTGATCTCTTCCTAGGCACTTTAAAGGATAACATCCAACATGAAGTTCGCGTTTTTGGAACTGGAAGTTTCATTAGAGAAGGCATTCGGGTTGTGAAAAATTTGAATGTAAAATTATGGCGACGAGGAAGCCTACCACTCAATTCTATAAAGAAGGAAGTGTTGCTACGCCTAGATTTCCACAACCTACAAGGTTGACACACAACAATTGGAAGAAAAAGGCAAAAAGGGCTTTGCTACGGTTGTGATAGCAAATACACTAAAGGTCATAAGTGTCTTTGAGAAGAAATTATTTTACATAGATTGTGAAGAAGAAGAAGAAAAATGAACAAGAGGATATACACCGGGAACCACCTAGAAGAGGAAGAAATGAATCGGAAGTATATCGTGTAATGCACTGGCGGGAATTACCACTCCTCGGAGCTCTCAAGATAGAAGGATATAAAGAAGAAAGGGTAATAGTGTTGATTGATTCGGGTAGCACACCCATAATTTTATTCATTATAAGGTAGCGAGGAATTAAATTGTTTCCTACCCGGCACCCGAATGTCAAGTGATGGTTGCAAATGGAGGAACTATAAATTGCTGCGGAAAATGCCATAATATCAAGCTAACCATGGGGGAATATGTATTGACTAGTCCAATGCTTGCCATTCCTATGGGAGGTGCGATGTTGTCTTAGAATCTGATAGTTTACAATCTTTGGGGACGGTAGCTTTTAATTTTCAAGAACTTTCTGTCTTGGTGGCCCGAAGGAAAGGAAGTTAGTTACGGGGTATTGCGGGGAAGCCGGGAAGGATAATAAGCTCTAATGTCATGACAAAGCTTCTAAAGAAAAGAACGGCGAGGCGTAATTGCACAATTATGCTCACTAGAAGTTCCAACATCAAAATCATCATTGCGGATCTCAACAAGTCTTGAACGATCATTCCAAGGTGTTTGAAACTCCCAAAAGGACTCCCACCTAGTGATCATGATCATACGATTCTGATTCAGTGTTCCTCCAAACATCGGGCCTTATAGATATCCTTACTTCAAAAGGCGAAATTGAACGTATGATTGCGGAAATGTTAGAAGCGGGTATAATTCAACGATCAAAGTTCTTTCTGCTCCTGTAGTGTTGGTACACAAGAAGGATGGATCATGGTGAATGTGTGGGATTATAGGGAGCTCCAATAAGCTCACCATTAAAGACAAATTTCCCATTCTGCTTGTGATTGATGAATTATTGGATGAATTACATGGAGCAATTTATTTTACCAAGTTGGATCTTCGTTCGGGGTATCATCGAATTAGAATGAAGATGAAGATATTCCAAAAAACGGCATTTCGAACTCATGAGGGGTCATTGTAAGATTTTTGGTCATGCCTTTTGGCCTTACCAATGCACCTTCTACATTTCAAGGGTTGATGAATTCCATTTTCAAACCCTTCCTTAGAAAATTTGTGCTAGTGACTTTTGATGATATACTAATCTACGAGCGGAGTCTTGGAAGGGATCATGTTGAACATGTTGACGAGTGCTCAAACTATTGCGGGAGAAACAATTATATGCAAAAAAGTCCAAATGTTTCTTTGGAGTACAAGAGGTGGAATATCTTGGGTCATATTACATGTCTCAGGGGGGTTAAAGTGGACCCTAACAAATTAAAGCCATTAAGGAATGGAAAGTTCCCGACCATAAAGCGATTGCGAGGATTTCTCGGGTTAACGGGTATTATCGCAAGTTTGTTAAGAATTATGGGAGAATAGCGACACCTCTAACAACATTATTGAAGAAAGATGCATTTTCATGGACTCCTGAAGCAACTAAGGCCTTTGAACGTCTTAAAAAGAGGCAATGTGCCTATGCAGGTCTTAGCTACACCGGACTTCCCCAAAAACCTTTATTGTGGAATGTGATGCACCTGGGGAAATGGAATTGGTGCGGTTTAATGCGAGAGGGGAACCCATTGCTTTTGAGAAAGTCGTCCAATCAAAGGAAAGTATTTACGAAACCTATTTATGAGAAGGAAATGTTAGCAATACTACATGCACTATTAAGCGAACTTACCTAATGGGAAGACACTTCGAGGTAAAGCTGAATCATGATAGTCTTAAACACTTTTTTGGAACAAAGACTATCGTCGGAAGAACGACAAAAATGGGTCACGAAGATGTTGGGTTACGACTTTGAAATAATCTACAAAAAAGGAAAGCGAGTATTTGTTGCGGATGCACTCTCAAGAAAGAATGAAGAGGTGGAAGCATTGCTTTGTGCCATTTCTATTATCCAACCGGATTGGATAAGCGAGACGAGAGATGAATGGAAGAAGGACAAAGATGTATGGATACTCATTCAAAAGTTGCGAGCGGCAGATCTAGTACATACGATACATTTAGTTGGAAAAATGATTCCTTATGGTACAAAGATCGCTTATATCTTTGTAAGAATTCCCAACTAAAACAAAAGATTCTTACGGAATTGCACACTTCTCCTTTAGGGGTCACTCGGGATTTTTAAAAACTTGCCACGGGGTGAAGAAGAATTTTTTTGGGATGGCCTTAAATCGATATTCGAAAGTTTGTGGCGGAATGTTTGGTTTGCCAACGAGAATAAAGTGGAAACAATTAAGACCCCAGGACTTCTACAACCTTTATCCATTCCAGGTCAACGTTGGGAGGAGATTTCAATGGACACATCACGAGTTTACCTAGTGAGAGAAGAGTGTCATCATGGTGTTAGTTGATAGACTTACAGTATGCACACTTTTGTGCATTATCTCATCCATTTAAAGCAAGTACGATTGCTACTACATTTATGGACGAGAATTCAAAGCTACATGGAAGCCCAAGGGTTATTGTGAGCGACGAATCCCATTTTGCGTTTGAAATTTTTGGACGGAGTTATTTTTCTTGTTTGGGTACTCAATTAGCTCATAGCTCATCTTATCATCCTCGATACGATGGTCAGGCGAGATAGTAAATAAATGTTTGGAAGGATATCTTCGTTGTTTTTTGTATACGATAAGCAAACACAATGGGTCAAGTGGTTACCTCTTCTTGAATGGTGGTATAACACTTCCTTCCTCTTTAACGACAAAAAATAGTACATTTATGGCACTTTATGGATATCATCCACCATCCATCGCATCATCTTTAGGGAAAATTCGAAGGTTCAAACGAGTGGAAGATCACATCGAGCATCGGCGAAGTTCTCCAACTCTTAAAGGATAACTTTGAATTTGGCACAAAATCGAATGAAACAACGAAGCGGATCAACATCGTAGCGAGAGAAGTTTTGATGTAGGAGATTGGGTATTTTTACGGCTACAACCATACAAACAAATGTCCCTCAAGCAAGCAAAGAAGGATAATAAATTATCGCCAAAGTACTATGGTCCTTACAAGGTGTTGCAAAAGATTGGTACTATGGCATACAAATTGGAGCTTCTGCTTCTTCGAGTACATCCGGTGTTCCATGTTTCATGCTTAAAGAAGGTTATAGGTGAAAATCTTCCCGATTCGAAACGGTATTGCCCGAACTTGATGGGGAAGGGAAGATCATATTGGAACTGAAGCGATCATAGAAAAGAACTCGACAAGCTTACGGAATCGATCAATTTGAGAGTATCTCATCGAGTGGAAGAGCTTACCTTTGAAGATTACATGGGAGGATGAGAATTTTATCTGAGAAGCACCGGAGCTACTCGAGTGTTGAGGACAACACTTTTTTGAAGGAGAGGGGCATGTTGGGTCCCTATATCACTAGTATAGCCCCTTATTATTGTTAGTTTAAACCCCTTATTGTTATTATTGTACCCTTGTAACCCCCATTTGTTATTATTGTGCCCTTAAATTATTATTGTTAGGTCGGCTAGGATTACATTATGGCCCCATGGACTCATATGTAGAAGGTTTGTGAATTGTATCATCCAAGAATTGTGCATTTATGTAATGTATTGGAGGTTGCTCGAAAATGGCTTATTTCTAAGGCGTTTATATCTCTTTTCTTCTACTTTTTTGAAGTTTGTGGTTACACAACATGGAGCAGATGCACTTGAAAATAATGAGACCCCTTTTCCTCTAGTGGCCCGATTATAACATGGCTACGATAGCCTACTCTTTGGTTAGGTTTTGACTCCTTTAGCTCTTAATTAAAGTTACAATATGGACTCTTATAGAGTCTTTACATCATGATAACGTGGCTAGCCTATTTTGTTTATAAATAATATGAAATCACATTGTTGAGATTCAACAATATGATGAGCTTAGTGAAAATGAGTCGCCTTCACTAAGTGGGCCTAGGAGTTATTTTTTAGGTGCAAGTCTATTTTTAGACATGGTGATCATACTTCGAAGTTGCGAGTTGCTATTTGTGGATGGTTGGTCGAGGTTTAACTAGTGTATGGAGTGGAGTGAAGTTGCCCGATGAGGATTGCGCCGTAGTGAGGGCGATCAAATTCATTCGAGTGCTATTCTTCGAGCGGGGATTGCGCGGTGGGGAGGTAGGCTAAAGCGAGGTGGCAAGAAATCGATGCATGGATTTACTGATTTCTTCTGATTAGTGTGTGATGATTGATTATCTTGAGCTTGATGTATAGCTTTGTATGTGATTGTTACATGATCTCCATGATACATAATATATGATAGTTGGGGATTTTAAAACCCCAGGAATTTCTGCTATTAGCCGTGTTATGTGCGATTATTATTTTTATTTGCTTCATGTGTTAGCAATTGATTTTAATTTCCGCAAAAGATTAACAATGGAAGGATTATGTATTTAGCGAGAAGATAAAATATTTTTAGATCGGGAGAATGCTGGATATATGCATGCATCTTGTATATAATTTCTACAAACGACATTCTCTCGATTATGGAGGGAAAAAGAGGAAGGTCAACTTCCAAGTGACATAAATTTTGCATACAAACTTCGATTGAGGAGATTCATGTGTCATTGGAAAAGTATCTATCTGTAGAATGCTAAAAAGGGTGTGATGCTAAAGTGGAAAATTTTACACCCCAAAAATTCCATTTTGATGCCTTAAAGCTGACTCCGTAAGGTTTCGAGCCCACGATCTTCCAATCTGGGTCTCGCTAGGAAAAAATGGTCCTATGACCGATTCATCCACTTTTCTGAAATCTCGAAAACATCGATATGGATGACCAAGCAATATAATGATCTAATTTAAACGATGACTTGTATGAAGTAGCAAAACCCTAGGATCATTTAATGATTCTAAGACTAGTTCTCTTTGGTGTGTGTGTGTGTGCTGTGTACAGGGCACATTTATAATAAAATGGGACCATGAGGATTCCCAACCTACATAACAACATAAAAATGAAATGTAATCACTCGGTATCTGGGGATTAATAAGGGGTAATAGGGTTCAATATAGGTCTTATACGGGCTTAACGTTCGAAAAACAAAACATCTAAAAGGTTGTGGATTTCTGCGAGTGTTTTCATTGGAAGTAATGGTTGGCTTGCAAAAAATAGTATGTTTAATCAAAATTTGATAGGTCAAATGTTATGGTGGCTAAGCTCAACAAGGTTATTAAAACATTAATTAGGATAAAACTGGTGGATGGATATAACATGGATATTAAAGGATGAAGATAATGCTAGAATTTTCAAATTCTGGATAATATTATCGATTAATCTTATTACAAAATGAGTAACCATATAAGATGAAGAGTTGAATGGATTTAAGAACTTCCATGAAAAATATTATCGCTCCTTATTTTTTATCGTGCCTTTAAAGGGGACCCATGGGTGGTAGGTGCACGGTGGATTCTCTATGATCACAAAGGAAGGATATGAATAACCTATGCTTGGGGTCTATGACAATAGAAACCATATGAATAAGTTAATCGCTGCTGCATCCACACATAATATTTGTACTACATAGATCTACCCAAATGTTGGTTCAACCCACAAAAAAGAAGCCTAATGTTAGTATGAATCTTTCGTCTGAAAAGATCACTTTAGCTACGCATAAAAAATAGCCTTAACATCAAGTATAACGATATCTTTAAAGTCTACTTGTTAGTTGATCCAAATAATGCTTTGCACAAATCTAGATCTAAGCATAAAAGACATTAAGTAGTAAAAATAAAATATGTAAATAAATAAATAAATAAAGACAAGAACAATGTTTTTGAAAGAATTTTTTATATTAAAAGGGGGAACACGAGAGGAAAACAACAGTGTTTTCTAGTTCTCCTCAATGGGATGGGTTCTCCCAGATCCTGACATTTCGGATCTAGAATTTCTCTCTCTAGGTGGTGTAGAAAACTGGAACAAACATAGAACTCAATGGGAGCTCACGAGGAAAAAATGGAGAATGCAGTAAGTGTAGATCTAGAGTGATCCAATCACAATGAAAGGTGACTAATGAATGGGGAAAACCCTTCTATTTACTAACAAAATATTAAGGCAGTCTAGAACTTGGTGCACTTTGATAAATAATGTGTGTTAGATCACAGGGCCACACCCTTCAAAGACCTTCTTTATTATATTTGTTGGAGGGAAAATGATTTTTGACTTGGGCCGATTCCTTTATTTATAAATAATAAATAAATAATTATTTATTTATATTTAAGAAATGATGGAATATATTAAATAAATAATGATTTATTTAGCATTATTTATAAATATGATTTAGTCATATTTAACTAGGAATATTATTTAAATAAGATTTAAATAACTTATTCTAGGAAATAATCAAATAAATAGTTTATTTCAGTAATTTCTTATTTTGATTAAACATGCGAAATATAAAAAAATATATATTTGCTTATAATTTCCTTTTGGGGTTTCTACTGTTTAGACCATAAACAACTTAATAAAGGTGTTTTACTAAGTTATTTCACATAGTGAAAACGATTTTACTTAGGGTAAAATTGGTCTTACATGATGTACTTGGGTTCATCTGACTGATAGCGAGGTTAGATGACCAAAAAATGGTGTAACATATTTCCCAGAGCATACGAGTGTTAGGAGAAAATCGTATTGTAATGAAGCACATTGTAAGAACTCAATCACTAGACATCGAAAGGGAAGTCGGAGAGAAATGTAAGGTAGGTCGAATGTGCTAAAGGGCGGACTGAAGACAAGACTTACACTGGGTGACAGTCTCTAGTTTGTAGTGGGTACCTATGTGAAAGGCGGCGAGAGGCATACCTATGCCCAGCGAGACAAAGTACAAAATAATAATATGTCGAGTAAACAAGGAACGGGAACTATAAAGGACATCTTAGCATAAATACGAGAGCCGAAAAAATATAATGATGAATCCCATACCTCTTGTGCACTGAATATGACACGGACTTACCAATAATATTTATTACATAAAATACAAATACAACCCAAATTCCCCCTATACTCGGGGGAAGGGTTTGCAAAATATGGCCAGTACCTTCAAATGAAAAGATTAACGCAGCCCATCAGTAGATATCATCAAGTAACAGAGCTGCATCTAAGGTTGAAAATGAAGAGGGGTATGCAGGTATGTGCTACTGTAGGGCCACCCTCATAGGGTTGAGACATCTCACACACACGAGAATCACCAATAGGCTATTTCTTCACATCAACTGGACCATCGAGAGTATACGGATCCACGATCTGTGCGAAGAACTTAAGACCAAGGTACACCACTCTCTAGACCTAGCTTACGGAGTAAATGAGTTGATGTCGATGAAGAGGAGGGTAGCCATAAGTAGGAGGTGATGAGGGATCCCCAACTAAGGCCCCAAAGAAAATGGTAGAGAGAATAGCAGACGAAACTAATGATGGTGATGAAATGGGGAAAGGTCGAGGGGACCATAGAAAACCCATGAGTACAAAATGGTGTCTCATGGCGGAAATGGGCACGACAAGAATGAATGTGAAGGCAAAGCGGTGCCCCAAGGAAAAAGTGTTGTAGTGAGGAAATCCGATTTTGAGGAGAGGTGAAGTAAGACTTCGCTGGACCTTCATCGTGCGAGTGAGTAGCGAATGATGAAAGCAAACGGATGCGGCTATCTAGAAAATAAAACATGCACTTCGAGCCGAGAAATGCTAGGTAATATCACCAGGTAAATTGCATTAGGGATTAGGAAGGGAGTGGCCTTGAGGTCTCTAAAAAAGATATGCCCCCTTACCAAGATCTTTGCGATGATGTAAGGACCTGCTTCATAATGAGTCGGAAACTTCCCATGACTTAGGGTATCGTGGGCACCTGGTCTATCTTTGTTCTTCAGTCACCTTCATGAAAGGTACGAGGTGTACTTTTCGGTCATCTTTGAAGCTTTGGTGCACTTTTTTGGCACTTCAGGTGCATTGTATGGCAGTCTTGAAGTGACTACGGCACGGTAAGTTATTTTTCTAGAGGTTCGTTATCCGGGGATAAGTTGACCAAATGAAGGGAAGGAATTTCACACTGAGTCAATAAGCTCCTCACCAAAAGACAGGAACAGAAGAGTGGCGGTGGTAGAGGATTTCAAAATTCTGATACAGCCCACAAAGTAGGGAAGAGCATAAGATGCCAATTGGTTTTGTGCTTATTCAAGCTCGTTGAAGCATGGTCTTAATAATTTTGTTATTTGCTTCAGCTTGGCCATTCCCTTGGGGGTAATAGGAGGATGAATATTGGTTTCTCAAAACCCAATAGTGAGGAAATCATGCCAAATCTCATCTTCAAAATTTCGGCCATGGTCGGGAGACCAATTGTTTTGAAACTTCTGAATCGAGCAATGACATGGTTAAAGAAAAGAAGTTTTGGTGGTTGCCATATTGTTGAATGTTGGCATAGCTTCGACCCATTTTGTGAAATATTCAACTACCACGATGATATATTTGTAGTTACCTTGGACAATTGAAATTCACTTAAAGTTAGTGGCCATTCTGAGAAAGGACCGAGTTTGTGACGACGGGATGGAGGGGAGCGGGGGGAGCTCGTTCCTTAGGGGCAAAATGCGGCAATTGGAACGGTGTTTGATTGCTTCAATGCAATCATTTGAAGAGAGAAAGCCAAAAATACCCATCGCGCATGATTTTTTGGGCGGTGGTGAGGCGGAGAGGTGGCGCCACAAGCGCTTTGCTATGACGGGCATTGAGGACTTGCTCGACCGGCGTGTGAGCGAGCGGCGAGAGGACAATGTATCTCGTGACGATAAAGGTTGTCACCAATCAAAAGGTAGCGAGGGCTTGGTGTCGGATACGTCGTCGAGCATCACGATCAAGATGAAGGGCGAAATTTTGGTTTCACAAGTAAGTAAGGATGTCAACGTACCAAGGATCGTCGGTGGTGATGGCGAATAAATGTTCATCGGGAAGAGCATCATTAATTGGAAGGTCTTGTGTTCCGATAGGTAAATCGAAGACGAGGTTCGGCGAGGATAACCTTTTCTTGCTGGGGGTATGACAAATTCAAGGTCAGTGCCCAAAGGATAACAACCTTGAGCATATTTCCCACGAGGATGCGTCGACTCAATAGGAAATCCATGGGGTTGGGTATTCACGACCTTGGTGGAACGCATGAGGATATAATGACGCATTTTTTGGGTCGAGAACACGACGATAGCACTAATTTTTCTTCATGTGAATAGGACACGGGTGGACGAGAAGGTTCTTCTTGACATAATAGATCACATTTTCAACACCATTATCATCTTCACGGATAAGGACACGACGAACGAATGAGGTGGGCAGTGTATAGGATGGTCCAGTCAAAGTCGGAGGATGGATCAGGGAGCGGATGTGAGAGCATGCTTGAGGGCATCAGACTCTTCGAGTGTAGGTATCACGGACAAAGGGTCATTAGATCAGGAAGAGTCTAAGGAAGCCATGTGCGGTAGTGGCATAGTCGGGCACGAATCGGTGAAGAAAATTAGCTTTACCTTGGAGACTTTAGTGGCGTAAGGTACGAGGAATGAGAGTTCAAGAATGGCTTGAACCTTCAAAGGGTCGAAGTTATCCGTCTTTAGATACTATGAAGCCGAGTGGCGGCGGGAACGCGGAAGAAACATTTTAATGGGTTAAGGCAAATATTATACTTGCGACATCGGAGGAAGATGGTACGCAAGATCATGGAGGTGTTGCACTCGATGTTTAGAACGCGCAATAAGGTTGTCTAAATAGGCAAGGATAATATGAGCTAAGTCATGGAAACAATAAGACATGGCCTGTTGAAAAGTGGCATTGGCGTTTTTAAGGCCAAATGGCATGACTCGGTATGAAAAAGTGCCCCACGGACTAATGAACGCGGTTTTAAGTTGATCAACACGACGGATAATGATTTCGTTGTGTCCAGAGAAGCCATCCATAAAGGATAGCATCTTGTGCCCCGCACACTCATCAATGATTTGGTCAATAAATGGTGTGGGGAAGTTGTCTTTGGGACTAGCGTATTTTCGGATACGCCGAAAGACGGTGCGGACACGAATAGTGCCTTATTTTTGAGGATGGGAACCGAGGGTTGGACACCCAGTGGTGTAATCGATGGGATAAATGAAACTAGCCTGCCCCGAGCTTATCAATTTTACGGCTTTGATGGCTTCATGTCTAGAGGATGAATGGGTCTCAACTTTTGACGAACGGGAGTGGCATCGAGCCCATGGTGTTCGAAAATGGCGTGATCGAGTCCGGGAATTTCTAAATAGGACCGAGCGAATATATCGGTGTTGAGGAGTTTTAGTGTAGGCTTAAATTTCTTCAGTGCATTGGGCACCCATGGTGATATGTTCTTCGATTTACGGTTTTGACGAAGTATCTATTTTGATGGTAGGAGAGATATTGGTATCTTACCTTCTTTCGAAAGCATCGAAGTGTAGGGATGGGATTTTTAAACCAGACCTTATCGGGAATGAAGTCTTTAGACTCGATAGTATATTAGTCGTAGGATTGATGTGGGAGGAAATATGCACGATGGTGCATATCGTCCCACGGAAAATCGAGGTTTGGTCATGGCTTCCATGATGTCTTCATCTAGCGGAAGGTGGGAAGAGTGGATGGAATGAGACGCACGATGAGGTAGAAATATGAGGACTCTGATTGTGATGGGAAAAGCTCACATGCGCAACGTCATGTGGGGTGATAGAGTAGCCGAGATGAGGGGTTAGGTGAAATATCGGGAAAACAAGGGGTGGGTTGCGGGAATCGTATGGCGATGAGGAAAGGTAAGAAATGATGGCTAAAGGTTCGGTCATTTCAATATCGGGATGGGAAATGTTAATGGGGGTAGACGAATTCGTACAGTGCTAGTGAAGAAGGTGTTTGTAATTGAGCGTGGCTTTGAATTGGTGGTATGCGGCTAAAGAGGAACGATGCTCATCGAGGTGGGGGCGGAGGTGGGTATAATGTCCATGGAAATCGCACAAAGAACAAGGTGATTGGTGCGCAAGTTTTTAAGTTTTCGGGGGATGGAATCCGAGTATGGTGACATAGACCTCGGGGATATCGGATTCGGAAACGTTTCATTAGTACATGGTCTTGAGATGGTAATTCCGGGACGGTATGGGAGGCATGGCCGACAACATCACCTGGCACCTTTGGATGGGATGCTTTGGAGCGAGTTTGTCGGGTAGCCTTGTCCTTTGATGCCCACTACCGAGCTTTTCCATTCTTACCGAAGCGGTCACAATGGGAGTGGATGTTGTTGGGTGACTGGAGTGCGTTGCAGCGGGAGAAGTCATGGGGGTTGGTTCGGGCGGGTGGTATTATGGTTTGGGTTGACCGGGCAAGGTTGTGGCTGGAGGTCGAGGTACCGGACGGGTATACCCCGAGGTCGAGTTGGGGAGGGATAGGGTGGCCAAGAGGGACCGAATAAACTCAGGGAGGGGGAGCAAGAAAATATGCGGCAGTAGGGAAATGGCCGGGGATAGTTTTGAGGGTTGATGCGTTTCGGTCGACCCCGAGAGGGTAAAGATGCGCGACTATGTGTAGAAGAAGGTTCGGAAGGAAGAAGGTGGCTAAGCAGGGGCGGGCTAAGACTCGGTTAAGGTGGATGAGTTGAGGTTGCTGACTAGCCAAAGTGATGGGCTATGTAAGGTCGACGAAGATGATTGCATCATGCAAATGTTCACCAAGCTAGGATCAGATACGGGAGGAGGGTCCGGAAAGGTTCCCGACGAGGAGGAGTCTTTATAGGCAGAAACAGTCGAAAGAATCAACGCGGTTGGCGTATTGTTGACAACGAGAGATGGTGGACTCGGGGGAGGGTACGAGATTTTGGTTCATGATATGTCGGGCGGTTGATGGTAACAATATTTCCATGATGAGGGAAAAACATCTTGCGGTGTTTGCGGAGGGGACGACAAACATGGCATAGTTTTAAGCTACGCCCCAAAGAATGTTATAGTCAAGGGGCATCAATAACTTCAACGTCAACACAAACATTCTTGCCGCAAGGGTGATGGGGCAGGTTACGGAAAAGGCGATGGACTTGGAGGCAGCGGCACGCCCATGCACGAAGGGTGATTGTGGAAGGGTCGGCTCGAGAGATCCCGAGTTGTTTCCAAGCGAAGCGGAACATCACACGGAGTAGATGCCCCCTCATCGGTAATACCTTCGGCCGACGTTGGCATTTCGGATTTTGACTAGGATTTGGAAAGAGACGAGACACGAAGGAAGGGGGGATGGTCGACTAACGGGCATCGAAAACAATCAATCGGTCATCGGCGGGATCTACAACAACCACGACGGGATAGTAGAGCCTTCTTTTTGAGAAGGACACGGTTGGAGGAGTTCCGGTCATTGAAATGGCGGTAGGAGATTGTGCCATATCATCTACTATGCTATAGGAATGGGCAACCCAACCGAGGAGGCAACATTTCGGCGTAATGGGCCCTTAGCGATCTTGGTATGAACCTCGGCATTGGGCGGAGGGATTTGCGAGGACCATTGGGTGTCGACGGAGGCTGTAGGACTTTTGAAGATGACGACTCGGGGACGGACAAAGCGGGAGACGTGGAGTGCGGCGAGGCCGAGTTTGAAGGTTAAGGTCGATGGTGAGAGGTTGGTCGGAGGCCATCATGAGAATCTAGTAATTGGAGGAACTAGAAGGGGAAGGTTGAGTGGTTACCGGGGCATGAGATGGTTGAGTGGCCATAAATCCTTGTTGAGGAAAGGATCGGTAAACACGAGCGGGTTGAGAAGTAGTCGTATTGGGAGGGACAATAGGGGAGGAAAGTTTTCCTCGCATTGTGGCTGAGACTCCCACATCTGTCGCATTTATGGTAATAGGGGACAATCGTGAGTGTAATGACATAAACATCGCGACACGAACATGGCTTATTGGTGCGAAGACGCACAATAGGCTTAGGTGAGAGCCTTTGGGGCTGGTTAACGGTGTTAGAATCGATACTTGGAGGATTGGGTCCATGATTACCGAGAGAGCGGATGGATTGCCTTTCCTCTTTCTTTGAGGAAGGAAGAGAACTAGCCGCACCTGTGGGCACAGGGGGTAGTAAGTGCGAGCACGAGGTTGAAGACGAGGAGGGGAGAGGTCCAAATCTTTGGAGGATGCGGCCCCGGGATGTGGGTAAGGATAGGGTTAAGGTGGGCAACATTAAGGTATGCGGGAGGGTGGGCAAAATGAGGAGGCATGCGGGTATCCTGGATACATGCTACGGAGAAGAAGTCTTGGAGGTGCGGCCCCTCCACAGAGGAAAACCATAGCCCATAAGAGGTTGAGTGGTGGTATGTGAAAGAGCTCCAACGATACGACGTCGGTAGAGTGAGATACCCCAGGCGTTAGCAGTAGATTTTGGGGAGGTCGGGAAAGACGGTATAAACATAACCGGATTGATCGTAGATAAGGTCATGAGCACGGGCTATTTTGGAGGGTGGCTTCTTTGGTTTGAGGGAAATGGGAGGCGACATCTTTTCCGATGGGAGGTAAGAGAGAGCAAAGGAACCGGTCCATATAGACTTTGATCTTCAAAGGTAGGAGCACAACATAGCTTCTTCTTCGCCCTCATTCTTGGACATGAGTGGAAAGGCGAGTCGAAGAGGATTGACGGAAAGAGGTTAAAAGCTCGGTACCGGTGTCGTATCGGAGAGGTAGTTGGAAATAAGATAAAAAATGCTTGGGCCGATGGTCGCAAAAAGTGGTATGGGAGGAGGTGGCACAGTCAACATACCATTTAGAAGCTTTGTTGGTAAGCGTTCATTGGAATAATCAGACGGATGGAGATCATCAAGTAATGGAATTGGATGAACACCACATATGGAAAGATCGGATATGGTTGGAGAGAGGGATATTCACTAGCAAGGCCTTCGAACTTAGGAATGTCGAAGGGGGAGCTTGAATTGAACAACGGGGGCCAACTAACATTGTGCGGATGGGATCGTTAATCCAATGATTGAAATCGGTAAGAGCCGGCCATATAAAGGAGCAAAGGGATAGTCGAGGTATTTCCCATAGTGGTTCATGGAAACGGTTGACGGTAGAGCGGGGGTTCTTGTTAGCTAGGCCACAACTAGACATGGTGAAGGTAACGAGAACCCGAAGTGAGGGGGAGAACTTGGGAACAATCGGAACAAGAGTCGAGTGCGGAATCGTGGGACTTACTCGGTGGCGATGGGAAGGAAGAACTCGACCAATCGAAGCGAGGGTGAAGGCGAAAGTCTTAAGGATAAACACCTTGGAGGCGCAATGATGACGAGAAGAAGAAAAAACCGACGAGGGCGAGGGGAGGTGCAAAATCGAGTGAGGTCAATGTCGAAACAAGGAGCGGATGGGTGCGGGGTCAATTTATTTTAAAGTCTTTGCCGATCGGTGTTAACCGAAGCTCTTCCTCACTTAGGGTGAGAGTGTGTGGCGTGTGTTGATTTTCATTTTTTTAAACCCGGACGTTTTTGAGTAAAAGAAAAAAGCGTCTTCACGTAATTGAAATAAATCTACAAATAACAATATATAATGTTGAAATAACATAAAATTAACAACTAACAATGCATCGGTCTAACCCCGAAAGGCGGGCGCTCTCAAAATAATAGTCTAAAAAGGAAAAAAATCTAGTCAAAACACACTAAAAAAAGGCGATAGATCAAGGGTCGAGAGGGACGGGGATCTAAAGGATAAACCCTCTTTGAGAAGAGGTGCGAGAGAACATCGAGAGTAGAGCGAGTTCTTTATAACGAAGGGGAAATCAGCTAAAGGTAGGAGGGACAAAGGGTGGCCACAGAGGTAAACCAAAACAAAACTATATGAGGTGATTTGAAAGGGATAAGAGCTAATCTAAAGGGATGCGAAAAGGAGGTATCAAATGCGAAAAGAAAGAAGGCCGAAACTCTAAAAATTCGGACGTACGAAACGACTAAAAATTGCCCACAAAAAGTGGAGGGTACTAAAGTACAGGGGCAGATTCCACTTAGTTGGTGGAAACCGAGATCGGAAACGGTCAAACTAGGGCGAGCCGGAGGGCGGAAAACCCGACGAAGCTTCGGTCAAACCTAGAAAAATTGCAAAAAAATGGCGGGTCGCGAGGTTCGACTTTGTTTTCGATCCGAGTCACGAGTTTTGGGGTAGAAAAGTCGCGCTCTCATTCCAAGTTGCGATTTTTGAGGCTGATAAGTGCGACTGTACGGTCCGGGTCTCTCGGCGAGATTTCATAAAAAACTTGTTGTCTCGAGCACGGCTAATGTACGCTCTGCTTGTGATAGGGCCGAGAAACACATCGTTAAAAATTTAATGTTTGAGGGTTTTAGAGGTGAAAGGCACCATAAAAATAGGAAAAACGAGAAAAGGCGAAGAGAAACCCTAGGGTACGGGAAATAGGGGATATGCGGGAATATGTATAAAACGATAGCGATCGCAAAATAAAACCCATGTGGAGTCGCCAATTTTTAGTATGAATCTTTCGTCGGAAAAGATCACTTTAGCTACGCATAAAAAATAGCCCTAACATATTAATTTGCCAATATCTTTAAGTATGCGGTTAGTTGATCCAAATAATGCCGCACAAATCAGGATCTAAGCATAAAAGACATTAGCGGTAAAAATAAAATATGGCTCCATACATCGATAGGCAAGACAAGAACAATGTTTTTGAAAGAATTTTTTATATTAAAAGGGGGCACACGAGAGGAAAAAAAGAAAGGTGTTTTCCAGTTCTCTTGATAGGATGGGTTCTTGAAAGTCCTCGGCGTTTCGGATCTAAAATTTCTTTCTCTCTTGTTGGTGTAGAAAACCGGGACAAACATAGGGTATTAGGGCTCACGAGGCAAAAATGGAGAATGTGACCAAAAGTATAGATACGAGTGATCTAATGCGGTAAGAAGGTGACTAATGAATGGGGAAAAACCCTTCTATTTATAACAAAATATTAGGGCGGTCTAGAACTTGGTGCATGAATAAAATATTATTAATTGAATTCTAGAACCACCCTTTAGGAATATTTTATTATATTTGTTGGAGAAAATGATTTTTGACTTGGGTCAATTCCTTTATTTATAAATAATAAATAAATAAATGATTTATTTATTATTTTAAGGAAATAGTGAATATAATTAAATAAATAATTATTTATTTAATTATTTATAAATGATTTAGTCATATTTAACTAGGAATATTATTTAAATAGGATTAAATAACTTATTCTAGGAAATAATCAAATAAATAAGGATTTATTTAATTGATTTTCTTGTTTGGGTTAAATATTACTAGGAAATATAAATAAATATAGATTTGTTTATTATTTCCTTTTGGGGTTGTTTAGACCATAAACAACTTAATAAAGGTGTTTTACTAAGTTGTTACCGCAGTGAAAGCAATTTTACTAGGGGTAAAATTGGTCTTGCATGGTGTACTTGGGTTCATCTGACTGATAGTAGGTTAGATGACCAAAAAATAGTGTAAAACCCTAACCCTAAGCTGTCAGAAGAATTGAACCCATGACCTCTCAATAGGAAAGTTGCTTTAACTATGGCGACTTGACCAATTTAGCTAACCTTTAGGCTCAAATTATTATTATATTAAATAATTAATATGAGCTAGAAATATATACATTTAAAAAAAATAACAAAATTCTACCATTGAGATTCACCTTCTTTAGCATGAAGATTCTAGACATGTAAACAAGCTTTGTTACAATACCATGGGCCAATACCATTACTAATATTTTGAAAAATCATAATTCATGTTCATATGGCACATGTCCGAATGACTAATTAATCAATTTAATTAAAAGGGAAGAAAGTGTAACTATTTTTGAAATAAATCTCAACTTTTGATCAGTGACTACTATTATGAATATTCTACAATATTATATGAGGTTAAATCCTACAATCCTCCTAATAATGATCGATAACTAACGAGAATCTAATTTAGATCACTAGCTAACACCTATAGATGCAGAAACACTTACCTCATTATACATCTCAAATTTCATAATTGAAAGAAACATGTAAAATAACTAAATTATAACTTTATTTTAAATTATTATTGTTAATTATAAAATATATGAGTTAATCATATGTAGATTTAAAAGAACATGTAATAAGATTTTTAACTATGGAGATTCATCCTCACTTCACCATGGAGTTCTTAACTTGTAAATAGACATTGTTACAATACCACGGCTTACCAATCTGCATGCCCAAAAAAACCATAATTAATGTTCACTCTCAACATTTGGTATGTAAATACTACTATTAATCTTCTAGAATATTCTCTCGAGGTTAAATCCTTACTATCCACATATTACTTATTAATAGTCAAATTAAAATTTTGAAAGTATGTTACAAACTAGACACAATGACACAAACCCTATTCCAAAATAAGTAATTTCGAAACCCTATTCAAAATAAACATTTCAAGATAAAAATAAATATTCAAGTTTTGGAAACCACATTGGAAAATAAACACCTTAAGATAAAATTAAATTATCCTTGATTAATAACTTATAACAAAACTCTTCAAATCATTAACATATTCCAAAAACACCCTTTAAAACCCATCATGAACTCTTGAAAGAAGTGTCAGTTCTTCCCGAAATTCATCACAAAAATATAGGATACTTAACTTCCAATATATATATATAAAAAGAGAGGTAGTTAGCTTTTAAGGTCGTTAAAGTTTAATTTTAGTTCTCTCAACTATTATGAATTTTTAAAGTTTAACCATCTTAAAATTAATATTAATTAACAAAAGTTAATATTATATTAAAATATTTATTTATAATTTCAAATAAAATTCTCCAAAATTAAAAAATATATAAAAATACATCGTAAAACTCTTTAAAACTAATTATTAACATTTGACTTTATATTCAAAATATTTATTTTAAAACTGTCACAAAACTTGAAATAAAAAATCATTTGAAAAATAAAATAGTAGAATAGTTAAAATTAACCATTAACATTTAATTATATTCAAAAAATATATACATTTATATATATAACACCTTGAACCCTTGACAAGAGGTGTAGATTACCTTTTAAATTGACTTTGAACTCTTGAAAGAGGTGTGGTTGGATTAGTTTTAAGGAATTTATTATGCGAACCCTTGACGAAGTGTAGATTACCTTTAAATTGATTTTGAACGTTGAAAGAGGTGTGGATTAGTTTTAAGTATATATAGAGATGTTCTTGGTAATGATGATGTTAAAATATAAATAAATAAATTATCATTAATTGATCACGAAACTTTCAAAATTTGGAAGAAAATAAAAAATAGTCTTTAATTATTTAAAAATCAACCATGGCAACTTCATATTTAAAATATTTATTTATAATTTATTACACAATTCTTTCCAATATAACTCTTGAAAAAAGATGTGATTAGTTTTAATCAAAAATCAAATAAAAATAAAATAAATAATTAATAATTATAATTAGTAATTAAATTAATGAAATCCGAAATAAAAATAAATAATATAAAATTAATAGTTATAATTATAATTAATAATTAAATTTAGATTCACTCTATAATTTATTAAGTGTAAAAAAAATTCATTCTTAAAATGCAAATCTATTTTAGAAATGAAAAAAACATCGATCCTCTTCCTTATTATAAATAAAAATTAAAATAGAGAAATAAGTTGGTCGCCAAATAATTAGTAGTCAAAATTTGAATAGACCGTTAAAATCTGGCCTACGTCAGCAATCCATGGCATACAGAATCAGCCAATAGAAAAGACACTCCACTCCACCAGGAGTCTTGTCTGTGGTCTCCGGTTCGAGTCACGATAGTGGCATCAATGGCTCCTCGAAGGCAGAGAAAAGGCCCGTGTCTGGGAAAAAACCCATGGCGGAAAAAATCCCCTTCAACAGAAAAGAAGCTTTCGAAATCCAGAAAATAAGCTACCAAAGGAAAGTGAAAGAGCAAGAAACATAAGAAAAGCGTGAGACGTACAAGATCTATCTTTTCAGATTCTGAAGCAAGTCCATCCCGGAAATGGGTATTTCCAGCAATGCCATGGGAATAATGAACAGTTTTATAAATGATTTATTTGAGAAATTGGCGAGCGAGGCTTCGAAACTCGCTCGCTACGTAAGCCAACTATTACTTCCCGGGAGATCCAGACAGCCGTAAAACTCGTTATTCCTGGGGAGCTGGCCAAGCACGCCGTGTCTGAGGAGGTACTAAGGCTGTTACAAAATTCACCAGCGCTTAGAGTCCAGTCCTCTTTTTGAGGATTTCTTTTTAAATGAGTCTAGGGTTTATTCTAACTGGCATCTGGGGAATAGCATTCTGGTCAGTCTGCATCACAATTTTTGCATTTTCGGTTCTTTTTTCTGGTCTGTTTGCATCACAATTTTTGCATTTGGGTAAGACTCCTAAATGGACTCTTATTCTCAGTCTTTTGCCCTTGAATTGAGCTTTCACATGTTCCTTTAAAGATTTGAAGCTGATATA
This sequence comes from Pinus albicaulis, assembly GCA_034641835.2. Classification (NCBI taxonomy): domain Eukaryota; kingdom Viridiplantae; phylum Streptophyta; class Pinopsida; order Pinales; family Pinaceae; genus Pinus; species Pinus albicaulis. The sequence continues at coordinate 1,605,923,324 of CM076581.1, forward strand.
ATAAATTTATTTTCTCGTTATCTGAAAAAACTTGCAGTATCTTTCTTTGATATACAGTATGTTGTTCAGCCCTGCGTCCCTGGTAGGAGGATATTTTTATAATAATGCTATAAAGAACAGAACAAAACAATATTGTTAGGGTTACAGTGGAGAACTGGTAAGAGGATTGGTCTGGTGACCGGCATCCATTTTCAGAAATACATGCATTTAATATATGGTTGGAGATTCTCCATCTGACATAGATACTGAGAATGCTGTAGGAATTTGGCAGCAGATAAAAGTGTTTCTAGTTTGATTGATAATGTTCTGTTTTCAATGGATTGGTTAAATTGATTTGGTTATCTCAAAAACTTCTAAGTTATATTTCAAAGGGTTGAATGTGTAAGGTACTGAAGGAATTTGAAAATTTTGAAATCTAACTACAAAATGATAACAACAAAAGGTTTGGTTTAAAATTCTAATCTTCAGGGAAATTATATGAGAAAGATTTAGAATTTAAAATGTTATGGATCAGCTTGCACTCAAAAGATTTGGTTCTCTGCATAATGTATTTAGATGTAGGCATAGAAAGTTTTCCAGTATTAACATATTTTATATTTGAAAATCAACGGAGTATAAACTTTTTTTCACAATTATCCATAATTGTAATGTGATTTGTTTTATGATATATATTATTTTGAATATTAAAGTATTTACAATTATTTATTATTACAGTGAGTTTTTTTTAAATAGATATGTGTTATAATAATAGAATATTAATTTGAAGAGTGTTTTTGGGTTGTTTTTTTGAAAATTTAATTAGGTAAGGGTATTTAATTTAGTTATAATATTATTTTCATTATTTTTTTTTTAAGTATAGATTCATTTTACTTTTGGATCTGGATAAAAGATTGAAGAGTTTATAAAGTTTTTTGGTTTCTAGTTTTGTACTAGGGAGAGGGGATTGTGGTAGAAAATATAACTTTTAAAAACTTTTCACAGGAGTTGTCTACAGAGGCAGCAAATAGCTCGAACGAGCTAGAATCAGGTAAAAAAAAATTCAAAAAATTAGGTAGTTGGAGTGTTTGAATTGTATTTTTGATGGTGGAAATGGATTCAACACCATCAAAAACCCTTAGGGCACCCAAAATAGTAAAGTTTAACTAATGTAACGCAAAGTTTGAAAAATCTTTGCTGGAATTTCTGGGTTATTCTGCCGGTTGTTGAGACTACAGCCTTTTCACCAATATATTAAACTATCAATAACGGGGGAGGGGATAGTGGTAGCTCAACATATAAGTAGTAAATCTGAACACAAAATTTCATCAATAATCAACACATAAGAGCTATGATCCCGCACATAGAACAAAGGGGATAGTGGTAGCAAATATACAACTTTTAAAAACTTTTCACCAATATATTATATAGGAGTATAATAATAGAATATTAATTTGAAGGTGAAATATGTTAAAACAAAGTTTTTTTTCCAAGGGTGTTTAATTTAATTTTAATATTATTTTGATTTTTTTTTTCTAATTAGTATAGATTCATTTTAAGTTGGATCTCTATTTAAGGTTGGAGAGTTTACAAATTGCTTTGATTTCTAGTTTTGTACGCTTAAGGGATTTGCCTTTTAGGAAATTTGATTCCTTTTTGCTTTTGATAAATCTAAATTTAAAATAGATTTATATTGGTGTGACTTTAATCCACATATTAAGTTTTATCATAAAAAAAAAAGCCAAAAAATATATATTTGAAATAGTTTAATAAAAATATCTAGAAATAATACAATGATTTAAAATCCACTCTTATGATTTTACATTGTTATTAGTATGCATGCCAAATTATTAGAAAAAAAAGAAGCATTTTATTTAAGTGATGAGTGCATTTGGATTAACATATTACACAGATAATTAATCTTTTATCTGTTCGAAACAAGATCACTACTGAGAGGGGGTTGGGGGGCTTAATCATAGTGGTAGCAAATATGCAACTTTTAAAAACTTTTAGCCAATATATTAATCAACATATAAGCAATAAATATGAAGATGCAATTTCATCAAGAATCAACATATAAGAGCCATGACACATAAAACAATCAATGCACAATCAGAGACAACATATTTCTCGTGGAAAGCCTAAAGGGACAAAACCACCTTGTTGTTACTGCTTTGTTTCTCTTCTTCTATTAGATCTTTAAATAATTTTATTTTACATTGTTTAGCTAGCCACTACGAGCTAGAAGCCACAACCTCTACTACAGTTTGTTGGCCACCACCAGTTAGGAAGCCCCAACTCCCTATCAAATGTTTGTTGGCCACTACCAGCACAAAGCTACCACAACTATCTTTGAAAGCCACCACTTTCCCGAGGCCCTGACCTCCACAAACTCACTAGGGCCACATTTCATAATGTTTCAGATTGGACCCAATTACAACAACAACATTTACACATCATTGCAATACATGCCTTAATTGTCTCAACTTTATTTTGTTGGCAAACCAAACATTTTTCTATAAACTTCTGAATATCAAATTTATGGCCATCCCAAAAAAAATCATTTTTGACCCTATGATAAGTTTTAAAAAAACTTGAGTGCTATCCTAAGGGAGGTGTGAATTCCAAAATAATCTTTTGTTTGAGTTGGGAATTCTTACAAACATATAAATGTTCCTTGTACCATAATGAATAATTTTTCTAGCTAAATGTATTAGATGTACCAGGATCTTGTTGCAAATTTTGAATGAGTACCCACACCTCTTCGTCATTTTTCCATTCCTTCCTTGCTTCGATTATCCAATCAGGTTGGATAATAGAAAGGGCACAATGCAAAGCTTCTACATCCTCATCCTTTCTTGAGAGTGCATCTGCAACAACATTTTGCTTCCCTTTTTTGTAGATGATTTCAAAGTCATGACGCGACATCTTTGTGACCCATTCTTGCTGCTCTTTTGAAGATAATATTTGTTCCAAAAAGAATTTCAGATTATCGTTATATGTTTTTACCTACAAGTGTCTTCTCATTAGGTAAGGTCACCATTGCTTTAGTGCATGTAGTATTGATAACATTTCCTTCTCATTGGGCCGAGAGAGGTTCTACAACCGAGTGTGGAGGAGATGTGTAGGAGTTAGATGTAATGTAAGAAAAAATGTATGTAAATATTTTTCAAAATATTTTATTTTAATTTAATTTTATAACATTTTTAAAATTTAATCTAAAAGAACAAAGGTTTCGGTAGTTGTAGTGGTGTAAAATAATGGTTATGTAACCCTATTTAAATTTAATTAATAAACACATAAAAATTTGATACTTACAATAACAAGATTTATAATCGTGCATGGATATTATTAATTTATACATAGGCTTTGTTACAATACCATGGTTTATCGTCAATACCACATCCCAAAAAGTCAAAACTCATTTCAATATCAAAATATTTTATTTTAATTTAATTTATAATATATATTTTTTAAATTAAATATATATATATATATATATATATATATATATATATATATATAGATATATGGTATGAGAGATATTATAATATGAGGTAAACATTTTGACTTACATAAAACTAAAACTAAAACTAAAATAACATAAAAAGCATGCTCTCTCCATCCAAGTATGGTAGCATTGTTGTAATGTAATGTTTAGCATTTTGACTAAAATTACATAAAAAATAAATTTAAATTAAATTAAATAAAAATAACATTTTAACTTCGTAAAAAATAAAATAAAAATAAAAGAAATAACACTATTAAAATAAAATAATAATAAAATTAAACACTTTAAGCCATCCCACGCATGAAGGTTGATTGTGGAAGGGGCTAGCTCGGGAGATCTGAGTTGTTTCTAAACCGAAGCAGACATCACACAGGTAGATGCCCCCTCATCAATACAACGAACGCGTTGTCATTTTGATTTTGTTTGGGATTTGAAGCGACAGAGACGCGAGGAAGGGGGATGGTGCATTGGAAGGCGTCGAAAACAATCAATTGGTCATCGGCGGGATCTACGGCACCCACGATAGATAGTAGAGCCTTCTTTTGAGAATAATGACATGGCGGAGGTTCCGGTGTTGAAGTAACGCGGGGGGTGTGCAGAGATCATCTACTATGCTATAGGAATGGGCAACCCGACCAGAGGTAACATTTCGGCGTAATGGGCCCTTAGCAATCTTGGTATGAACCTCAGCTTTGGGCAGAGGGATTTTCAAGGAACCATTGGGTGTCGACAGAGGCTCTGTAGGACCTGAAGATGAGGACTCGGGGATAGACGGAGCGGGAGGCGTGGAGTACTGACGAGACTGAGTTTGAAGGTTAAGGTCGACGGTGAGAGGTTGGTCAGAGGCCATCATGAGAATTTGGTAATCAGAGGAACCAGAAGGGGAAGGTTGAGTGGTTACCGGGGCATGAGGTGGTTGAGTGGCCACAAATCCTTGTTGAGGGAAAGGATCGGTAAACACAGCGGGTTGAGAAGTAGCCGTATTGGGAGGGACAGTAGGGTAGGAATGTTGTCCTCACACTGTGGCCTGAGACTCACACATCTGCTGCATCTGTGGTAATAGGGGACAATCGTGAGTGTAATGACCATAAACACCGCAACATGAACAGTGCTTATTGGTGCGAAGAGGCCTGTCCGGCTTGGGCTAAGAGCCCTGTCGCTGGTTAGCGGTGTTAGAATCAATACTTGGAGGATTGGGTCCATGATTACCAGAGGCAGATGGAGTGCCTTTCCTCTTTCTTTTAGAAGGAAGAGAATTAGTCACGCCCTGTTGCGCAAAGACTTTCCCACTGGGGGGTAGTAAGTGCGGCTGCGGGGGTTGAGAAGGCAAGGGAGGGAGAGGTCCAAATGCTGGAGGAGCTGGGACACCAGGCTGTGGGTAAGGATAAGGGTTAGGATGGACAACATTGAGGTAAGCAGGAGGGTGGGCAAAAGGAGGAGGCATGCCGTATCCTGGATACATGCTACCTGGAAGGGGAAAAGTGCTGGAGGTGCTGGCCCCTCCTGGAGGGAAACCATAGCCCATAAGAGGTTGAGCGGTGGTATGTGAAAGAGCTCCAACAATACCGTCAGCAGAGTGAGATGCCCCCGGGGCGTTAGCGCCACCGGGTTTGGGGAGGTCAGGAAGGACGGTATAAACATAACCAGATTGAGCATAGATAAGGTCATATTTCAAGGCTATTTGGAGGGCGGCTTTTTCGGTTTGAGGGAAATGGGAGGTGACATCTTTGCCAATGGGAGGTAAGAGAGAGCGAAGGAACCAGTCCATATAGACCCGATCTTCAAAGGTATGAGCTCGACATAAGCTTCTTCTTCGCCGCCATTCTTGGACATGAGTGGAAAGGCGGGTTGAAGAGGATTGACGGAAAGAGGTTAAAATCTCAGTACCAGTTTCGTATCGGAGAGGTAGTTGGAAATAAGATCAAAAGGCTTGGGAAATGGTCGCAAAAGTGGTATGGGAGGAGGTGGCCTGACCAACATACCATTTAGAAGCTTCGTCGGTAAGCGTTCCTTGGAACAATCTAAGACAGATGGAATCATCCGTAATGGAATTGGATGAACACCACATATGGAAAGATCGAATATGGTTGGAGGGATTGTCACTAGCAAGGCCTTCGAACTTGGGAATGTCGGAGGGGAGCTTGGTTAGCATAGCAGACCAACTAACATCGTGGCGGATAGGATCATTGATTAGCTGATTGAAGTCGGGGAGACTGAGACCAGCCACATAAGGGAGCAAAGGGGCAGTCGAGGTAGGTCCCGTAGTGGTTCCACTGGAAACAGACCCAGCAATAGAACTGGGGTTGCTGCTAGCGCTAGGCCCTGAACTAGACATGGTGAAGGTAACAGGGGGAGAACCAGGAGTAGGGGGAGAACCTGAAAAATCAAAAGAAGAGTCGGAGTGCGGACTCGGGGGAGGACTAATTCGATGACGACGGGCAGGAGGAAGTCGACCAACCAGAAAATGAGGGTGAAGGCCAAGAAATCTCCAGGATAAACGCCTTGGAGGCGCAATGATGGCGGGAAGAAGAAAAACTGACAAGGGCAGGGAGGTGAAAAATCAAGTGAGGTCAATTGATTTTAAAATATTTGCCAGGCGGTGTTAACCAAGCTCTTCTTCACTTAGGGTCAGTGTGTGGCGTGTGTTGATTTTAATTTTTTAAACCCAAATGTTTTGAGAGTAAAAGAAAAAGTGTGCTGCGTAACTGAAAATAAATCTGCAAATAACAGTATATAATGCTGAAATAACAAAAAATTAACAGTTAAAAATGCATCGGTCTAACCCAAGAAGGTGGGGCTCTCAAAACTAGTCTAAAAAGAGGGAAAAAATCTAGTCAAAACACACTAAAAAGAGGTCGATAGATCGAGGGTTGGGAGGGACAGGGATCTAAAGGATAAACCTGCTGGAAAGAGGTGCAGAGAACAACAAAGAGACAGAGGCAAGGTTGTTGTAACAGAAGGGGAAATCAGCTAAAGGTAGGAGGGACAAAGAGGTGGCCCTAGAGGTAAACCCAAACAAAACTATATGAGGTGATTTGAAAGGGATAAGAGCTGATCTAAAGGGATTTGAAAAGGAGGTATTAGATCTGAAAAGAAGAAGGCTGAAACTCTGAAAATTTAGACGTCTGAAACAACTAAAACTCGCCCACAAAAAGTGGAGGGTACTAAAGCCCTAAGGGGCAAGATTCCCACTTAGTTGAGTGAAACAGATCAGAAACAGGTCCAAACAGGCAGAGAGGGAGGCTAGAAAATCCTGACAGAAGCTTCAGACAAACCCAGAAAAATTGCTGGAAAATTGCAGAAAAAAGGGCAGGTCACAGGTTCTGACCTGTTTTCAGTCCAGGTCGTAGTTTTGGGGCAGAAAAGTGCGCCCTCTAGTCCAGGTCGCAGTTTTTGGGCCGATAAGTGTGACCTGCAGATCTGGGTCTCTCGGCGGCAGATTTTAGAAAAAATTGTCATCTTAGCTGGGGCTGATGTCTGTCACCTGCGCAATAGGGCCAAAAACACACGGAAGTTAAACATTTTAATGTTTGAGGGTTTTAGAGGTGAAAGGCACCATAAAAATAGGAAAAACAGAAAACTGAAGAGAAACCCTAGGGTCTGAAATAGCTGGATATGCAGGAATATATAAAATGACAGCGGTCGCAAAATAAAACCCGTGTGGAGTCGCCAATTGTTAGTATGAATCTTTCGTCTGAAAAGATCACTTTAGCTACGCATAAAAAATAGCCCTACCATCAAGTATGGCTGCCAATATCTTTAAGTCTGCGGTTAGTTGATCCAAATAATGCTGCACACATCTAGATCTAAGCATAAAAGACATTAAGCAGTAAAAATAAAATATGGCTCCATGATCCAATAGACAAGACAAGAACGATGTATTTGAAAGAATTTTTTATATTAAAAGGGGGCACCTAAGAGGAAAACAAGAAAGGTGTTTCCGATTCTCCTCAATGGGATGGGTTCTTGAAAGTCCTCAGCATTTCAGATCTAAAATTTTTCTCTCTTGTTGGTGTAGAAAACCCAGACAAACATAGAACTCAAAGGGAGTTCACAAGGAAAAAATGGAGAATGTGACCAAAAGTATAGATCTAGAGTGATCTAATGTAATGAAAGGCGACTAATGAATGGGGAAAACCCTTCTATTTATAACAAAATATTAGGGCGTTCTAGAACTTGGTGTATGAATAAAATATTATTAATCAAATTCTAGAACCACCCTTAAGGAATATTTTATTATATTTGTTGGAGGGAAAATGATTTTTGACTTGGGTCAATTCCTTTATTTATAAATAATAAATAAATGATTTATTTACTATTTTAAGGAAATGGTGGGAATATAATTAAATAAATAATGATTTGTTTAATTATTTATAAATGATTTAGTCAAATTTAACTAAGAATATTATTTAAATAGGATTTAAATAACTTATTCCTAGGAAATAATCAAATAAATAAGGATTTATTTAATTGATTTCCTTGTTTTGGGTTAAATATGACCAGGAAATATAAACAAATATAGATTTGTTTGTTATTTCCTTTTGGGGTTTCCTGTTTAGACCATAAACAACTTAATAAAGGTGATTTACTAAGTTATTTCACATAGTGAAAGCAATTTTACTTAGGGTAAAATTGGTCTTACATGGTGTACTTGGTTTCATCTAATGATAGTAGGTTATTATTAAAAAATGGTGTAACACGCCTTTTGAGCGTATCAAGAGAATTGAACCCATGACCTCTCAATAGGAAAGTTGCTTTAAACTATGGCGACTTGACCAATTTAGCTAACCTTTAGGCTCAAATTATTATTACTATTAAATAATTAATATATGAGCTAAAAATATATACATTTAAAAAAAATAACAAAATTCTACCATTGAGATTCACCCCTTCTTTAGCATGAAGATTCTAGACATGTAAACAAGCTTTGTTACAATACCATGGGCCAATACCATGTTACTAATACCACATGCCCAAAAAATCATAATTCATGTTCATATGGCACATGTTCAAATAGGTCTAAGGTTTTATTCTGCTTGTTAGAATGCGATACAGGTGATCTGCATCACAATTTTTGCATTTTCGTTTCTTTTTCTGGTCTGTTTGCATCACAATTTTTGCATTTTCGGTAAGACTCCTAAATGGACTCTTATTCTCAGTCTTTTTCTCTTTTCTAGCGGCATGCGGGAATCGCATTTTTTCGGTACGCATCACAATTTTTTGCATTTTCGGTTCTTTTTTCGAAGTCTTGTTTGCATCACGATTTTTGCATTTTATTAAGACTTCTAAAAATGGACTCTTATTCTCGAGTGTTTTGAATTTGAATTGCTCTTGAATTGAGCTTTCACATGTTGAAGCTGATATAATAAATTTATTTTCTCGTTATTTGAAAAACTTGCAGTATCTTTCTTTAATATACAGTATGTTGTTCAGCCGTGCGCATCAAGGCCCTGGTAGGAGGATATTTTTATAATAATGCTATAAAGAACGGAACAAAACAATATTGTTAGGGTTACAATGGAGAACTGGTAAGAGGATTGGTCTGGTGACCGGCATCCATTTTCAGAAATACATGCATTTAATATATGGTTGGAGATTCTCCATCTGACATAGATACTGAGAATGCTGTAGGAATTTGGCAGCAGATAAGAGTGTTTCTAATTTGATTGATAATGTTCTATTTTCAATGGATTGGTCAAGTTGATTTGGATATCTCAAAAACTTCTAAATGATTATACTTCAAAGGGTTAGAATCGTGTAATTTTGGTAGAGTGGAATTTGAAAATTTTGAAATCTGACTGCAAAATGATAACAACAAAAGGTTTGGTTCTCTGCCTAATGTATTTAAATGTACACATGAAAGTTTTCAGTATGAACTTATTTTATATTTGTATTTAAATGTACGCATGAAAGTTTTCAGTATGAACTTATTTTATATTTGAGAATAAACAGAGTATAATTTTTTTCACGCGATTTGTTTTATGATATATATTATTTTGAATATTAAAGTATTTACAATTATTTATTATTACAGTGAGTTTTTTTTAAATAGATATTTGTTATAATAATAGAATATTAATTTGAAGAGTTTTTTTGGGTTATTTTTTTGAAAATTTAATTAGGTAAGGGTATTTAATTTAGTTATAATATTATTTTCAATTTTTTTTTAAAGTATAGATTCATTTACTTTTGGATCTGGATAAAAGATTGAAGAGTTTATAAAGTGTTTTGGTTTCTAGTTTTGTACTAGGGGGAGGGGATTGTGGTAGCAAATATAAATTTAAAAAAAATTTCACAGGAGTTGTCTACAGAGGCAACAAATAGCTCGGACGAGCTAGAATCGGGTAAAAAAAATTCAAAAAATTAAGTAGTTGGAGTGTTTGAATTGTATTTTTTATGGTGGAAATGGATTCAGCACCATCAAAAACTCTTAGGGCACCCAAAATAGTAAATTTTAACTAATGTAACCCAAAGTTTCAAAAATCTTTGCCGGAATTTCTGGGTTATTCTGCCGGTTGTTGAGACTACAACGTTTTCACCAATATATTAAACTATCAATAACCGGGGATACTTTTGGATCTGGATAAAAGATTGAAGAGTTTATAAAGTGTTTTGGTTTCTAGTTTTGTACTAGGGGGAGGGGATTGTGGTAGCAAATATAAATTTAAAAAAAATTTCACAGGAGTTGTCTACAGAGGCAACAAATAGCTCGGACGAGCTAGAATCGGGTAAAAAAAATTCAAAAAATTAAGTAGTTGGAGTGTTTGAATTGTATTTTTTATGGTGGAAATGGATTCAGCACCATCAAAAACTCTTAGGGCACCCAAAATAGTAAATTTTAACTAATGTAACCCAAAGTTTCAAAAATCTTTGCCGGAATTTCTGGGTTATTCTGCCGGTTGTTGAGACTACAACGTTTTCACCAATATATTAAACTATCAATAACTGGGGAGGGGATAGTGGTAGCAAATATACAACTTTTAAAAACTTTTCACCAATATATTAAACAATCAATAGCTCAAAATATAAGTAGTAAATCTGAACACAAAATTTCATCAATAATCAACACATAAGAGCTATGATCCCGCACATAAAACAAAGGGGATAGTGGTAGCAAATATACAACTTTTAAAATCTTTTCACCAATATATTATATAGGAGTATAATAATAGAATATTAATTTGAAGGTGAAATATGTTAAAACAAAGTTTTTTTTCCAAGGGTGTTTAATTTAATTTTAATATTATTTTGATTTTTTTTTCTAATTAGTATAGATTCATTTTAAGTTGGATCTCTATTTAAGATTGGAGAGTTTACAAACTGCTTTGATTTCTAGTTTTGTACGCTTAAGGGATTTGCCTTTTAGGAAATTTGATTCCTTTTTGCTTTTGATAAATCTAAATTTAAAATAGATTTATATTGGTGTGACTTTAATCCACATATTAAGTTTTATCATAAAAAAAAAGCCAAAATATATATATTTGAAATAGTTTAATAAAAATATCTAGAAATAATACAATGATTTAAAATCCACTCTTATGATTTTACATTGTTATTAGTATGCATGCCAAATTATTAGAAAAAAAAAGCATTTTATTTAAGTGATGAGTGCATTTGGATTAACATATTACACAGATAATTAATCTTTTATCTGTTCGAAACAAGATCACTACTGAGAGGGGGTTGGGGGGGTTAATCATAGTGGTAGAAAATATGCAACTTTTAAAAACTTTTAGCCAATATATTAATCAACATATAAGCAATAAATATGAAGATGCAATTTCATCAAGAATCAACATATAAGAGCCATGACACATAAAACAATCAATGCACAATCAGAGACAACATATTTCTCGTGGAAAGCCTAAAGGGACAAAACCACCTTGTTGTTACTGCTTTGTTTCTCTTCTTCTATTAGATCTTTAAATAATTTTATTTTACATTGTTTAGCTAGCCACTACGAGCTAGAAGCCACAACCTCTACTACAGTTTGTTGGCCACCACCAGTTAGGAAGCCCCAACTCCCTATCAAATGTTTGTTGGCCACTACCAGCACAGAGCTACCACAACTATCTTTGAAAGCCACCACTTTCCCGAGGCCCCGACCTCCACAAACTCACTAGGGCCACATTTCATAATGTTTCAGATTGGACCCAATTACAACAACAACATTTACACATCATTGCAATACATGCCTTAATTGTCTCAACTTTATTTTGTTGGCAAACCAAACATTTTTCTATAAACTTCTGAATATCAAATTTATGGCCATCCCAAAAAAAATCCTTTTTGACCTTATGATAAGTTTTTAAAAAACTTGAGTGCTATCCTAAGGGAGGTTTGAATTCCAAAATAATCTTTTGTTTGAGTTGGGAATTCTTACAAACATATAAATGTTCCTTGTACCATAATGAATAATTTTTCGAGCTAAATGTATTAGATGTACCAGGATCTTGTTGCAAATTTTGAATGAGTACCCACACCTCTTCGTCATTTTTCCATTCCTCCCTTGCTTCTGTTATCCAATCAGGTTGGATAATAGAAATGGCACAAAGCAAAGCTTCTACATCCTCATCCTTTCTTGAGAGTGCATCTGCAACAACATTTTTCTTCCCTTTTTTGTAGATGATTTCAAAGTCATGACGCGACATCTTTGTGACCCATTTTTGCTGCTCTTTTGAAGATAATATTTGTTCCAAAAAGAATTTAAGATTATCGTTATATGTTTTTACCTACAAGTGTCTTCTCATTAGGTAAGGTCACCATTGCTTTAGTGCATGTAGTATTGATAACATTTCCTTCTCATTGGGCCGAGAGAGGTTCTACAGCCGAGTGTGGAGGAGATGTGTAGGAGTTAGATGTAATGTAAGAAAAAATGTATGTAAATATTTTTTAAAATATTTTATTTTAATTTAATTTTATAACATTTTTAAATTTTAATCTAAAAGAAAAAAGGGTAACCCTATTTAAATTTAATTAATAAACACATAAAAATTTGATATTTACAATAACAAGATTTATAATCGTGCATGGATATTATTAATTTATACATAGGCTTTGTTACAATACCATGGTTTATCGTCAATACCACATCCCAAAAAGTCAAAACTCATTTCAATATCAAAATATTTTATTTTAATTTAATATATAATATATATTTTTTAAATTAAATATAAAAAAAAAGTATGAGAGAGATATTATAATATGTGGTAAACATTTTGACTTACATAAAACTAAAATAACATAAAACATAGACCCTCTCCATCCAAGTATGGTAGCATTGTTGTAATGTAATGTTTAGCATTTTGACTAAGTCAAATTACATAAAAATAAATTTAAATTAAATTAAATAAAAATAACATTTTAACTTGGTAAAAATAAAAGAAAAATAAAAATAGCACTATAAAAATAAAGCAATAATAAAATTAAACATGGCCCATGGTATTGACTCATGGTATTTATGTGGAATGTAGCTTATTTAAAGGAGAAACTAAACAAGTCTAGATCCACTTTAGCTCCAGACATACCAAGCGTCGAGAGGGATCAAATATATTTTCACTCTAAAAAGAGTTTTGCATATCAAAGAGATTTCCTAGATCCACCTTAGCAACGGATGTACCAAGCGTCAAGAGGGATCAAATATCTTTTCACTCTAAAAAGAGTTTTGCATACCAAAGAGATTTTATCCGTCTTAGAGCTTCGTAGATCTGGAGTTAAGATGGATCTAGGTTGGTAAATAGGTTTTTGTAAATGTTTTCCTTTGATCAAGGATGGCTTTCAAAAGTAACGGGTCAGTTCCTTTTTGCAATAAAAAAACACCGAATCCATTTCCTAAGTCATCACATTCCATAATAAAGGTTTTTGTGAAGTTTGGCTTAGCTAAGACTGGTGCTTGGCACATTATCGCTTTAAGATGTTCAAATTCCTTAGTTGCTTCTTAAGTCCAAGAAAATGCATCTTTCTTTAGTATTGTTGTTAGATGTGTTGCTATTATCCCATAATTATTTACTTGTGATAGTGCACTATCAACCCAAGAAATCCTCGAAGATGCTTTATGGTTCTAGGGATTTTCCATTCCTTAATGGCTTTAATTTTGTTAGGGTATACCTTAAAGCCCTCATGAGATACAATATGGCCCAAATATTTCACCTCATGCACTCCAAAGAAACATTTGGAGGTTTTTGCATATAATTGTTTCTCCTCCAATAGTCTAAGGACCTTGTCAACATGTTGAACATAATACTTCCAAGTCTTGTTGTAGATTAATATATCATCAAAAAATACTAACACAAATTTTCTAAGGAAGGGTTTGAAAATGGAATTCATCAAACCTTGAAATGTGGAAGGTGCATTAGTAAGGCCAAATGGCATGACCAAAAATTCATAATGATCCTCATGAGTTCTTAATATTGTTTTCAGAATGTCTTCAGTCTTCATTCTTATTTAATGATATCTTGAACGAAGATCCAACTTAGTGAAGTAAATTTCTCCATGTAATTCATCTAACAATTCATCAATGACGGGAATGAGAAATTTATCTTTAATAGTGAGTTTGTTGATCTCCCTATAATCCAGACACATATGCCTGATCCATCCTTCTTGCGCACCAATACTACTGGAGTAGAGAAATAACTTTGACGAGGTTGAATTATATTTCCCTCTAGCATTTATGCAACCATGCATTCAATTTCACTCTTTTGGGCATATGGATATCTGTAAGCCTTGATGTTTGGAGGAACACTTCCTGGAATCAAATGAATAGCATGATCATGAATATGTGGGAGGCATTTGGGAGTCTCAAAATACCTTAGAATGATTGTCCAAAACTTTTTGGGGATCTGAGAAATAAATGATTTCGATGTTTGAACCTCTAATAATCATAATTGTGCAATTATGCCTCGTTGTTATTTCTTCGGTAAGAATTTGCATCCCATTAGAGATGGTTATATTTCTTGTTTTCCTTGCAATACCACTTAATTCAACTTCTTTTCCTCCCCAAAAAAATTCAAGAAAAGTTTTTGAAGATTAAAACTATCGTCACCAAATATTTTAATCATTGGAATCCTAGTACAACATCAGCACCAACCATTGGAATGGAAAACATCGTCATTTAATACATATTCCATGGTTAGCTTTCGATATTATGTCACTTTCCGTAGAGCAATTTATAGTTCCTCCATTTATGTTCATCACTTGCACTGTAGTGCTGATATAAGAAGGAATTCAATTCCCCGACTATATTACAATGAATAAAATTGCAATACCCCAAATCAATCAAAACTATTACCTTTTTCTTCTTGATATATCCTTATCTCTTGAGAGTTTGAGGAGTGGTAATTCCTGCCAATGCATTACAAGATATGGTCAAATTCATTTTTTCTTTCTCTAGGGTTGGTTCCTAGTGTATATCCTCATCTTTTGATGTTTCTTGATCAATTTCTTCCTCCTCTTCACAATATATGTAAAATAATTTCTTCTTAGCACACTTATGACCTTTAGTGTATTTGTTATCACAACTGTAACAAGGATATTTTTCTCTTTTTTCTGCCAATTTTTGTGGTGTCAACCTTGTAGGTTGTTGAAGGCTAGGAGTAGCAAGAGTTTCATCTTTATAGTTGTGAGTGGTAAACTTCCTTGTTCCATAATTTTGCTTTCAACTTTTCTTGCCACCTTGAATTCCCTCTCCAATGAATCAGGTTCCCAAAGTTGAACCTCATGTTGGATGTTATTCTTTAAAGTCCATATGAATACATCAATCCTATTCTCTTTTGGAATATTAGTTACCCTGATATTAAATTTTTGGAAGTCCTCAATGTGCTCCACCATTGAACCCTTTTGTTTGATATTTATCAATTGGATAAAGAAGGTGTTTTATTTTGTATCCTCATAATGTGCTATCATTTCCAACGTAAAAATTGACCAAGTGAGAATTGATTTACGAGAAAAAATCCATTGATATGATACAAATTGATTGGGTTATAAATATAAAGATGCAATGTGTACCTTTTGTTGTACGTCATGGAGATCAAAATATTGCTCTATCTGTAGTATCCATGTTACCGTATCCTTGCCATCAAACTTCCTCATATCGATCTTTGGAATGTGGTGGGTCTTAAGCCTAACATTGGAGTCTCTAAAATCAATTCATATTCCTTCCCCTCATCATGATTTTCATGGATTACCTTGTCACCACTGGGAGTCCTTTCTTGCAACAATTTTGTCAACCCTTCCATATTGACATTCATCATTGCTTCCACGTCTACTTTTAAACTATCCTGCAAACCTTTTATTTCCGCTTTTAAACCATCCACGTCCCCTTTTAATTCATCTTTGGTTTCTCTTTGTGAGAGCGAAATTTTTTGCACTTGGTCCCGTAATTTTGATATATCATGTTGCAATTCTTTCTTTTCATGCGTCATAGTAGAGACTTTTGAGGGCTTAATGGGTGTAGAATTATTTTGTTTCGGAGAAATTTTAGAACCAAATATTGATATCTATGCTTCAATATGCCCTTAGAATCACTTCAACTGATTTTTGAAACAAAAGTTTTGCAATTTTTAAAAAAATGCACACATTTTTATTTATTTTAGGAGCTCGATCTTGAAACAGTTGTAACTCTCTAATTTCGTCTCTCCAAGGTTTGACATTTTGTCTTGTGCTAGCCCTCTTAGTATTATTTCCAATGCCACAAGTCAGACTGAGATTGGATTCTTCAAGATAAAATTATGTCCAATATCCTATAATGACCTAGTTATGGACTGGTTTAGTAGAGCAAACTTGTATAGAATTCCAGGTGTCATTGTTTCAACCTTCGACCCTGAAAACGATACACGAAAAATTACAGTCCATGTGCTTTGAATCTCCGATTACAAATTTAAATCCAATTCTCATGCAGAAATTTATGATGCTTTTCCCTAGGTCACTTGTTTGAAACTGAATTCTAGAGAATGCAAAAAACTCTAACTTCTTCAGACCATATCTAAAAAAATATAGCAAACCAATATCTGAAATTTTTACACGATGTTCATCAATATTTTCACTCCACGTGGTTGAAATTCCAGCTTCTGAAGCTTTGTAGAAAAAAAATGTTATAGCAAAAATTCCAAGATGACCCATTTGAAGCAGTGAAACCCTATAATCCAAAGCTCTTATACCAAATGTTATGCAACCAGCTCACAAAACAAAAGAAAATATAGATCAATGACTTAAAAATTATCCTCTTCTAGGGGGAACCTTTTACATTACATAAATGAACAATTCTTGGATGATACAAATGATAAGACCTCCTTGGGATATATAGGAGTCCAACAGAGATATTTTAAAACTTGAGTTTAAGTTGATTAATTAGGATTTGAATGCCCCTAGGAGTTTTTTAGGGTGATGAATCCATTTAGGCATTCAAAAATGCATTTTAAAAACCAAAAATTCGCATAATTTTTAGAAATTGTTTTGTAAAATTCTGGTGAAAAAAGTCTATTTCGTCTATAAGTTAGACTACGCCTATATATATGTGTGTGTGTGTGTGTGTGGCCATGTGATCCATAGAGAGGGGTTAATTCATAATCTAGTATGAGTGGTTTGACAACTCTTATGTGGTATGACATGGTGCATGGTGAGATAGCCACATGGGTGCCACATGGTAGGTTAGGTGACGTGGCACTATCTGATTGGTCAAACTTTAATCGACCATATATATTTTGATCCAAGAGTCAGGTTGATACAAATTTCATATCGTTAGAAAGGTCTTGACGGAACGGATGCAATGATGACATCCGTTTTAAGTTTTGAGAAGGCTTACAAATGTTAAAAAATTTAGATCCCATTTCCCTAACTAGACTTTAGAAGTTGGGTCAACTATACCCTTAGTTGGGGCTAGGGATAATAGGGGGTATGTTGCATAAACCACAGAGCTTGACTGCGAGAGTGTCGAGAGAATTGAACCCATGACCTCTAATAGCAAAGGTGTTTTAAAAACGGGGACTCAACACACACACACACACACACACACACATATAGTTTGGGCCATGTGAGTTGTAGAGAGGGGTTAATTCATGACCTTGTATGAGTGGGTCGACAACCTCCATGTGGTATGACATGGCGCATGGTGAGATAGCCACATGGGTGCCACGTGGAAGGTTAGGTGACGTGGCACTATGTGATTGGCCGAACTTTAACTATCCATATCTTTTGATCTAGGAGTCAGATTGAGACAAATTTCATATCGTTAAAAAGGTATTGATAGGACAGATGCAATGATGACATCCATTTTAAGTTTTGAGAAGGTTGAAAAAGGTAAAAATATTTAGATCCCATTTCCATAACTGGACTTTGGAGGTTGGGTCAACTCTACCCTTAGTTGGGGCTAGGGATAGTAGGGGGTATGCTACATCAACAACAGAGCTTAACTCGAGAGTGTTGAAAGAATTAAACCTGTGGCCTCTCAATAGCAAAGGTGCTAATGACTGGGACTCAACCAATTGAGCTAATTATCCTCAGGGCTCAAATTATTATTATTATTATTATTATTATAGATTATAAAAATAATTAATATTTGAGTTAAAAATATATACATTTAAAAAAAGATTAAACAAGATTCCACCATTGAGATTCACCTCTTTACCATGAAGATTCTTGACATGTAAACAAACTTTTTTACAATACCATAAGAATATTTTAAATTATTATATGGAGTTTAAATCCTACAATCTACCTAATAATTAGTGATAACTAGCACAAACATATAATTTAAATGATTGGTAAATGCCTATAGATGTCAAAAACCTTACCTTATTATACATCTCACATTGCCACATTGAAATAAACATATAACTAAACGATAATTTTATTGTAAATTATTATAATTGTTAATTACAAAAAATATATATATATATGAGTTAACCATTTATACATTTAAAAGAACATGTAATAAATTTTGTAACCATGGATATTCATCCCCACTTTACCATGGAAGTTAAAATTTTAATTAATTAAATAACTATTAATTAAAAAAATCAAGATTTAATTAATTAATTATCAATAATTAAATTAAATTATTAATAATTAGTAATTAAAATTATGAAAGTTTATTACAAAATAAACACACCTATGGACATAATTAAATGACACTTTGGAAACCCTATTCCAAAATATGCATCTCAACATTAAAATAAACAAAAAAAGTTTTGGAAACCATATTTGAAAATAAACACCTCAACGTAAAAATTAACACGCCTATGATATAATAACTTATAACAAAAATTTTCAAAATCTAAAAAAAAAATGAAAATTTCATCATTAACATATTCCAATACAACTATTTAAAACCCACCATGAACCCTTGAAAGAAGTGTGAATTAGCCCCCAAGAAGTTATCACCAAGAATGAATTATATATTCAACCATCACACTTGATTTAAGTTCTGAGTAACCTTTAGCATCATCGTTGAATTTATTTTTAATTCCCACTCTATTGCCATGAATTTTAAAGTTGAATCCTCTTAAAATAAAATAAAAAAATTGACTTATAACTAAACTCTTCTAAATTAAAATAATAATAATAATAATAACCATCGTATTCCAATAAAATCATTAAAACCAAGCATTAACATTTAACTTTATGATTGACTAGAGCTGATCTTGGGAATTAGGGGAGGAGCGATGAAAACAAGGTGGAAAACCCTGGTTAGGGTTTTGAAGACACAATTCCTCGGGAAGGCCGAGACACTGTTTAATTTGTACGTATGGTGGACTTAAGCCGTCATTTACCCCCCTATGGAAAACACTTGTTAACATTCTTTACTTCTTAGGGTTTCACATCTTTTTGGTTTGTGTTCCCTTTCCAATGGAGGTCTTTTGCTTGGTTTCGAGTCTCACTTCAAATGAAAATGACAGTCTTTTGCTTGGCACTAAGTCTCAATACATTGGGTTTTCTATCAGTCGAGGTTTCACGGGGTTTGGGTTGAGTGGTAATAGCTTTGGTTCACATTCTCCCCTCTAACAGTTTACAGTGGGATTTTTGTTTTTACCGTATAGGCACTATGGTCAAACAAAGGGAATTTGTTGATATGGAGCCAGAAGCGGAGGATATTTTAACTTTCTGGGATATGGATCCAACTAAGCATAATTTGGCTAAGGTGGATATTCCACCTCGATCTCCAGATTCCATGCAGAGAGTTGAAAGGTTATCATGATGTCAGACGGACAGTTTCGATTATTTGGGTGTTGTTGACCCTGGTATTATCAGACTGGTTATTGGTGGTGATGACAATTGTCGGCAAGAAGGTCCGAAGGTTACTGATTTCACGGAGACTAGGTCAGAAGCGGTAATAGTGGTTCCACAAGTAATTGCAACACTTTCGTTACAAACCCATGCTCCTATGTTTCCATCGGGTGGTATAGAGGATATTGTTTATGGTTGTGGTATGGTTTCAAATGTTAGCCTGAAAGCCTATTTAATAAATTCTGGGGATTGGAATGAGTTTCTATGGAAACCCTCCATTGGTGCCCATACAGGCGGTGGGTTAGAAAATTATCAGTCGCACGCGGGTTCTTGTGTTGAACAATCTCATGTTTGGGCATAGGAGCATGGTGAATCCCTTTCATAGGAAAGATGGCAGATACATGAGGGCTTTAATAGAGTCTTGCATAGGGGGGATGCAGGGGAGAAGCTAGGAACGTAGGCACATTTCAATGGTATCCCTTATGAAGGTCCAAATGATTTATTAGCCCAGGAGGTGGGGGTTTTCCATCAGGGTTTAGCCTCTGATCTAGTGGAAGACTTACAGGTACCCTGGGCTACTTCATCCGGTGTGGATTAGGTGGAAGGGTGGCTCGGGCCACTCGAAGAGGAGGGGGAAGATGTAGCAGAGGATTTATAACTCTCAGACTTGGCACAAAACGGTCTACAAGCAGGTTTGAAATGGAAAAAAGGGAAATTTATTAAGAAAAAATTGGAATACCCAAATTTGGTTTTAGAGGTATAAATTCAAGTCGACCAGGCGATGGCAGCCTTGGAGACCATCCTACTGGGCAGAGCGCATGGAAAATCCTTCTCTTCTCAATATATTTCTTAATAGATTTAAAAATCTTGGGGAGAGGCTTCGGATAAGGAGTTTGAGATGATAAATCTAACAAAGGGGTGGTTTATGATTAGGTTTACAAACAAAGAGACCCTATAATGGGTGCCCACGCACAATTGGTGCTTTGGCATTGCACTGGTTCTCTTCAAGCGGTGGATGCCCATATCTGATGCGAAGCGGGAAAGAGTGGATGAGATCTTGGTTTAGGTGTGTCTACCGGCTTTGCCCCCACATATATGGACCATGGATGTTTTCAGGGCTATTGGGGATAGCCTGGCCATTTTTCTGGATGTGTACATGTCATTTTAGGTTACAAAATCTTAGAATGTTGCTTGTATTCTAGTTCATCTTGTCCTTAGAGAAGGTCTGGTAGAAAATATCCACTTACACCTCGACAGACGCTCCTTTTTCTAGATTATTGATTATGAGCACTTACCTTTTATGTGTCATAAATGCCACAAAAATGGTCACTTAGAAAGAGATTTCCCTCTAGGCTTTAGCATGAGGCATCGTCAAAAGGGAGTTATCAGGAATGAATATTGGGCTTAGGTTGATCAGACAGAATGGGGCGAACAAGTACAGATGGAAGAGGCAGTGCACTAGCAGGAAGAGGGGTTGATCTCAATGGAAGGGATGGAGGAACATATTTAACATCTAGAAATCCCACTCATTGGAGAGATTAATCAAGCGCATGACATCCAGGAACTAGTTGAAACTGCACCAGACTCGGTGGGTAATTTTATTTGATCCCCATCTTCTATACATGATACTCTTGATATTTTATTAAATGATATTCAATCACTTGGTCCTTCCAATCCTCATGTGAATAAGCCATTGTTCATAACAAATATTTCTCTAGCCATGGACAACATCATCACCACCATCCCTAAATTTTCAATTGATATCATCCCTTACAACCTTTCTTCCCAGGATAAAAAACATTTGTCTGTTAAAGTCATTGGAGGGTTGGGAATTCATCATGCACCTGATAAGCCCTAGAAAATAAGGGGTCGGAAAACTGACATATCAAACACACAATTAAAAGCAATGATAGACATTATTGATGGGAAAAAATTATATCTCAAAGGGGCGCTTAGAGCGATGCAGACCCCTCTCACTGTTTCCAAATGATTTTTTTGTCTTTCAATCGTAGAGTGGCACAAAAATATTATTTTGGAGGTTGGGTCAACTCTACCCTTAGTTGGGGCTAGGGATAGTAGGGGGTATGTTACATCAACCGTAGAGCTTGACCTGAGAGTGTCTAAAGAATTAAACCTGTGACCTCTCAATAGCAAAGATGTTTTAATGACTGGGACTCAACCAATTGAGCTAATCCTCAGGGCTCAAATTATTATTATTATTATTATTATTATTGATTATAAAAATAATTAATATTTGAGTTAAAAATATATACATTTAAAAAAATATATAAAACAAGATTCCACCATTGAGATTCACCTCTTTACCATGAAGATTCTTGATATGTAAACAAACTTTTTTACAATACCATAAGAATATTCTAAAATATTATATGGAGTTTAAATCCTACAATCCACCTAATAATTAGTGATAACTAGCACAAACATATAATTTAAATGGTTGGTAAACACCTATAGATGTCAAAAAACTTACCTTATTATACATCTCACATTGCCAGATTTAAATAAACATATAACTAAATTATAATTTTAGTGTAAATTATTATAATTGTTAATTACAAAAAAATTAATGTATGAGTTAATCATTTATAGATTTAAAAGAACATGTAATACATTTTGTAACCATGGAGATTCATCCCCACTTTACCATGGAAGTTAAAATTTTAATTAATTAAATAATTATTAATTAAAAAAATCAAGATTTCATTGATTAATTATTAATAATTAATAATTAAAATTCTGAAAGTTTATCACAAAATAAACACACCTATGGGCATAATTAAATGAAAATTTTGGAAACCATATTCCAAAATAAGCATCTCAACATAAAAATAAACACACAAGTTTTGGAAACCTTATTCGAAAATAAACACCTCAGCATAAAAATAAACACGCTTATGATATAATAACTTATAACCAAAAAAAAAAAAATGAAAATTTCATCATTAACATATTCCAATAAAACCCTTTAAAACCCACCATGAACCCTTGAAAGAAGTGTGATTTAGCCCCCAAGAATTTATCACCAAGAATGAATTATATATTCAACCCTCAAACTTGATTTAAGTTCCAAGTAACAGTTAGCATCATCGTTGAATTCATTTTAATTCCCACTCTATTACCATGAATTTTAAAGTTTAATCCTCTTAAAATAAACAAAATTTTGACTTATAACTAAACTCTTATAAATTAAAAATAATAATAACAACCATTATATTCCAATAATACTCATTAAAGCCAAGCATTAACATTTAACTTTATGATTGACTAGAGTTGATCTTGGGAATGAGGGGAGGAGCAATGAAAACAAGGTGGAAAACCCTAGTTAGGGTTTTGAAGACACAATTCCTCAGGAAGGTCAAGACATTGTTTAATTTGTACGTATGGTGGACTTAAGCTGCCATTTGCCCCCTATGGAAAACACGTGTTAACATTATTTACTGCTTGGGGTTTTGCATCTTATTGGTTTGTGTTCACTTTCCAACGGAGGTATTTTTCTTGGTTTTGAGTCTCAGTTCAAACGACAACGACGGTCTTTCGCTTGGCACCAAGTCTCAATACGTTGGGTTTTCTATCCGTCGGGGTTTCACGAGGTTTGGGTTAAGTGTTAAACAACTTTGGTTCACACCCTCCCCTCTCACAATTTACACTAGGATTTTTGTTTTTACCGGAGAAGCACTATGGTTAAACCAATGGAATTTGTTGATCTAGAGCCAGAAATGGAGGATATTTTAACTGTCTGGGATATGGAGCCAACTAAGCATAATTTGGCTAAGGTGGCTCTTCCACCTCGATCTCCAGATGTCATGTGGAGAGTTGAAAGGCTATCGTGATGTCAGACGGACAGTTTCGGTTATTTGGGTGTTGTTGACCATGGTATTATCAGATCGGTTACTGGTGGTCGTGACAACTGCCTACAGGAAGGTCTGAAGGTTACTGATTTCATGGAGACTAGGTTAGAAGCGGTAACAGCAGTTCCATAAGTAAGTCCAACAATTTCCTTACAAACCCATGCTCCTATGTTTCTGTCGAGTGGTCTAGAGGATATTTTTTATGGTTGTGTTATGGTTTCAAATGTCGTCTTGAAAGCCTGTTTAATAAATTATGGGGATTGGAATGATTTTCAGAGGAAACCCTCCTTTAGTGCCCATACAAGCGGTGGGTTAGAAAATTATCAGTCGCATGTGGGTTCTTGTGTCAAACAATCTCGTGTTTAGGCATATGATCATGGTGAAGCCCTTTCATAGGAAAGATGGTAGATACAGGAGGGTCTTAATAGAGTCTTGCATATGGGGGATGCAGGGGAGAAGCTAGGGACGCAAACACATTTCAATGGTATCCCTTATGAAGGTCCAAATGATGTATCAACCCATGAGGTGGGGGTTTTTTCTCATGGCTTAGCCTCTGATCTAGTGGAAGACTTACAGTTACCCTGGGCTACTTCATCCGGTGTGGAGCAGGTGGAAGGGTGGCTTGGGAAAATTGAAGAGGAGGGGCCAGACGTCGGGGAGGATTTATAACTCTCAGACTTTGCACAAAACAGTCGACATGCAGGTTTGAACCGAAAAAAAGGTAAATTTATTAAGAAAAATTTGTAATGTCCAAATTTGTTTTTAGAGGTAGACATTCAAGTTGATCGAGAGATGGCAACCTCAGAGATCATCCTAGTGGGAAGAGCGCATGGAAAATCCTTCTTTCCTCAATATATTTTTGAATGGATTTAAAAATCTTGGGGAGAGGTTCCAGATAAGGAGTGGAGGTGATAACTCTGACAAAGGGGTGGTTTATGATCAGGTTTAAAAACAAAGAGGCCATATAATGGGTGATCACACGCAATTATGGCTTTGGCATTGCATTGATTCTCTTCAAGGAGTGGATGCCCATATTTGATGCGAAGCGAGAAAGAGTAGATGAGATCCCGGTTTGGGTGCGTCTGCCGACTTTTCCCCTGCATCTATGGACCATGGATGTTTTCAGGGCTATTAGGGACATCCTGGCGATTTTCTGGATGCGTACATATCATTTTAGGTTACAAAATCTCGGAATGTTGCTTGTATTATGGTTGGTCTTCTCCCTAGAGAAGGTCTGGAAGAAAAAATCCACTTACACCTCGACGGACACTGTTTTTTCCAGATGATTGATTATGAGAACTTACCTTTTAGGTGTCATAAATGCCACAAACATGGTCACTTGGACAAAGATTTACCTATGGTCTTTTACAGGAGGCATCGCCAAAAGGGAGTTATGGAGGAACATATTTAACATCTATATATACCACTCATTGGAGAGATGAATCAAGCGCAGGACATCCAGGAACTAGTTGAAACCGCACCAGACTCGACAGGTACTATTAATTGATCCCTGTTGAGCCCCAAGATTGTGCTTTCTTTCATCTTACTTTACCTCATTTTCCTTTGTCCATTGTTATCCAAGAACCAAATGATCAATGAAATTAGTTAAAATTACTTTTAGAATGATTAACATGGCTAACTTGCTAAGTTTTGTGATTTTGTCATTGTAATGCATTTTGACCGGAACTAGCTGCAGAATGCAGACATTCCGTAGCTAACCGGCAATTCTGCAGCTATCTTCACGTTCAAGCATGTTCCAGGTGTCCTCTCAGGAAAAGCCACACATGGGTATATTCCACATTATGTCCTCATTGTTCGTTGCTCACCATGAAGACTGAACCGAATTCTGGACGTGGTTTTGGTACATGGGAACTCATTTAAGGAGGCAGACTTCTAATAGGACTGTCCTAGTCCATATGTTCTTTGTTCCTTTACGCTGCCATCTTTAG
Organism: Pinus albicaulis; assembly: GCA_034641835.2. Classification (NCBI taxonomy): domain Eukaryota; kingdom Viridiplantae; phylum Streptophyta; class Pinopsida; order Pinales; family Pinaceae; genus Pinus; species Pinus albicaulis. The sequence goes on from CM076581.1 coordinate 1,605,948,847, forward strand.
AGTCCTAGTACGATTTTGATAAGGAAAGACAATGATCCTCGTATTGTTGCAAGTTCTTTTATGTAGATTGGTTATAAAATCACTCGGGAAACCGAGAGACAGCTCTAGATTTTGCTTAGATTTTATGTATTGACTGCTATATTTCTGAAGACCGAGACTACTCTGTTTCAAATTATTTTTCCTTTAATGAAGAAGACAGTATTGCTTTGAACACGTTGAGTTGATTTGGAGTTAGATTCTGTCTGGTGGTAGAGGGCCCCTGCCTCCTGCACGGATTTACTTTCATAATCTAGATAAGTATCTTAGTCGTTTTCACGTTTTTTTGAAGTTTGAGTTCATAGTTAATTTCATTAGCCACTATAGCTATACTTGTTCTAAGAAACTCTTCCAAAAGATCATGATAATGAATGGGAAATGGCTGTAGTGTTGTAGGATTTATTTGTAATTTCTTTTGTTCATTATCACAGTTGAACTTATACTAAGCAAACTCTTCCAAAAAATCCTTATGATGTCTAAGGCATGACTGTGATACTGAATGTTTCAGTTGTTTGTTTGCATTAAGTAGCATAGCTGATCTTACTCTTAAAACACTCTTCCAAAATATCATAATGATGGGTAGGAGATAGCTGTAATGTCTTAGTTTTTAAATTGCTTTCAGTATTTATGTTTGCATTTGCACTGAATTGTACAGCCAGGATTGTTCTAAGAAGCTCTTCCAAAACACCATTCATGATGGAAAAAACAGGCTGTAGAATCCCATATATTAATGCATGATAACTTAGTTAGGGTACTCCGGAGTCAAATTGCATTCAATTCATGCTTTGTCATTTTGTTTTAAGTTTGATAATGGCTTGTTAGTTCAGCACTGTTTTAGACTAGTGACATCTTAGTTCAGTTTTAGCTTAGCTCATTGTATTTTTATTCCACATTTAGTTGTCATCCATTGCATATTAGATTACATTAGTTGTTAAACCTAAACAATACGACCTTCATTATTTACAAAATCTCTTTTTGTTCCAAATCCATAATTGACTCATAACCATCTGAACAGAAGACAGTATCATCTCAAGGCCTGAAGTACTTTTGAAACTTCTTCATAAACAAAACCTTTCCTCAAAAGACTACTTTAAAAATAAATCCATAACTTTTGAATAAGGTTTAGTGATGTTAAACTAAGTTGCAGAATAGAATTAGGAGCTAGTCTTAGAGTAGAGATCTTATGATGTTAACAATATTTTTCTCCAAATGTGTTTCAACAAATCTTTAACCATGGATAAAATGTTGTATCATTATAAGCTGATTGTTTAATTGTTTAGTTAGGAGAATTTGTATACTTAGCTGACCATTTCTCAATCTCTCCCAAAATACCTTTGATGAAAGAATTGGACAAGTTAAGTTTATGTTGTGATTCATTTTCTTGAAGTCATTATCAAGCTTTGTATTCTGCTTAGTCATAGTTTAGGTTTGATTATGTTTCAGTATTTTCATTTGCATTTGTCATTTGTCATCAACCAATTAGGCTTCACTCTATTTTTAATCAGTAGCTTCTTTCCACTAGCTTTCTAGTCATTTTCCTTGTGAACATAAAAACCATCAAAAGACCAAAAACATCATAAAACACTAAACACAACGCATTAAGAGACAAACACCTAGGCACATACAGTGCACTTCACTTTAGCAGTTTACCAACCCTGGTTGACAATTAAATGAACTCAATTTAGGAGACTAGGTTGAGCACAAACATTTTGGCGTCGTTTCCGGGGAAGTGAAAACTAGGTAACCTTTGCTTCTTAATTCCCAAAAACAATTATATGCGTAGAGAGAGAGACTCAAGGGGTAGATTCATAAGCAGCAGAAATAGAAATTTGATTCCTATAACACCACTTGTTTCACCTAGACCAAGAGCTAGTACACCTTCAACTCAGACCCATATTGTTACACCATTTTTTGGTCATCTAACTCTTCATCATTAGATGAACCCAAGTACACCATGTAAGACCAGTTTTACCCCAAGTAAAACTGCTCTCACTATGTTAATTAGGAAACCCCAAAAGGAATAATTAATTAAACCATAATTTAATTATTATTCCCAGTCATGTTTAACCCAAAAACAAAGAAATTAATGAGATAAACCCATAGTTATCTTATTATTTTATAGGAATAATTATTTAAATAATATTCCTTGTTAAATATGACCAAATCAACCACCATTAATCAACTAAATCATTATTTATTTGATTATATCCCAACCACTTCCTTAAAAAGATAAATAAATCATTTATTTATTCATTTTTCACTAATCAAGGGATTCAACCCAAGTCAAACACCCTTTCCCTCCAACAAATAATAATAAAATATTCCATAGAGGTGGATCTAGATTTGGTTAACATTATTTTAATCATGCACCAAGATCTAGAATGACCCAATATTTTGTTATAAATAGGAGGGTTTTCCCCTTCATTCTTCACCTTTTGTTGCATACTAGATCACTCTGGATCTATACACTTGGTCTCATTTTTTATGCCATTTTGCTCCCATTGAGCTCTACCTTCTACATTGGGTTTTCTACATCTACAAGAGAGAGAAAGCTTAGATCTGAAGTGTTGAGGACTACAAAGAACCCATCCCATTGAGGAGATCTGGATACACCTTCTTGTTTCCTCCCAGGTGCCCTGTAATATAAAAATTCATTCAAAAATCGTGTTCTTGTCTTGTTTGTTGGATGCATGGAGCAAACTCTTTACTTTACTGCTTAATATCTTTCCATTTATAGATCTGTTTGTTGCAGCACTTTAACTACTAATTGCAGATCTGAAGATGTTTTGCGGCCATTATTGTTGTTAGGGCTATTAGTTATGCGTAGCTAAAGTGGTTCTTTTTCGTACGCTTCGACAAAGAATTCATACTAACAAATGGCGACTCCACACGGGTTTTAAATTACGACCGCTGTCGTTTTTCATATTCCTGCATATCCAGCGACTTCAGGCCCTAGGGCTTCTTTTCAGCTGCTTAGTTTTTCTCTTTTCATGTCATTTTTTCTCACATAAAACCCTAAAAACTTAAAATTTCTAACTTCCGTGTGTTTCTGGCCCTATTGCGCAGGTAAGCGACACCAGCCGCAACTGAGACGGCAACTTTTCAGAAAATCTGCCGCCGAAACAACCGGAACGGGGGGGTCGCACCTTTTGGCCCAAAACCTGCGACCTGGACGCACTTTTCAGCCTGTAACCTGCGACCTCAACCAAAATCAGGTCAGAACCTGCGACCTGCCTTTTTTCCAGCATTTTTTCTGTAATTTTTCTGGGTTCTGCTGCAGCCTCTGCCAAGGTTTTCCAGCCTCTGTCTCAGCCCGCCTTGACCAAGATCTGATCTGTTTTTACTCATCTAAGTGGGAACCCGGCCCCTTAGGGCTTTAGTACCCTCCACTTTTTGTGGAAGAGTTTCAGCTGTTTCAGCCGTCGGTTTCAGAGCTTCAGCCCTTTCTTTTTCCAGATCTGTGACCTCACTTCCAGATCCATCGAAATCAACCTCTTTTCCTTTCAAATCACCTCTTGTCGTTTTGTTTGGACCTCCCCTAAAGGCCTCTGCCTTGCCCCTCCCGGCTTTTTGCTGATTTCCCTTTTTTTTTTCCAGCCACCTTGCCCCTGTCTCTTGGCTGTGATCTGCACCCCTTATCTGCAGCTTTATCCTCCGGATCTCTGTCCCCTTTGACCCTAGATCTATTGAGCTTCGTTTGTGTGTGTTTCCATAGTTTTCCCTTTCTTTTCAGCATAGTTTTGAGAGACCCACTTTCTTGGGTTTGATAGATGCATATGTAGCTGTTATTTTTCTGTTATTTCAGCATTTTTATTCTGTTCTCTGTAGGTTTATTTTCAGCTACGTTGCACACTTTTTTGCTCTCAACAACGGAAAGGGTTTAAATATTAAAATTAACGCACACCACACACTGACCTTAAGTGAAGAAGCGCCTGGTTTACACCGCCTGGCAAAGACTCTAAAATCAATCGTCACTGCACCTTATCTGCCCTTGACCTTCTTGATTTTGCCCCTTTCTGCCCTTGTCGGTTTCCTTCTTCCTGTCATCATTGCGCCCCCAAGGCGCCTTTCCCGGAGACTTCTTGGCCTTCATCCTCGGTTCCCGGTTGATCGACCTGCTCCGCACCGTCGTCGTCGAGCCAGTCCACCTTCGAGTCCGCACTCCGACTCCTCTCCTGATTCCTCAGGTCCCCCTTCTCCTCCTGGTTCTCCCCCTTTTACCTTCACCATGTCTGGATCAGGGCCTAATGCTAGCGGCCCCAATACCGGCCCTACTTCTAGCGGAACCGTCACAACCACTACTCCGGCCACCCCTGTGCTGCCGTACATTGCAGGCCTCAGCCTCCCCGATTTACATCAGTTGATTAACGACCCCATTCACCACAATGCTACCTGGCCCACTATGCCCACCAAGTTACCCTCTGATATCCCTAAGTTCGAGGGCCTTAATGGCGAAGACCCCACCAATCACGTCCGGTCTTTCCACATGTGGTGTTCCTCCAACTCCATTACCGATGACTCCATCCGTCTTCGTTTGTTCCAACGCACGCTTACCGGCGAAGCTTCTAAATGGTATGTCGAACGGGCCACTTCCTCCCATACCACGTTCGAGACTCTTGCCCAAGCCTTCTTGTCGTACTTCCAGCTCCCTCTCCGATACGACACTGGTACGGAGCTCTTGACTTCATTTAAGCAATCCTCTTCCACACGCCTTTCGGCCCATGTTCAGGAATGGCGACGAAGACGGAGCTTATGTCGAGCCCCTCCCTTTGAAGATCGGGTTTACATGGACTGGTTCCTTCGCACCCTCCCGTCTCCCCTCGGCAAAGATGTCGCCTCTCATTTTCCTCAATCTGAAGAAGCCGCCCTCCAAATAGCTTTAAAATATGACCTGATCTATGCTCAATCTGGTTATGTTTATACCATTCTTCCTGACATCCCCCGGCCCGGTGGCGCTAACGCCCCGGGGGCATCTCATTCCGCCGACGGTATTGTTGGATCTCTTTCCCACCCCTCTGCTCATCCTCCTATGCGCCATGACCCTCCTCAGGGAGGGGCCAGCACCTCTAGCACTCTGCCCCCTCCCGGCAACATGTATCCAGGATACGGCATGCCTCCTCCTTTTGCCCCACCTCCTGCTTACCTCAATGCTGCCCAACCCAACCCTTACTTTTATCCGCAGCCTGGTGCGCCAGCTCCCCCAGCATATGCGTTTCCGCCTCCCTTGCCACCTCACCACCTGCAACAGCCCTTACAACCCCCTCCAGGGCAAGTATTTGCGCAGCAGGGTGCGTTTAATCCCCCTTCCCAAAGAAGGCGGAGAGGCAACCAGAACCCATCCGCCCCTGGTAACCGAGGTCCCAATTCTGGTCAGGACCCTAACACTAGCAACCAGCCTCAGGGCATTCCGCCCAGGCCGGACAGGCCGCTTCGCACAAACAAGCCCTGTTCGTGTTGCGGTGTTTACGGTCACTACACTCCCGATTGTCCTCTCTTACCCCAGATGCGACAGATGTGGGAGTCTCAAGCCACATTGCGCGGACAACACGCCTCCCCTCACGCTCCTCCTAATGTGGCCACTACCCAGCCAGCTGTGTTCACTGATCCTTTCCCTCAACAGGGATTCGTGGCTACCCAACCCCCCGACAGCCATGTAGCCACCCCCTCGTCCATTTCTGGTTCCTCTGATTACCAGATCCTTATGATGCGCTCCGATCCTTCCCCTTTCGTCGACCTTCACCTTCAGAGATACTCGGTCTCGCCCGATTACACCCAAGCCTGCCTCGGTCGCTCCAGGGCCCCCATCTTCGGGTTCTCGACCTCTTTCGACATCCGAAGTGACGTTGCCACACATCCCTCGGCCCAAAGTTGAGGTTCTGCAAGAATTCCAAGGGGTCCATTGCGTAGAAATGCGCACGAGGTAGAGACATCAATGTCTGATGTATTGAATGATGGCACAATCCTATTTGCCATTTCCCTCGCGGAACTCCTCCGGTCGTGCCCTTCTCAACGGAAGGCTCTACTATCTCGTCGGCGCTGATCCTGTGATGACCAGTTGTTTTCGACGCCACTCCAATCGGACCACCCTCCTCTTCCTCATACATTTGCTTTCCAAATCCCGGTCAAAATCCGAACATCCTTTGTATCTGGGTGTATAATTGATGAGGGGCGTCCACGTGTGATAATAAAGCCGGTTTTGAAGCAATTCAGAACTCCTGAGTTGGCCCCTTCCACTATCACCCTTCGAGCATGGGATGGTCATGCCTCCCCGACTGTGGCACGTTTCGTAAGCATCCCATCACCCTCGCCGGTAAAGTTTGTTTGCGTTGATGTCGAAGTCATTGACGCCCCTCTAGACTACAACATCCTATTGGGGCGAAGCTACACCTATGCCATGTCTACTGCCCCATCCGCGGTCTTCCATAAGATGTCTTTTCCACATAACGGGAAGATAGTCACCATTGACCAGCTATCGTATCATGAGTCATCGTCTCAGTCATCCTCCGAGACGACCATCTCTTCTGTAGCCAACAAGCAAACCGTCGATTCCTTGACCAGTGTGTCCCCCGGCGTTTATAAAGATTCCACCTTGCTTGGTACTTTTCCTCACCTTCCTCCCCCTCCCGTTACTGATCCCAGCTTGTCGAATGTTTGCATGATGCCATCATCTCAGGCTGCCCATAAACGGCCTGCCTCAGCTAGCCCGCACCCTCCTCCCCGCCCTCCGCAACCCGCTCCTAGCCATCCATCTCAGCCAGCCGGACCTCCCCTTTCTGGCCCTCCCCCTATAGCCGGCACCCCCGCACCTCTTTATCCTCCAGGATCGGTCCCTCCTGGCCTTAACCATCTTGGAGCCGTTCTGCCTATGTTCTCCCTGTGGACGGATCCCTTCTTAGCTCCCCTCCGGGTATATTCGAGTCCCCGTCATGGCCACCCAACTGGAGCCATAAACTTGACCTTGGGTATTAGGTTTGGTACCTTGACCCCGGTAGCCACCCCCACGGGCCCCAAACCTTACATGGCTTTGACAGGTTCAGCAGGTCCCCCTCGCTTCCTCCAAGCTGCGTACTGACACCTCACGGGACCCTTCTCTAGCTGAGTCGGCTCCCGGGAAGAAAGGAAAAGCCCGCAGGGGGGCAACCAAAGACCAAACCACCACAACCGCCTCGGCTCCTCCCCCACCCTCGAAGCCTTGTGCCTTATGTGATGTCATCGGTCATGCCACTGATGCTTGTCCCGAGTTACCCCGTATTCGCCCCATGGTAAAAGTCGCGTTCCCCGACACTACGGTCCCTGAAACTGCCACTCCTGCTTCGACCGTCTCCAAGAACCCCAAGACTCTCCGCACCAACAAGCCTTGTGCTTTGTGCGGTGTCCATGGCCACTACTCCCATCATTGTCCTCACCTGACGCATTACCGTGACTCCCTTGAGGTAATCCGCCAGTATGAGGTTGAACAAAATCAATCCGCCTCTCCCATTCTCGTGCAGTATGCTGCAGCCCAGCCTCAGGATTCCACTGATCCCATCCATATTCCCCCCCTGATGTCCAGATGATGGAGTCTACAGTCACCATTCTTTACCTGTCCTCCTCTGCACGACACTTGGAACCTAGGCCGTCTGCCGCCTCCCCCATTGTGTCCCTTGATACTCGAGATCACTCGACTGGTGTCTCTGTTGACCTTCGCAGCCCGAGTCCTCGCCATGTTTCCGATAGCCCTCATACATCACCTTGTTTGAGTTTTGCTCATCCTGCCCCTTCCCCCCGCCATTACCGCTCGATGACTTCTGCCCCCTCACGCGGTCGTCCTTTCCTTTCATCCCCTCATGTATTGTCTTGTCACACCACCTTGCGCATCCCCCCGTCCACATCCGCTCTTCTGGATTCCTTCGATGGTGCAATCCTTCTCAGTCACCTCGGCGAGGGTGGGCCATCTTCACCCCTTGCATGACCTCGTTACGTACGGGAGTATGCATTGGTCACCAACAATCGGGCCGAATACGATGCAGTGCGTGGCCTACTAGCTGATGCTTTGCTGCATCGCATTCGCCACCTGCACGTTCGCTTGGATTCCTTGCTTCTTGTCATGCAACTAAATGGTGTTTGTCGTGTGCATAACCCTGTGCTATTTCGACGCTACTTACGAGTGAAAGTCTTAATACGTGCGTTTGAAACCATCACTTTCAACCATGTACCCAGAGACCAGAATCACTACGTAGATAGTATTGCAAACCATGTTCTAGATTGCCATTTATCACACACAATTCATACAGGACAATAACATTAAATCAACCATCAAAAGACGATGCATATCCATAATATGTGTCGCAAACCATATATTGATGAGTCCATTTACTCTGATACATACGACATGCCCATAGCATGTTCCAAAAACTGGGGGCACCATACGCCCCCCCCACACATATACATCCGACATGCCCATAGCATGTTACAAACCAAAAACAAAAACTGGGGGCCCCATATGCCCCTCCCTACACTATAGGAGGCACCCACCGCTACATACATCGAAAGGGGGCACCATATGTCCCTAATCACTATGCGGGAGGCTCCGGGCCAATGGCTCTGCCCCTGCCGACGCCAGATCCACGCATGGTTGACCGGCCATCGCCATGCGCCGCATGATACCTCGCCACTCCGAGGGGAGACCAACACATGGCTCTATGTGCGGTCGTCTAAATTCCTGCCACCCGCGCTGCGATACTCCGGTCACAGCAATTGCTCACATCTACGGCGGATGTCCTCCCGATGGAAAGCATTTCGCACCATCATTTTGCGCGCCCTCGATCCACTCGGACAGCCAGCTCCAGAATGACTGCAGATTTCGTCCCATGTCACGACCGGTTTTACCGGTGCTATGTCTGCATACCAAAAAGTCCATGAATCGGTATCATTATTCTTATTCAAAAAACTTTAAACATGCCCATATAAGAATAGCAATTTGTCACTTACCATCGGGCCCCCAGACTCGACCAGGCGGAAGTGGCAGATCCGGACCCCCACAGTAGCTCATCCCACTATAAGGGTAGTCGTCTATGTACAACGACATCTGATCCCAATGGGCAAAAAACTCCGGTCGAAATGTTCGCCCGACCGTCCCTCCTCCTCCTTTGCAGAGTAGTCATCCCCAACGACGCATCCTGGGCTCTCTCGGGCGCCCATCTGGAAGCTGCACGCGAGGCCTCAAGGTCGGGATCTTCTCAAAGAAGAAGGCGCACAACAAAGTCCCATATGAGCGATCATGATTCACCTGCCGCTTGCATAGCGACAACTGTCGCTTTAGCGACACCAACATCATTTGGGCCCGCCCAAAGTAGGTCCCACTCAACACACTCTCCACGATCATCATCTGCCCACCGGTGATGTGATGGAACGCCTGGGTGCCCAGGATTCGCAGGACAGCTGCGGCCACTGCACGGGTTTCTAGCCTCTCTAGATCCCCGATCGATATCCGAGTCCCCTTGACTTGGAACCCCGGTCGACAATGGCGTTCCACAGACTCCATGATATGCCGCCCCCGCGGCAACACTGGCTGTGCGTCTCCCACTATCCCCAGTGGTGGGAGGCCGGTCAGGAAATACACATCCTGGACCGTCGGTTCGATCCTGTGCCCCTGCACTACAAAGATCTCTGATGCGGATCCCGATGTGATGTCAAGACCGGTAATGATTCCCCCTGCTCTCATCGACGGGTTCTCCACAAACTTGAGAACCCCAAATCGCTCCAATACACGACGGACGCCACCGGTCGCCTGGATCTCTCTTGCCAGGGTGTTCCCGGATCCCCCCTCTCCGATTCTGACTCGTATTACATGGATCAGAACACAAGCATTCTTTTGGTCGATCCTGGTCAGAATAACACAGCCACAAAACCCAACTCCCAGCCATCAAACAGCATCAAGCTCCCCTCCCCTCCCAGGTCGCAGCTTTCTGCCCATTTCTGGACCAGGTCGCACCTTTTGCCCCAATACCTGCGTCCTGGGTCACACCTTTTGCCCCAAAAGGTGCGACCCGGCCGTAGAGAGGAGGGAGGGGCTGTTTCTGGGGTGTTGGGCCCTAAACTGCAAATCTAATCCATCAAAATGCAAGAGCAAAGTTAGGCCTCTTACCTCCAACTGACAGATCTCGAATCCAACGGTCGGTTTGTCCGCTACGTTCGCCGCAAGATTTAGGGCCTTCTCTCCTCTCCACATTCACCACAGCAACAATAGCAAATGAATGATTTTGGAGGAAAAACCGCCTCATTAAAAGAGAACCCCTGTTTCTTCTTTCGACTGCTGCGACCACACCGTAGCCCCGTTCGACGAACCGTCAGCACCGCTGGATAGATCTCACCGAGCTCTCAAATGGGTTTTCCTTAGTTTTTGGTGATTTGATACTTCACCCGGAGACATTTTTCCACGAAGGATCACTTCACCGCTCCTTAAAATCGAATTTCCTCACTTACGACACTTGTACTTGGGGCACCATATCGCCCCCTTACTTGTCCATGTTCGTGTTGATTTTCGTCATGAGTACCCACCTTGTACTCATGCTGCTATGACCCCCCATTGGGGCCTTTATTGTGTGGCAGCACTATCTAGTCGCCCTTGCTTAGAGCATCCGAGTTGAGTCATCATTGCATTCATGGAGTCTATCCTACATCCTTTTACACCCTACTATAGCCCTCCATTCTTTTTGCTTGGTTCCTCTCTTGTGTCGCATCTCATGACCTTCAGCCCCACTGTCCCCTGTCCCTTTCGATATTGTGTCAGTCGCTGCCATGTCATTCATGCCCTTTATGCTCTACCAAGGGAAGTCGTCCATTCGCCACTCCACCCTTCCCATTTCCGCCATCATCATTAGTGTCAGTCTGTCCGTCGCTCTATTGCTATTCTCTCGTGCCTTAGTTGAGGATCTCTCATTGCCTCACCTAAGGCGGGCCTCCTTCTGTCGACCTCAACACACTTATTCCAGAAGCAAGGTCTAGAGGCCGGTGTACCTTGGTTCCAGCTTCCACTTTTGTTCGGTGCCTCGGATCAGGCAGGGGGATTTCTTACCTCCCTTTGACTTGATTGCTTCTCCAGCTCCTTTCAGCATGACCGAGATTCGTATACTGGACAGTCCAGTGACCCAGCAGCAGCTCGTGATGATTCCCGGGCGTGTGTGAGATGTCTCGGCCCTCATGAGGGGGTGGCCCTGCAGGTAGCCCCCCACATGCCCGGATGACCTCTTCATTGCAGCCTTTGATGCCGCTCCAGATTTTGATGATGTTGGCCTTAGCCACTTGCGGCACCTCTATGATTTGCATGTATCAGTCAGATTTTGTGAGCCCTTCCCCATTTACAGGGGGCATTTGGGTTGTATTTATCTCATGTACTCAGATGATATTGTACTAGTCCTGGCTGTTATCCCAGGCACAACATGTATGTGAGACTCTTCATTGTATTTTTATCTGGCTCTTGATTATGCCAGCTGTACTCTATGGTTCGGTCCCTTGTTTACTGGACACACTATTCTTTTGTACTTTGTCTCGGCGGGCATAGGTATGCCTCCCCCGCCGCCTTCAGCACAGGTACCCTCTCATAAAAAGAGACTTGTTGCACCTGCGAGTCTCGTCTCCTCGGGGTCTAGTCCTTCAGCACACTATCTACCTCACATTTCTCTCTCTGACACCCCTTTTGTTGTCTAGTGATTGTGTTCTTACAACGTACTTCGGTCATACGATTTGCTCCCGACACTCGCACGCTGGGGGGCAATCTGTTACACCATTTTTTGGTCATCTAACCTTTCATCATTAGATGGACCCAAGTACACCATGTAAGACCAGTTTTACCCCAAGTAAAACTGCTTTCACTATGTTAGTTAGGAGACCCCAAAAGGAATAATTAATTAAACCATAATTTAATTATTATTCCCAGTCATGTTTAACCAAAAAACAAAGAAATTAATGAGATAAACCCATAGTTATCTTATTATTTTCTAGGAATAATTATTTAAATAATATTCCTTGTTAAATATGACCAAATCAACCACCATTAATCAACTAAATCATTATTTATTTGATTATATCCCAACCACTTCCTTAAAAAGACAAATAAATCATTTATTTATTTATTTTTCACTAATCAAGGGATTTGACCCAAGTCAAACACCCTTTCCATCCAACAAATAATAATAAAATATTCCATAGAGGTGGATCTAGATTTGGTTAACATTATTTTAATCATGCACCAAGATCTAGAATGACCCAATATTTTGTTATAAATAGGAGGGTTTTTCCCTTCATTCTTCACCTTTTGTTGCAGACTAGATCACTCTGGATCTATACACTCGGTCTCATTTTTCTGCCATTGTTGCTCCCATTGAGCTCTACCTTCTACATTGGGTTTTCTACATCTACAAGAGAGAGAAAGCTTAGATCTGAAGTGCTGAGGACTACAAAGAACCCATCCCATTGAGGAGATCTAGATACACCGTCTTGTTTCCTCCCAGGTGCCCTGTAATATAAAAATTCATTCAAAAATCGTGTTCTTGTCTTGTCTGTTGGATGCATGGAGCAAACTCTTTACTTTACTGCGTAATATCTTTCCATTTATAGATCTGTTTGTTGCAGCACTTTAACTACTAATTGCAGATCTGAAGATGTTTTGCAGCCATTATTGTTGTTAGGGCTATTAGTTATGCGTAGCTAAAGTGGTTCTTTTTCGTACGCTTCGACAAAGAATTCATACTAACACATATTCCATCCTTTACTGATCCTGGACTTCTAAAAGACCTAAGATCAAATATCCCATTAGAGAAACCTTCCACTTCATCTACTGAACCTGCCTTAGAAGAAGATCTAAAGACTCTTGTTAGGGATACAAACTTTTCCACTTCCACAGGAGAGTCAATCATGGCAGAAGAAGGGGGAGGAGGAGTCTTTAATGGAGAACATACATTATTTGGAGGTAGAGGTAGAGGTAGAGGAGAAGGAGGTAGAGGTGCAGATGGAGGAAGAGGTAGAAGAGAAATAGGAAACTCTTTTGGGTTCCCTATAATTGATGAAGAAACCAATACAACCATGAAAAACATTTCACCCTCTATCCTTCCAAACTTCTATGGACTTAAAACTGAAGATCCTAAAACCTTCCTATTTGAATTTGAGATCCTGTGTAGAAATTATGACTACTTACAAGATGCTCAAAAACTTAAATTATTTCCTTCAACATTGAAAGGAGCAGCATTGAAGTGGTTTATGAGTTTGATCAACAGTTCTATTAGGACATGGGAAGACATGAAACAAGCATTTCTAGAGAGGTATTTGGATTATTGTATGCCGGTCAATCATAAGGAAAAAGTGTTTAAGATGGTACAAAAAGAAGATGAAAAATTGGAAGATTTGTTGGAGAGATTTCATTACAACATCAAAAGAGCAAAAATGGAAAACCTAGATCAAGACACCTTAAAAGCTCTTTTGTTGAAAACAATTAGGGATGAATGGTTGGATATCCTTAACATGATGGGAAAAGGGGATATATCACAACTCACATTACCTGAAATATCTGAGTTATGTATCAACCTTTCAAGGGGGAAATCTAAAACTGTCAAAGGTCCAAGAGATCCTGCTCTTGCAAGGGCAAGTAAGTCTGCTTCTGGGACAGTAAGTAGATCAGAAATAGGACACATGCTTGATGATTTTAAATCTAACATCTTAGGGAGTCTTAGTGAACAAATAGACACCCTTAAGATACAAAACAAGAAAAAGGCTGAATCTGATGCCTTGGCAATCTTTTGTCCCAAATGTAGAAAGAAACATGCCTTGAGAGAGTGTCCATTGGATGTAAAAGTTGTAGAGACCTGTGTCATTTGTTCTGAAAAACATGAGACCAAGAATTGTCCTTCTCTTCCTGGTCTCAAAGTTGTCTTTTAGGAGGAAACTCCCACAGATTCCACGGAATCTCTTAATTTTGTCTCTAGAAGACCTTGGCAGGGACCTCAAACACAAGGATTCCATGATCAAATGTATAATCAACCTCCACCTTGGAATTCTTGGCAGCAACCTTGGCCTCAATTTTAAAATCAATCTCAAGCTTGGGCACAAGGAGCACAAAGTCCCTTTGGAGGATACTCCCAGTACTAACAATATCCACCATCCTATCCACCATACCCACATTTTTATCCTCAAAATCCTCAACAAAATTTTCAACAAAATACTCTACAACATCATCAGAACTTACCACATCAAAATAAACCACTTCCATTACCATTCCCTCAAAAATAAAATCAATTGCCTACTCAACCCATACCAAACCCCAATAATAAAAATCCTTAGAACACATACATGATAGAAGGCCAACAATTTCCAACTTATTTAATTACTCCTTTGGACCTTAGTGATGTTCAACTTAGGTCTGGAAGAATACTTGAAAAGAGGAAACCTTCTGTAATCATACAAGAACAAGATAACTCTGAGGAAGACTCTCTACGGGTGAATAAAAGTCTTGAGGAAGACACATCTTTTCAAGACCCAAACACTGAAAAATTAAAGCAAAAAGATCCAATAATTTCAACTCCTGTATTAGAGCAACCATCCACATCTACTTCTATACCTCCCTTTCCAAAAAGATTACAAATTGATAGAGGTGTATAAAAACAAATTATGGTGCCTAATTATGATTTCCTAGATGAGCTGAGAAATGTTTGCATTAAAATTCCATTATTACAAGCCATCAAGGAAATTCCAATTTTAGCCAAAACAATAAAGGAGTTGAGCATGAAGAAAACAAGAAAAAGAATAAGAGAAACAAAGAAAATTCAACTGGCAGGAAAAATAGCAAACATTATGATGGGCAAGATTGCTATTCCAAAGTATCTTGACCCAGGAAATCCAGTTGTTAAAATTCACATCAATGGAATTGAAATCCAAAACACACTCATTGATTTAGGAGCAGCAATCAATATCATGAGTAGACAAATCATGGATAAACTGAAACTTCCTAATCTTATCTTTACACCCACATTATTACAATTAGCAGACAGATCTGTGATCAAACCTGATGGGGTAATAGAAGACATTCCAGTGTCCCTAGATTCTTGGGAGTACCCTGTGGATTTCATGATCCTAACTCCTAAGAATAATCTAAGAGGACATCCTGTTATATTAGGAAGACCTTGGTTGGCTACAGCTGATGCTTTTATTAGTTGTAGATCCGGTGATATGTACATCTCTGATGGTAGTTCAACTAAGAAATTCACTTTATATCCTCCAGCTAGGACAATTACAGATCTAGATGACACTAAATGGATAGAGGATGAAGAAGATTTACAGTCTCTCTTCACAATTTCAGAAATTAGTGAAGATAATCAAATTCTGAATACTCTAGAAAACTTTGAATCCTCTCCAGAACACAAACATGAATAATTTCAAGAGGGATCCAATATTGAGTTTTTGTCATCAAGGCAGATGTCTCTTCATTCTATGGATAAATTTGGCAGCTCTACAAGTGAGATATTTCCAGGAAAAACTTTGAATATAAACAAGAACCTAGAAAAATCTCAACAAGAAGAGTTAGTCAAAGTATTACAGAGACATTCTTCTGCATATGCATGGGAATACACTGACATGAAAGGGATAAGCCCTAAGACTTGCACTCATCACATCTATATAGAGGAAAATTTCAAACCAATCAGACAACCTCAAAGACAGATGAATCCAAATCTTAGGGAGATTGTTAAAGAAGAACTGCAAAAATTGTTAAATGTCAACTTCATCTATCCTATTTCAGATAGTCAGTGGGTTTCTCCTTTGGCAATTGTGCCAAAGAAAAATGGTAAATGGAGGGTATGTGTTGACTACCGGGAACTAAACAAAGCTACTCTTAAAGACCATTTTCCCTTACCTTTCATAGATCAAGTGTTAGATACATTAGCTGGCAAAAAGTACTTCTCATTCCTAGATGGGTTTAGTCGTTACAACCAAATCCAAGTAGCACTTGAAGATCAAGACAAAACTACATTTACCTGTCCTTGGGGTACCTATGCTTACTGAGTATTTCCATTTGGATTATGCAATGCACCTGCAACATTCCAAAGGGAAGTATTAGGAATTTTTTCATATCTAATACATGATTGTGTAGAGGTATACATGGATGATTTCACAGTTTATGGAAACACATTTGAAGAAGCTTTAGCAAACTTGGAAAAAGTTTTAAAGAGATGTCAGGAAACAAATATTTCACTTAGTCATGAGAAATGTTTTACGATGTTTACTGAAGGTATTGTTTTGGGGCATCACATTTCAGGGGATGGGATTAGAGTTGATGAGTCAAAAGTTGAAGTCATCTCTAACTTATCTATTCCAAGTTGTCAAAAAGATGTTAGGATTTTTCTAGGATTTACAGGATATTATCGGAGGTTTATAGAAAACTTCACCAAGATAGCATCTCCACTCTTCAAATTGCTTACCAAAGACTGTGAATTCAAGTGGAATTTTGATTTCCAGTTAGCCTTTGAGACCCTGAAAACCAAAATTTCTGAAGCACCTATTTTAAGGGGACCTAACTGGAAGTTATCTTTCCATATCTCAACAGATGCTTCTGATACAGCTCTAGGAGCAGTATTGGGACAAAAAGACTTGATTCCTTATGCCATCTACTATACCAGTAAAAATTTGACTCCTGCAGAGTTAAACTATACTGTAATTGAAAAAGAGTTTTTAGCTGTTGTTCATGCCATAAACAAATTCAGACACTATATAACAGGCTATGAAACTTTTGTTCACACTGATCATTCTGCAATTAGATACTTAATGAAAAAATCAATTACTAATGGAAGAGTCATAAGATGGTTATTGCTTTTACAAGAATTCAACATTACCATTCTAGATAGGTCTGGAAAACAAAACACAGTAGCTGATTTCCTATCTAGACTCCAAAACATCAAATATGACACTCCAGTTGAAGATCAATTTCCTAATGAATATCTTTTTGCAATTTCTACTCAAACTCCTTGGTTTGCTGACATTGTTAATTATTTAGTTTCAGGAAAATTTTCTTCAATAATGAATGCAAGGGATAAAAGAAAAATCATTTATGACAGTGCAAAATATTCATGGGTTGCTAATGAGTTGTACAAGACAGGTCCAGATTTGATCATTAGGAGATGTGTTCGTGAAGATGAGATGCCTGAGATTCTCAAAGCATGTCATGATGAACCTTGTGGCAGACACTTTGCTAATAAGAGGACAACCTATAAGATCCTTAATTTAGGATATTATTGGCCATCCTTGTTTAAAGATGCTAAAGAGTATGTCAAAAGGTGTGACAGTTGCCAAAGGGTAGGGAAACCTTCTCCTTCAGGTGAGATGCCATTACAACCTCGGGTACATATTGAACCTTTTGAAAAATGGGCTTTGGATTTTGTAGGACCTATTAGTCCTCCATCAAGACAAAAGAGATATATATTAGTTTGCACTGATTATGTTACCAAATGGGTAGAGGCCAAGCCATTACTTTTGCTAATGAAGCATCTGTAGTTAATTTTCTTTTTGAGGATATTTTTACTCGTTTTGGTGTCCCAAGGGAAATTGTTACAGATCAAGGAGCTCAATTTACATCAAGGCTAGTGGAGCAAATGATAGAGAAGTACAAAATCAGACATAGAAAATCTACTCCTTATCATCCACAAGCAAATGGTCAAGTGGAATCTACCAATAAGGTCATTGAAGGAATCCTAACAAAGACTGTTCATTTACATAGAAGAGATTGGGTAGATAGGCTTCCTGAAGCCTTGTGGGCCTATAGAACTACATGGAGAAAAACAACAGGCCATACTCCTTATGAACTTGTTTATGGAAAGCAAGTTTTGTTTCCCATAGAGTTCCAGATTCAAACTTTCAAAATGGCAGTTCAACTAGGACTTGATTTAACGGAGGCACAAAAGCATAGACTGGAGCAGATTAATGAATTGGATGAGATCAGACAAGATGCAGTTCAGAAAACAAGTCTAGTCCAACAGCAAAGGACTATATGGCATGACAAGTACATCAAAGAGAAGAAATTCAAAGAAGGTGATTGGGCTCTCTTGTTTGATTCAAAATTCAAGGATTTTCAAGGTAAATTTCAAACACATTGGCTTGGGCCATATGAAATTGTTGAAATTTTTGACAATGCAGCAGTAAAAATCAGGACAATAGATGAAGAAGAGGTCACTTTTCTTGTGAATGGTCATAGATTGAAGCTGTATCACAAACCACTCTCAAGAGAAGAATTTGTCAAGAAGTTCCAGGAAAAAAATGATGTGAAGTTAATGAAGAAGAATTTTTCTTCTTCATCAACTTGATTGAATTTTCTGAAGCATTTCTTTTGAAAAAAAAAAGAAAATAAAAAAAAGAAGTATAAACATGAAAACCAATCATTGATTGGCATGTTTATACAGAAAAGATAGGGTGAAAATCAGAGTCGTTCTGACACTCTAACTTTTCCATTTTGTTTTTTCAAGCAGCTGTTACAAAATCATAAGCTCAGATTCATTGCATTTATGATCCATCTCATTTCATTTCATTCCATTCACTTATCCATCCATACTCCATTTCATTCATTCATTCATACTTCACTTCATTCCATATTTCATTCATCTCATTCCATACTTCATCCACCTCATTTCCATATCAAAATTTAAAGTTTGATGTTTTTTCTGCAAAATGAATAACACATGTCATGGATTGCAGGCCATTTCCTATATTCTTCCACTCCATTTCATAAATTGAATCCATCCCATTTCATCATTCACTTCATACATATTTCATTATACCATATTTCATCACCTACCTTCACTCATTCCATAAAATATTCTATGTCTATTCCAAACCACTCCATTCCATGATTGAAAATTCTCTACAGGTACATTTTGTAGCTAAACAGATATTCTGCAGCTAATCAGACTTTCCGCAGCCAGACAGTCATTCTACAGCTACAGATCCTGAAGGCATTGATCAACAAACATTTGAATTGCAACAAGATGATCCAGTATATCTATGAACAAGAAGAATCAAGAAGGATCATGAAGACTCTTCCAGAGGAGAACAAAGTATACAAAGACCACAAAAAGCAAATGAAAAGCAAAGGTAAAAAGTTCTGGTTATAATGGCATTTCATAAAAACTATAGTATAGTCTAGTTATGAATCATTCGAAAAAGTTGTTTTGATTATTTTTATTGATCATACCAAATATACCCTCCACAAAACCTTGGATAAAAATATTTCATTTCAAATTCTATACCCGACCATCATTTAAGTGGTTAAAAAGGCTGAAGTGTTTGATTTCCTCACGTCACCCAGCCAAATCATTTAATGATGATTTTTTTTTAATCCGTTGTAAAAAAATCTCCGCAGTCTTTTCACTCATTAATTTGTTTTCTTCACCTCACTTCATTAACTCATTCTGTAACTACCTCCATCACTCCATTCCGTAGCCAGCCCTTCATCATTTCATTCCGCAAAACAGAGATATCCCTATCACTGTGAGCAGAGGTATATCAGTTTGAAATATCAAACCACTATCACCATGAGTAGAGATTGAAGCATTATCACCATGAGCAGAGATTGAACCATTATCACCGTGAAGCAGAGGTATATCAGTGTGGAATTTGAAGCATTGTCACCGAAAAGCAAAGGTATATCAGTGTGGAATTTGAAGCCATTGTCACCGTAAAGCAGAGATATATCAGTTTGAAGATTGAAGCACTATCACCGTGAACCAAAGGCATATCAATTTGAAGGTTGAAGTTATTGTTTCCGTGAGCAGAAAGAGTACTAATTTGAAGATTGAAGAAGGAATTATGGGCCTCATTGTAAGAACTGAACCAGTGGGCACAAAATACCTGGAAGGATACCCTCAAAGTAGAGAAATGTTGCAACAGGTAGGATGGCTACAATTTCTTGAGAAATTTAATGGCTTCCATAAAGAAGTCACTAAAACATTTGCAAGGTCATTCAAAGGAGCCGAGGTCGAAGTTGGAGATGTTAAATTCACTGTCACAGAGGTTTTTATTGCAGAGGCAATAGGATTTCTTAGACATGGAGAGAGATGGTTTAAAAACAGAGAATTTCACAATGAATCATGGAAGCAAATCCTAAAATCACCAGGTATGGATGTCATTGTGTTTAAAAATGGAATTCCAAGTTCTGCATTAAAAAATAAATGGAGAAACATATTGCTTATTCTACAAAAATTTATCACATGTGAAGGTAGATATGGCACATTTTATGTTTACCATATTAGATTGATAATGCATTTTCTGGAGGAAGAGCTAAATTTTCCCTATTTATTGCTTCAAAGTTTGAAAAAGATGGCTTCGGGTGTTCAAAGGAGAGTCCAATTCCTAGAGACAACTCTATACCATCATGGCTTGGTTAAGATTTTAATTGAACACCATTTAGCCAAAACAAAAGACACTTGGGATAATTTCTTGGTAAGAAACCACTTTGAGGAACCAAAAGAGCCCTCACCTGAACATCAGCCTACAAGGAGAAGCAGAAAATGGAGAGCCTATAAAATTGAAATTGACAAAACAGTACAGGAAAGTAGTGAAGAAATAATCTCTGAGAAGTTGACTCAAATTAAGAGACAACTTAAGAAAGAAAGGGTAATCAGGAAATCTGCCACAGAAAAAGGAGAGGGATCATCCCAGCCAAGAAGAAGCCATAGACTCAAGGGGAAACTAAGGAAAACACAGATCAAACAAACAGGGGTGATAAATATAGAAGATGAGGAAACATCTATTGAAGATGTTGAAGAAGATTTTAATGAAGAAACCCCTGAAATTGACCCTGCTCAGCAAGAAGTTTATGACTATGTTGAAACATTGGAAAGGAAAGCTTCAGAGAGTAGAGATAGAACCCCTAGTCCTCCAATGTCCGAAATAGATGTGTTAAGAAGGGATAGGTATGAGCTGGAAATACTTAATAGACATATAAAAAATGAGAATGATATTCTGAAGGAACAAGTCAAACTCAAAACCAGTATGAACTCAACCTTATCTCTACAAATGGACAAAGTGGAAAAGGCTAATGAAAAGTTGAAAAAGAGGAACAAGAAGCTAATCAGGGCACTTATCAACTTAAGGTTCAAACTTGTCATCAGAAAACCCAGAAGACCTTTAGCTTCCAAGCAAAGAAGAACGAGAGGATTAGATGTTCTTGCAGAAGTCTCTGAGTTTATGGAATAAATTGCATGAGGACATGCAAGAAGTCAGCAGTGGGGGTATGTTGAGCCCCAAGATTGTGCTTTATTTCATCTTACTTTACCTCATTTTCCTTTGTCCATTGTTATCCCAGAACCAAATGATCAATGAAATTAGTTAAAATTACTTTTAGAATGATTAACATGGCTAACTTGCTAAGTTTTTTGATTTTGTCATTGTAATGCATTTTGACCGGAACTAGCTGCAGAATGCAGACATTCCATAGCTAACCGGAAATTCTGCAGTTGTCTTCACGTTCAAGCATGTTCCAGGTGTCCTTTCAGGAAAAGCCACACAGGAGTATATTCCACATTATGTCCTCATTGTTCGTTGCTCACCATGAAGACTGAACCGAATTCTGGACGTGGTTTTGGTACGTGGGAACTCATTTAAGGAGGCAGACTTCTAATAGGATTGTCCTAGTCCAGATGTTCTTTGTTCCTTTACACTGCCATCTTTAGAGTCCTAGTACGATTTTGATAAGGAAAGAAAATGATCCTCGTATTGTTGCAAGTTCTGTTATGTAGATTGGTTATAAAAGCACTCGGGAAACCGAGAGACAGCTCTAGATTTTGCTTAGATTTTATGTATTGACTGCTATATTTCTGAAGACCGAGACTACTCTGTTTCAAGTTATTTTTCCTTTAATGAAGAAGATAGTATTGCTTTGAACGCGTTGAGTTGATTTGGAGTTAGATTCCGTCTGGTGGTAGAGGGCCCCTGCCTCCTGCACGGCTTTACTTTCGTAATCTAGATAAGTATCTTAGTCGTTTTCACGTTTTTTTGAAGTTTGAGTTCATAGTTAATTTCATTAGCCACTATAGCTATACTTGTTCTAAGAAACTCTTCCAAAATATCATGATAATGAATGGGAAATGGATGTAGTGTTGTAGGATTTATTTGTAATTTCTTTTGTTCATTATCACAGTTGAAATTATACTAAGCAAACTCTTCCAAAAAATCCTTATGATGTCTAAGGCATGAATGTGATACTGAATGTTTCAGTTGTTTGTTTGCACTAAGTAGCATAGCTGATCTTACTCTTAAAACGCTCTTCCAAAATATCATAATGATGGGTAGGAGATAGCTGTGATGTCTTAGTTTTTAAATTGTTTTCGGTCTTTATGTTTGCATTTGCACTGAATTGTACAGCCATGATTGTTCTAAGAAGCTCTTCCAAAACACCATTCATGATGGAAAAAACAGGTTGTAGAATCCCATAGATTAATGCATGATAACTTAGTTAGGGTACTCCGGAGTCAAATTGCATTCAATTCATGCTCTGTCATTTTTTTTTAAGTTTGATAATGGCTTGTTAGTTCAGCACTGTTTTAGACTAGTGACATCTTAGTTCAGTTTTAGCTTAGCTCATTGTATTTTTATTCCACTTTTAGTTGTCATCCATTGCATATTAGATTACATTAGTTGTTAAACCTAAACAATACGGCCTTCATTATTTACAAAATCTCTTTTTGTTCCAAATCCTTAATTGACTCATAACCATCTGAACAGAAGACAATATCATCTCAAGGCCTGAAGTACTTTTGCAAATTCTTCATAAACAAAACCTTTCCTCAAAAGACTACTTTAAAAAGAAATCCATAACTTTTGAATAAGGTTTAGTGATGTTAAACTAAGTTGCAGAATAGAATTAGGAGCTAGTCTTAGAGTAGAGATCTTATGATGTTAACAATATTTTTCTCCAAATGTGTTTCAAAAAATCTTTAACCATGGATAAAATGTTGTATCATTATAAGCTGATTGTTTAATTGTTTAGTTAGGAGAATTTGTATACTTAGCTGACCATTTCTCAAGCTCTTCCAAAATACCTTTGATGAAATAATTGGACAAGTTAAGTTTATGTTGTGATTCATTTTCTTGAAGTCATTATCAAGCTTTGTATTCTGCTTAGTCATAGTTTAGGTTTGATTCTATTTCAGTATTTGCATTTTCATTTGTCATTTGTCATCAACCAATTAGGCTTCACTCTGTTTTAACCAGTAGCTTCTTTCCACTAGCTTTTTAGTCATTTTCCTTGTGAACATAAAAACCATCAAAGACCAAAAACATCATAAAACACTAAACACAACGCACTAGGAGACAAACACCTAGGCACATACAGTGCACTTCACTTCAGCAGTTTACCAACCCTGGTTGACAATTAAATGAACTCAATTTAGGAGACTAGGTTGAGCACAAACAATCCCCATCTTCTATACATGATACTCTTGATATTTTATTAAATGATATTCAATCACTCGGTCCTTCCAAGCCTCATGTGAATAAGCCAATGTGCATAAAAAATATTTCTCTTGCCATGGATAGCATCATTACTACCATCCATAAATTTTCAATTGACACGATCCCTTACAACCTTCATCCACAATATAAAAAATATTTGTCTGTTGAAGCCATTGGAGGGTTGGGAAGTCATCCTGAACTTGATAAGCCCTGGAAAATAAGGGGTTGGAAGGTTGACATATCAAAGGCACAATTAAAAGTAATGATAGACATTATTGATGGGAGACAATTATATATCAAATGGGCGCTTAGAGCAATGCAGACCCCTGTCACTATTTCCAAATGATTTTTTTTTTTTTCAATTGTAGACTGGCACAGAAATATTATTTTGGAATTTCACACCTCCCCTAAGGAGGGCACTCAGTATTTTTAAAAACTTATCACAGGGTCAAGAAGGATTTTTTTTGGGATGGTCTTAAATCTGATATTCATAAGTTTGTGGCATAATGTTTGGTATTCTAAAAAAATAAATTTGAGACAATTAAGACCCCAAGTTTGTTACAACCTTTAGCCATTCCAAGTCAACGTTGGAAGAAGGTCTCAATGGATTTTGTCACAAGTTTACCAAAGTCTTAAGGAAAGAGTTCCATCATGGTGGTTGCTGACAGACTTACTAAGTATGCAAACTTTTGTGCATTATCTCATCCTTTTAAATCTAGTACAATTGCTACTTCATTTATGGAAACAATTCAAAAGCTACAGTTGTCACCTTGCCTAGCTGGCAGGCTTCACAACAGTCCATGTTAAGCTCCTCCAAACAACTCCTAAGGCCTCCTTCAACAGCCCATCAACCGATCCAAACATTGGTCCACATATCGTGGACCCAACACAAGGTACAGTGTGATTATTAAGTATGTTATGTTGTTCTCATCTTAGTGACTGATTAGGGCATCCTGGGTACACTGCAACAACCCTAACCAAGCACCCAAACAACATCCATTCAATGCAACATAGCCATGAAAGTATTCCCACCTATTGTGTTGTTGTTCTGGTCATATATTATCCCAAACAGCCTTGCATAGATGCTTTCCTGTGGTGGTATGTCCTGCGGCCTACCACAGTCAACCTCCAACACCTACAACCCACACAAAACAGGGTATCTCTGCCTCGGTTGCTTCCAAACAGACCCTTCTACCACCGTTGTTTATCCCTTGCAAAACTTGGCCTCTCTACGACATAATAAAACATTCCACACAGTCAAAGAAGCACCCTATCTATCCTTAATTCCTCATGTTGTCCTATCTTCTTCTCGTGCACAAAACAAAGGTATCTTACCTCTTCTCCAAGTTGTTTTCCCTCCTCCTTGACGTTGCCTCAATGTAGCAATTTTTGGATGAGAGAATGCTCTCGCATTCACCCTCTTTTTATACACAGATTAGGGGCTCCTTCCTAGGATGTCACAAAAGTGCTTCCAGGCTGTCATAAACCTAAAACACCTTGGGCCAACCTAGATATGCAAGTGAAAACCCATTAGTAACCTTCAAAAAATCATAACTCCTCAACGAAAACTCAGAATCAGATGATTCTTGTTGTGTTATAATCATCTCGTCGAGAGATATCATCCTTATCCACCACATGTTGAAAACACGTCATGGTTTTGGCCCAAAATTGATGGGTGGAAAACCCAAGGCTTTGGTTCTATTCCCACAAGCCTACATATGATGCTTTGACCTCCAACCCTTGAACATTAGGGCCTGGAGTACCTCCCAAGCTGCACAAAAATAAACACTCCCTCTTAGCGAGGGAGGTACTTCCAAGACTAGGAAGTAACCATCATCATCTCTGGCGACAAAACTAGCCCATATGGCATCCATCACTATAGCATACCCTGTAGATGACCCTGAAAATATCAGCAGTGCCTCTGCCTCATCACATATAAACCTGAAGATCCAAAACCTCCATAAGGATTCTCCCTCTGAGGCTAGACTCCCTCTGAACCTCCATGGTCTCCACTAGCTCAGATCTGCAAGCACTCATCCTCCTGGATCAAATACCACTCGTGCAAATCCCGCCAATCTTGGATATGCAACACCACGATCAGATGAAGACTCTAGCATGCCAATTTTTAGTCCATCATATGAAGATATATTGATCAACTTGATCTCGTCCATGCCAAATAAACCCTCGATTTGTCCCAACATCCATGAAAAATCAACGGATTTCCACAATCAGCAATCTACTCTACAACAAACTGTTGTTCACCAGGCTCACCACCAATCCACCATAATTCCTAGCCCATCTTGCCATGTAACCTGTGGTGAGCCCTAGTATTGCACCAAGAGTGCTGAAAATCCCAGGGGCTGCCCTACTTTACTTTATCAACCCGAGGTTCATACAAACTTGGAGGTGATAGTGCTATATACACAGTAGATGCATTCTGCTCATGTCCTCCTTTTCTGCTTTACGAAATGGTGCTATTTCTTAAACTGTGATAAGGAATGGAAAGTAAATTTTAGGAAGGAAATGATAGAAAGGAAACTAAATTAAATTGATGGAAAGGAATTACAGGAATGAAAATAATTTAATTTGTAGAAAAGGAAATGATTGAAAAGAAACTAAACTTTATTGCTGAAAAGAAATGACAGGAATGGAACTAATTTAATTTGCATGAAAGAAATGACGGAAAGGAAACTAATCCTTAACCACACTTAACTTTTCCGAACAACTAAATTCACTCTATTTATCCTATGGTCTATCTACCATGCTTCTACCCATGCAACTAAGTTATCCATGACTTAATCCTAATTGAAAAAGTGTTGATTTTGCAGCTTGGAGGAAAGAAAAGGGCTAAAGAGGCTAATAGAGGGCTTAACACATGAAACAGGGCTTAGAAGTGGAAAGCGGGGGTTTAAACCTTATAAAACATTATAATATAGTGCAAAGATGCTTTGGAGAGGAATAATTTGAAATATACGATGGCAGAGATGTGATGGAAGCAAAAGTTACGATATGCAATAATGCAATCGCAATATCGCAAAATTAAAGGGATATCAGAAGTGTTGTTTGGGAGTGGGAGTGAAGTGCAAAATGTGAGGCGAAATGCGATTGCGATGTTGTGGTGCGATTGCGGTACTTCACAATTGGGGTATAGGGGCAGAAGGTAGTAAGTGAGGTGTGGGGCCGAAATACAATAATGTGAAATGTGAGAATTGCGCTAAGGCTAGAATTGCAAAATGTGAAATGTGATGATTGTGAAATGCGAAAAGACGATCAGTCAGATGATGTGGTAGTAGGACATGTGGCAAAGCGCTTTAATAATGTCGCAATCAGAAGAAAGGAGCAGTAAGTGTTAACGAAGGCCAACAGGAATCACGAATTGCAATAAAGTGATGGGCTTTTCAAAGAAAGGCGGAGTAAGGTTCTTTCAAAGGTTTTTGACATAGAAATGATGAGTGAAGGAGAAAGGAGGGAAAAAGGAATATCGCAATCGGGGTTTGGAAGTGGAAGCTGTTAACAAGGACCAAATGGGAAATGCGATTGCGAAAAGGAGCGATGGTAAGTCCAATGGGAAAAAAAGTGGTTTCTAATGTTTTTTATTGTTTTTAATAAAAGAGCAGCAAAGGGAAGTAGAAAGGGATATCGCATTTGGGCTTGGAATGAGAGAGTGTTAACAAATATCACAAGCGATTTGTGATTTGTGATGGAGCAAGGTACAATGAATGTGAGTTTCGAGGAGAAAGGGTGGAGGTCTATTTCTAATGCTTTTCAAGCGTTTTTGGAATGAAAAGGGGCGATGAATGCAAATAAGAGAAAAAGGAGGGAAATGAAGGCACAACAACAGTGCTCAGGCGTGAAAACAGAGTTGGGAAATGAAGCAGGATGGCTTGATGATATTCCTGGGTTTTTTGAAGCTTATTCCTGCAAACGAAGCTGCGGATTCATGTAAGAAAAATAGAGGAAACACGTGACAAAACAGTGAACAGAAAGCAATTTTTGGTCCTGTGTGAAGGTTCGCCCTCCTTGAGCTCTATTGATAGAGATGAGGAGGGGGTATTGATCCACAAATTTTCTTGGTTTTTCTCCTATATTCTATCACTCACAAGCAAATGAAAAACTACAGCAGCACACTGAAAGAAAAAACTAAGTAGTGATGAAACTATGAGAAGTAGAACTAATTGAATGACAGAAAGAAAACTAGCTTAATGGCAGAATTGGAAAATATAGTAACAACAGAGAAGCTGAGGCACATGGATTGGGTCCTAACCCACAATCCTAGCTCTCTAAAACTTAAATCATTCGAATGAAATTAGTCTGCTCATTTCATAAAAGAATAAACTCATACATCTCTGAAAGTTTGATCACTGAGTAAAATACTAAAAAACTCAATAGCTTGCAACAAAGTTTCAACTAGAATCAACTAACTCTTCCAAGCTCTAGCTCTTCTCTATTTATTCTGCAGGAAAAATACCAACATCTCCCTAGAAAATAGTGATTGAGTCCACTTGACTCCAAGTAAACAAAGATTGAGTGCACTCCTCTTTGAGTTGCTTGGTTGCCTCTCGAATTCGAAATGCTGGAGAGAATCCTTAGGGATCCTTTGGCTGAATTTGGAATTCGAATTACTGGAGAGAATATTTGGGATCCTTTGGTTTCCTTTAGAATTTGAATTGCTGGAGATAATATTTGGGATCCTTTGGCTACCTTTGAGAGTTAAGGAGGGTGGACAATCCTCCAATAATTTCTCCTTGTTGTCTCCTCCAAATCTTTATGATAAAATCCTTATAAAAATGCTTAATAAATCATGATTTTCCGCACTCAACCTCATATTAGGCACTCATAGTATGTTAGCCTTAATCATCATAAACCCAAATAATAATAAAAATGCAAGAAAAAGAGATCTAAGAAGGCAAAAATGTGACCATTAACCCCTCCAAATATGTCTAATGATAGAGCTCATCACCCTGTCAAGACCATATCTCCATGTCTTCAGCTGAACCCTCTGCTCCATGATCTAGACACCGACAACTCCCTCTGATTTTCTTCATTGTGCACACTCTGATTCACTGACCCTCATGGTAGCTCAGATAAGCTGTGATACTATGTTGAATTTCCACGACCTTGGGTCTGGGGTAGAGTCTTAAAATAATTGATGCTACCAAACCAAGAATCTCAACATAAATAATTTTCACAACGAAATATAAATAGTATTAAATCACATATGCACAGAATATAGAAAAAAATTTACAATTTTCAACCCAACTTCATTATATTAACAACATCTAATACAACAATCTAGGGCTCCCGTACCAGGGATAATGTCCCTCAGACATCCAATAGTACAATATACAAAACAAGATACTTTGACCATATGGTTGCAGCATGCTCTCACATCTCCTCTCAGTCGTACCCTATACCTTCCTGGTCCTTCCGCTCCAGATCTGTAGCTCTTTCCTCCCTCCATGGTCCAAATCCATATGGCCACTGAATCTTGGTTTTCAATCTGCACTCTAATTTATCATTAGTCCATCAACATTTCAATACTTAGAGACTCCTATCAAGTTGTTCACAGTTCCACTTGTGAATAACTTTCAATCTATCCATTGTTGCTCCTTAGCTACTTAGGGACTCCATCCCACTAAGGTCTTCCTACCCTGCAACAATGAAGACCAACATAGGGAACGAAGGGTTTCCACCTATCACTACAATATGTCCATCTCCCACAATGAACACGTGCTAAGAGGACTACCCATCATCTATTCTAGAGGTCCTTCTCCACACACAAGTCTTGGGCACCACAAAATACCCCTGGTTGATCAGACCCTTGATCTCATCAACACAACCACTTTGAAAACCACCTTTGTCCATCAAGCTGGTGAAAATTGGGCTCCAACTTGGACACTATCATGTTGTCCTCCTGCAAACCATAAATTTCCAATCCACGTATACACTTGGTCCACTCTCACACTGCCTTTCAACAATCCACAAGTGACCAAGTCCACGTTGTAGCATCTGCACCTAGTTTGGGCATCCTCACACCTAGGAGACCCTTACACATGGCTACCAAAAGACTTCTCCAATCTTCCCTTTTCTTCCGCAATAGAGTATATATTGCACAAATATAAGCACATCAATTTTTCCTCACCTGGGACACCATCAACCCATCATACAGGATTCCATCCGCAACTCCTTTGTTGTTTTCCTCTTTCCTAGGAATGTGTGCTTCCTATTGTAGCATCTACCCACTAAGAAACCATTTCTTCTAGTTGCCATAGTCATTCAACATGTGTAGACACTACTTCCCTAACATCAAACTAATCATAGAAACATACATCTCATCTAATGTTCTTGTTGTCACCTTGGTTTCCTGGTAGGCTTCCCAACAATCCACGTTAGGCTCCTCCAAATATCTCTTAAGCCTCCTTCAGCAACCCATCAACTAATCTTAAGTCTATTATACAGACCCAACACAAGGAAAAATGTGATTCTTAAGTCTATTATATTGTTTTCATATTAGTGACTTGTTAGGGCATCCTGGGAACACTGCAACAGCCTTAACCAAGCACCCAAATAGCCTCCAATCAATGCGGCCTAACCATGAGAATATGCCCACCTATTGTGTTGTTGTTATGGGCATATATTACCCCAAACATCCTTGCGTAGATGCCTTCTTCTAGTGGTATTTCCCATGGCTACCAGATTCAACCTCCAACACCTACAA
Source organism: Pinus albicaulis (assembly GCA_034641835.2). NCBI lineage: Eukaryota > Viridiplantae > Streptophyta > Pinopsida > Pinales > Pinaceae > Pinus > Pinus albicaulis. The sequence goes on from CM076581.1 coordinate 1,605,979,064, forward strand.
CTGTTGTGCGGGAAAATCCCCTCTGCACACAGAGGCGATCCCTCTAGCCTTAGGGGTAAGTCTAGCAACAAGGGAACATGTTGGTTTCTAAATTACTAGTTCATAAACGAAATGTCGATTGAAATAGATGTCCTACCTCAACCCAACGCTCTTGATGTAGTACGTTGTAGTGATCCCTCGATATTTGTCCTTCAAGCCTTGGGCTATGTTGGTAGTGATATTCATACACCTGCACAAATATCAAACAAAAACTAAAATCATACGAGCATACATATTCATTTACAACTATCGACCTAGTCAAGGAGAGTCAGAAACTTTGAATATTAACATAGACAAAGATGGAACTAGAAAATAGTTGTGTCATATTAATATATGAAAGGGAGTTTACAACCTGTGCCTTGATGTTGTAGACCTCCTTTGATTGGTTCATTCGGGCACGTTTCAAAGCATTCGTTTGTTGATTCAGCTCAAACAGGCGAAAGGCTCAAACTCTATCTCACAACTATGGACTATTCTCTGCTATCAGCTCTTGCTCTATTCTAGCTATGGCTGGCTAGCAGAATCAATGGGATGTAGAGGGAATTATAGGAGTGAAGGAAGAGCTTTGGGATCCACTTATGGTGGAGGAAAGGTTTATCTCTTTTGGAAGTTGCATTTGTGTATGAACTAGAAGGCCAAAGAGAGAAACTTGACCACATCCAGTCGAACAAACATCCATGACTCCGCTCATGAAGTTTTTAGTTCTTAGAAGCTTCATTTACAAATTAAAAATCCTTTCGAAAGTAGCTCGGCATGGGGGCTCTTCAAAGACAAAGAAACCATGGTGCAGGGCCGAGTGTAAATCTTTCCATCAACACAAGGACATAACTACACAACAGCGCCGACCCAAAATTGCATGTTTTTAAGGGTCTATTTCAGGAATTGTCTACAGAGGTTTTGTTCATGGAATGTTAAGGGATGTAATGACATTAATTATGATGTGTGACAGTACACAGAGGTCACTATAATGGTCCTCTAGTATTCAGAATAGGGAATAAAGGGACGGTGACAAAATACTGTGTAACAGATGCCCCTATTAGACTCTTGTAATTTACAGTATCACTAGGTGACTGTGTACTTTCTCTTTGCAATTTTTTCATATTGTACATAGATGTCAATATTCAAAAGTATTTTCCAAAGAAAGATAAAGAGAAACAAAAGAACAAGAAAATAGGGCATTTAAAAAGTAAAAATTCAAAGTTCATTCTATAGGTAAGCAGCCTAAGAACTACTTGCTTGTTTTCCTATAATCAAACTGAAAAGATCAATTTTTTTTCTCTAAAGGTCTAAAAAGGGATCATTGTTGTTAGTATGTTTTTATCCTAGGTCCCCGACCACGTTGCATATCCTTTTACCCTGCCCCTTTGTTATTCCTCTTATCCTAAGTTTCATTTTATCCCCCTCGACTCTCATGTCTCGACCCATCTGCGTCCACAATCCCTGTTCCTCCACCTCCACATCCGATGATTTTAGATGCATTTCACACCCCCCTTAGCCTTCGAATTTTAACCATGAAGGGGGGTCTGAAATGGGCAGTTTCAAGTCCGACCCTACTCCCACGTGTCAATTCACAGTTATTTCGCACCCCCCTTTTCACAATACTGCCTACCACCTTAGGACCCCTCCAAAAACCAACCTTGGGTTTTAAGTTCATGATATAACCTTCCAAAGGCGATATGCGATGAAGTGGGACACATTCACCTGCCACACTTTCTTTTCATTTTATTTTCCTTTAAAAACATTAAACTTCACCCTTTTCCTCCTTTTCGCTTTATATTTCTACTTTACCTTTCATCGCTATATCATTTTTTTACCTCTGCCTTCCCATTTCCTCATTTACGATTCAAGCGGGGCCATTCTACCTGACACAACCTTTTCCCCCACCATCCATCGAATTTAGCATATTATAACTTTTCGCATCGCAACAAAACCTTAACACTTGTGATCACTGATTTGCGATATATCGCTTCACACATTTTTTAACTTACCATTTGAACCGCATGCAATGTATCTTTTTTTAACTTGCGATGCGGTTGGCACCACCATAGCAACTCTGCCCCCCACTTCTGGCTACTTGCAATACATTATCATATAATATGAAACCTCATACACTTACTGCAGAAACCTTTCACCAATTTATAAACTCTGCCGATGCAGTGGGATTCATCTCCACCATGCCACATCATCCTCCGCTGGCACAAATCGCACTTCGCTAATTTTAGCCTTGACCACATTTCCCAAACTCTAAAACTCTGTGATGTGCAGTAAAACCTAAGATTTGTGATTGTGATGCAGGTGGGTCCCAATCGTGTACCATGCTTCGCAAGTTTTAGTATTTAACCCCCGTGCTCATAACAAAACCTAAGATTTGTGATTTGCGATGTGGTCGGTCCCACCTTACCTACCACGTCAATTTATCTCCCTGCCACGCGATTTAGAGTTTACTTTCCGCTACTTATAACAAAAACTTATGACTTGCGATTTGCGATGCGGTCAGGTCGACCTTACCTACCATGTCACCTCCCTCTTAGCATCGCATCGCCGATTCCTTTTCTTTTATCATAAACTATAAAGCATGCGATGTGCAATTTTTTGTGGATGCGATGAAGTTCATAACTGAAGTCTACAAATTTTCAAGTATAGGTAATGAGTTTTTACGTTGTTTTGTTTAGAAAAAGGGTTAAAAAATGGAAAAAAAGGATTTGGTTAGCACCTGACAAGGGGAAAAAGGCAGAGTGAGGCTAAACATCTCGGTAGCAAGGAAATAGACCAAGGAGGTCGAGTCGGGAAAAGGGCGTTCTTGTATAATTGTTATGTTATAACGACAGAAATGGAAATGATAGCAAACTCATCGACACCATCACTAATCAATGAAAGTGGCCATCACCACACCAGATTTGATTTCCCAACGCCAGTTTTTTTTGCAAAATACAGCCAGATGCCAGAGCCACCATGGGTTGCCTCTTTGTGACCATCACAACCACCTCCAAGCTTATTTTTTAATCCTACGAAGGGTCATCGAAGCGTTTGGATCCATGAAGAGCTGCCCAAAATTAATTCTACAGGTGGTGTCTTTGTCCGAGATTTCTGATCGGGATTTGCATGGCCACACCTGTCCATTTTCTGTTAAATTGTAATCAATGAAAGGTTGACGAGTAAGGTAGGGAAACTAAATTAGTATTTAGTTAGATACTGCTTAAATTTTCATTATCAAGGGTTGGATATTGTTAGCCCCTGCATTGTAAGAACTACTATATTGGAGCACTGTAATTTTGGAGTTGGACATCAATAATCAAAGACCGCTTACAAGATTCTTGAGCTGTGTCAAAATGGTGATGTGCTACTTCTATGTTTTAAATGTTTCTGTTGTTTCCCCTGTTGTGCAATTGTTCATATAATTGTAAATCAGAAATTTTAGATTAAGATTTGTTGTCGGAGCACCTTAATTCTGTCTGCATTTACAATCTGAATGTTTTATGTTGAAGTCTGATTAAAGAATTCTTACTGCTCTTTATTCTCTACTGAACCTTACTATTTCTTTCACCTCATAATTCATACAGCTATGAAGATCCATTTAGCACAGTTAGCTTTCCCTGTGATGCTCTTTATGTTGATGTGCCATTCCAACCTTTTGACTCCATAGCCCAATGGATTAGTCCCTGCAAACCTGCTCATCCAACCACCAAATCAATAATAAAAAAACAACCCTCATAATTTTATATAACTATCCTAACATCAGCATTCGTGATATTAAAGATAAATTGCAATTAGAACAAAGAGATCCCTCTCTTAATCTAGGAAGGCTAGGTCCTGGACTCAAAAGTGGTTTGATGTTGACCTCTGTCGTTTGTTCTTTCCAATCTTACAAATTACGGAGTGATAACATAATGGTGACCATACTGGGGACTGAGTTATTGAAAAATCTTAATATTTCATCAAAACTCAGAAACCCCATTCAAAATATTGTATGATTCAATTATGTTCCAAGATTGGTATCTGGTTGTTGATGGTGGAGAACAGCCAAGTACAAGAACGTTGAAATAATCCACCTGGTGACTCCACAGTTTTCAGTTGACCTAAAGACTCCACTGGTAGAAGAATCCAGATTGGTTGTTAATATATAATGACCCCACTCTTTGACTGATTGACAAGATGGATCCAAGAATACAACGCAGGTATGCTCCAATGAACAAAGATCAAATTCCTGGATTCCCACACAAAATGCCTCAGGTAGATTGGAACAAAAACCTTCCTATTTTTCAAGATGAGAAGGTTGATGATGCTTTGTTACATCTCACTAAATTTCATATACACTCATGGAGGTTGAAAGTCAAATGGCATGAGGATTTCCTCATGAAGATGGTCATGGTAACATTATAAGGGAAAGCAAGGGAATGGTATGAAGGTCTGAACACTGGTAGTTTGTTTTCCTTAAAATATTTCCACAAGGTGTTTTATGAGCATTATAAAGAAAATTCTCCATATTTATCATTAGCTGAAAATTGTTGTGAGCAATCTGAGGATATCATACAATACCTTGTAAATATTGATGAAGATTTAGGAAATTGGCATCCTGAGGATCTCTTAGAAGCAATTCATGAATTTTATTCTCAATTTAACTGTCGTGACAACCAAGAGAAGCTAATTGAAAATGAAGAAATTTGGAAATGAAAGAAGATCCAGAAGATCTCTCTGTGGGGACAAATGATAACTCATCTGCTCTTTTGTGTGAGGCTAAAAAATACATTCACCCTCATGATCAGTCTTCACAAGATAAAGAAAACAATTATTGTTCAATCCAAAGAAAAAAAAGACTCCCTCCTCCTCTAACTGAAGAAGAAATCAATCAGATTCTAAGCATGCAACCAACCTCTAAATTTTTATGTAATAAAGATATTATTTCTATTTGCTCTACTACTGATTAATGTATTGAAGCATTTCCTCATGAAGAAACAGAAGAACAGATTGATATTGATGATGTTATGCCTTCTCAAGGAGGCCTATTGCCAAAAAGTGCTCCTATTCATCAAAATGATGGCCTTCAAACATAATTCAACCAACTCAGTCAAGACATATCAAGTTTTCTTGAGGAAATCATAGTGGTATATAATGAGGATGCCATTTCAGATGACCATGAAGAATGTGCAGATATTCCCTTTCAGAAGGATCATGAGCATGACAAAGTGGAACAAGGAGCAGCCCTAAGTGAAGTTTGTTATTTAAATCCTGAGGGCCAGGTATTGTTCCAAGATCATTTTTCTGGTCTCTTAGAATCATCTAAAGAAGGAGTATGCTATGCTAGGAATGGTTTGTTGCAGAGTTTAAGGAGATGTTTGAGCCTTGTTGTTCAAAGGCAAGTAAGATGGGAGTGGCCCTTTTGTTTTTTCAGCATACTCAAAGATTCAGTTAACACGAACCAATCATGTAGTCATTTACTTGATTGGTTGCATTGGAGAAAGGAGTTCACTTAGTGTATATATCATCTCCAAGTTAGATTAGGGTAGGTAGGTGTGAAAATAAGCTCGGTACTCTGAGAATATTTCAAATTTTAGTTTAGATTTCTTTTCATTTTCAAATCAGTGTGTTTCAGAATTTAGTTTCAGCACAGTTCTGGTCTCACCATTCAAGTTTTCAAGGTGTAGAAGTATGTTAAAGTTGATGGATTGCAATAGATAAGTTCAATTGTAGTTTCAGTTCAGATTTCAGTATGCTAATAAGCTAGTTGGCCAAGCATGTGGTCTATTTTTATCAGTCAAAGCCAAGTGGAACAATCAGCTAGTTTCCAGTCTCTAAGTTGCATGACAGATCAAGATACAAGTTGTGGGATCAACACAATGGATCAGGCTACTAGTATACGGTTTTCTTGACACCTCTTGAAGGAGCTACCATCCCCACCTGGAGCCACTGTTAGACTACTGTAATTTAGAGTATCACTAGGTGATTGTGTACTTTCTCTTTGCAAATTTTTCATATTGTACATAGATGTCAATATTCAAAAGTCTTTTCCAAAGAAATATAAAGAGAAACAAAAGAAGAAGAAAGAGGGTATTTAAAAAGGAAAAATGCAGAGTTCATGCTATAGGTAAGCAGCCTAAGAACTGCATGATTGTTTTCCTATAATCAAACTGAAAAGTTCAAATTTTTGCTCTAAATGTTCTAAAAGGTATGATTGTTGTTGGCATGTTTTTATCCTAAGTCTCCAACCACGTTGCATATCATTTTACCCCGCCCCTTTGTTATTCCTCTTATCCTAAGTTTCATTTTATCCCCCTCAACTCTCATGTCCTGACCCATCCACGTTAACCATCCCTGTTCCTCCACCTCCACATCCGACGATTTTAGATGCATTTTTCACCCCCCTTAGCCTTCTAACTTTAACTATGAAGGGGGGTCTGAAATGGGTAGTTTCAAGTCCGGCCCTACTCCCACGCGTCAATTCACAGTTATTTTGAACCCCCCTTTTCAAAATACTTCCTACCACCTTAGGACCCCTCCGAAAACAAACCTTGGGTTTTAAGTTCGTGATATAACCTTCCAAAGGCGATATGCAAAGAAGTGGGACCCATTCACCCACCACACTTCCTTTTCATTTTATTTTCCTTTAAAAACATTAAGCTTCACCCTTTTCTGTCTTTCCTCTTTATATTTCTACTTTACCTTTCGTCGTTATATCATTTTTTTACCTCTGCCTTCCCATTTCCCTGATTGTGATTAAAGTGGGGCCATTTTACATCACGTTTTCCCCCACAATCCATCGCATTTCGCAGATTATAAATTTTCACATCGCAACAAAACCTTAACACTTGCGATCGCCTTATTGAGATATATCGCATCGCACATTTTTTAACTTATCGTTTGAAGCGCCTGCAATGTATTTTGTTTAACTTGCGATGCGGTTGGCCCCACCACAGCAGCTCCACCCCCCACTTCTGGTCGCTTGTAATACATATCATATAATATGAAACCTCATACACTTACCACAGAAACCCTTCGCCGATGCAGTGGGCTCCATCTCCACCATGCCACATCATCCTCCGCTGGCACAAATCGCACTTCGCTGATTTTAGCCTTTACCACATTTACAAAAATCTAAAACTCTGCGATGTGCGGTAAAACCTAAGATTTTCAATTTGCGATGCAGGTGGGTCCCAATCGCGTACCACCGTTCACAAATTTTAGTATTTAACCCTCGCGCTCATAACAAAACCTAAGATTTGTGATTTGTGATGCGGTCAGTCCCACCTTAACTACCACGTCACTTTCTCTCCCCACACTTCGCACTTCGCATGTTTTAGATTTTACTTTCCGCTACTTATAACAAAAACTTATGACTTGCGATTTGCGATGCAGTCGGGTCCCACCTTACCTGCCACGTCACCTCCCTCTTTGCATCGCATCACCAATTCCTTTTCTCTTATAATAAATTGTAAATCATGCGATGTGTGATTTTCTGTGGATGTGATAAAGTTTTTTTTTCCACAGAAAAAAACGAACTTTCTATTAATATAGATAGTCTCTGAACATATGCCAAGCATTTCTGGAAGCAAAACAGCCATTCCCTTAGAAAGAGAATGGAATCAAGGCTACTTACCATCTGATGAAGATGTTAGCAGCCCAAGAGAAAACCAAAATGATCACATCTTAAGCATCGGTGCAACTCTTTATGCTCATCATCAAGACAGATGAGAGCAGTAAGAGACAGCACAATCGAGATGCTCCAGCACCCATAAGAACTGGCAGTAGATACTATCCCAGCCCCATATAATACCATAAAAACAAAAAGCGAGCCCAGAACCCCCTTACATAAGGGAAACAGTTCTGGACTCAATATAGTAGCAATTATCACATAGGTTTATAAAGGTCCACTGTACAATGCTGAAAATAAACTGAAAATTACACAAAAAGAGGCTGTTCATGAGGTTGAACAGTCCCATTTACTACTTCCGCTACTTCCCAGGACCCCAGAGCGAGTTGTAGACCTTCTTTAGATAAGATATCTGCTTGCTGGTTCCTTTCCCTGTAAATGTGAACAACAGAAATCTCAGAGAAAAAAGATTTAAGACGACGAATCTCCTGAAGCAAAGGAAGAAGAAGAAAATGCCTGCATTGCTGAGTCCCATTAAACCAGTTGACAACATTCCTAGAGTCACCAAAGATCTGAATCTGATAAATCTGTTTAGAGATAAGCCAGCATAGAAGCAAATGGAGTGCTTTAAGTTCAGCGAAGTTATTAGACCCTTGCCCAAGGCCGACAGAGGCTCGAAAGGAATTTTCAGCTGAGAGATTAATAACCAGTCCAACACCACAGGTATCATTGATATCAGAAGCACCATCGAAATAGGCCCAAGGTAAGGAATCATTGATTGTCTCCGGCTGTACATTGCGAACGGAACCTTTGACAGCAGGCGTAGGAATGCTGTCAAAAATTGCAGCTCCCTCTGCTGCCAGTTTTGCTAACGGAAAGGTAGACTCATTGAAGATAGCCCTGTTGCGGGCGATCCAAGTACCCCAGGCTATTAAAAGTGGAAAGGCCCTGATTTTATCATCCGGCGCCTCCTGCCACCAGTGTTCCCATGCTTGCAGAAGACTATCCCCATACCATCTCAAAGGAATGTTAGTTAAACGCAGAGATTCTGTCCAGAGGCTAGCATTAAAAGGACATAGGAGAAAAAGGTGGAGAGGTGTTTCTTCTGCATATTTACAGAGTGAACACCAGCTCGGCCCCTGCTTGCCTCTTTTTTGCAGAAAGTCCCAAGTTGGGACCTTTTTGTGAAGAATGCACCAGAAGAAGAGTCTGGTTTTAGCTGGGCTTTTAAGTTTCCACAGGGGTTTGGACCACCAAGCAGGATTCCCCCAGCCTTGTTGCAACATAAGCCAATTGTAACCGAACTTTGGGGAATAAATACCTGTCTGAGCATGCACCCAACGCAAGGTGTCAACAGAATCCGAAATTCTAACAGAAGAGAGAGAAAGATCAGCAACATACCGGTTCCACTCTTCTAGCCATCTATTATCCAAGTGCAGGTCCAAACCGGACATCCAGCCCTGCTTAACAAAAGAAGTGGATCTAGGATCTGCCACCTGACTTAAGTAAAAATAGCCTTCATAATTTAAATGAGCAACAAGCTCTCGTGACAGAGCGAAATTGGGCGGACATCCAACCCATGGATCACACCCCACCCGCACCTGGCTTCCGTTACCCACCTGCCAGGCCAAGCCCCTCTCAATAAGCTGGACAGAAGCCACTAATGCTTTCCAAACTGAAGATGCATTTGAAGAAGATTTGACGGCGTACCGAACCCATTCCAGAACAGAACCTTGGCTGATATATTTGTGTTTCATGAGTGAGACCCAGAGAGAATCTGTTGAGATCAGGCGCCATGCTAATTTAGCCGCCAAGGATTTTGCAAAGGAACCCAGGTTTTTTATTCCCCAGCCGCCCCACTCCTTTGGTCTTGAAATTTTGTCCCAAGCCACCCAAGGGCTGACCGAATCCTGATTAGACCCGGACCACAAAAAAATTCTGCATAGTTTTTCAATTGAAGCCAAAATGCCTTTAGGCACCCAAGAAAGACTGGCCCAAAAAACTGGAATGGCCAGCAGAACAGATTTAATCAGAACCAGACGCCCAGCCCTTGATAACCACCTGAAACTCCAATGAGTAAGCCTTTTTTCAATCTTGGCAAGAAGCCATTTCCAATCCCGAATGCGATAAGAATCTGGTTTTAACAAAAAACCAAGGTATTTGAAATGATCCTGCAAGGGGCGGACTTCAAAATTCATCAGCCTTTGAACTCTATTGAGCTCAACTTCAGAAAGACCAGAAGGAGTGATAGTTGATTTTGCAGAGTTTATTTGGAGCCCAGTTGCTTTTAGGAATAGCTCCAGCAAAACTTTTAGGGCGCGGCAGTCATCAGTAGACCCATTCAGAAAAATCAGAATATCATCTACAAAAAGAAGATGCGTGATCCAGAAATTTGCCGCCACTTCAATCCTCTTTAAACTGCCCAGTCTTTTATCTCGGTGAATCAGGAGACTTAAGCCTTCTGCTGCCAGCAAGAACAGCAAAGGCGAAAGCGGGCATCCCTGTCTTAGACCTCGTTCCGGGGTGAAAAAGGGAGTTGCAGCGCCATTAATCAGGAGAGCAATATCTGTAGAGGAAACACAACTCATAATCCAACGAACAAAGTCAAATCTGAACCCAAGGTGGGTAAGAAGAAGCCTTAGATAAAGCCAACTGAATCTATCATAAGCTTTAGATAAGTCCAACTTTACAATTATTCCTTTCCTGCCACTCCTTTTTAAGCTGTGCAGGGATTCCTGAGCAACACCTACATCTTCATGGATTTGACGACCACTTAGAAAACCAAACTGTTCAGGGGAGAGGTGAGCAGAAAGGAAAGGTTTAAGTCTCGCAGCAATGACTTTCGCAATAACTTTATAGACACAAGAGCAGAGGGAAATGGGACGAAAATCAGCAAAAGACGAGGGATGGTCCGACTTGGGGATCAGAGCGAGAAAGGTAGAATTGAAAGGACCATAGACTTGACCCGTAGCTCTAGATTCTTCAATAACAGCAACCAGGTCATCACCGAGAGTTTCAAAAAAATGCAGAAAAAACTCAACAGTCCAGCCATCAGGCCCTGGACTTTTGTCCTTTGCCATGCCTTTAAGGATATCCTCCACTTCCTGTTTGGATACAGGAGCCATTGTTGCCTCATTTTCATCCTCGTTCATGAACCTAGGGAAAAGTTGAGACACTCTGATCACTTCAGCAATGGATACTTCAGAGGGGGCTTTAAAGAGATCTTTAAAGTAAGCTAATCCCAAAGAAGATAGCTCCTCGAAAGAGGAGGCCAAATCTCCATTCCCCTTCGGAATTTCCCAAATAGTATTGGCCATCTTCCTGCCTTTGGCATAGTTATGGAAGAACTTAGTATTTTCATCCCCTGCTTGAAGCCAAAGAGCCCTGCTTTTCAACCTCCAGGTTTCTTCTCTTAACTGTAGAATTCTCCTTCTCTTGGCCTCCAAATCCTTAATTCTGCTTCTAGCTTCAAAGGATTCATAACCTCCTCCTTCAGGATCTTCTAAAAGAGCTAGGTCAGAATTGATCTTTATTAGTTCCTCCTCCTCTTTTTTCTTCATGTTAGCCGCCCAGTCCTTAGCAGCAGATTTCATTTTCTTCAGATTATTCCAGAAAAAAACACTCCTGGAAGAGTCAGGCCCACCTGGGTCCACCTCCCAAGTTGAAGCAAAAAGCTCTTGGAAGGATTCATCTTTGAGCCAAACCGGATTAAACCTGAAAGGCAGACCAGGTTTCCTTCCAGTACCTTTAATGTCAAGAAGAATAGGAAAGTGATCAGAAATACCTCCTTCAACAGTCCAGTGCCTATACTCCAAGAGCAGGTCCATCAGAGGCTCACTTAAAAGAAACCGATCCAGCCTCTTTCCCACCCAATCCTGGCCAACTCTTCTATTCCTCCATGTAGGTTTTAACTTCAGAAGGGGCATGTCCACCAGGTGAGCCAAAGCAATATTATTAAGGAAAAAATCAGAAAGGGGGTCAGCTTTGGCCATGGCACCCCACACTAGTACATTTGGCGGAAATTCCGACGGCCAAATCGTCGCTTTTCCGACACACAGTCGTCGCAAGAGCGACAGTTCGAGGCCGGAAAAAACGTGGATTCTCGTGCGGTCGCAATTCCGACGCCTATACAAAGTGTCGCACTACCAACACTTCCCGTCGCTTCCAAACAATCGTCGCTCTTCCGACGCCTCCCAAACCGACGTTTGTAAAATGTTGCCATTCCGACGAAATTTGGTCCGACGTTTTGAACGTCGCGGTTCCGACGTCTTTATACTGTCGCATTTCCGACGCCATACAAAAGTGTCACAAGACCGACGCTTTCCAGAAGCGTCTCAATATCGACGCCAAGAATAACTGTCGCAATTCCGACGAAATGTGGTCCGAAATTTTGGACGTTTCTAGAGCTGTCGCAATATCGACGGACGTCACAAGACCGACGAAAATGGAAATCGTTCAAAACATCAAAAGAGCGACGCTTACAAGGCGTCGGTATGCCGACGGCGGTTTCAATTTTAAAAAAAAAATATAAAACTTTAAAACAGGACAGTAAATCTCCAATGTTTGTTATCACAATAAGAAATCAATGATCAGTGATCACGTCAAATTTTCCTCGTAGCGTGACGGGTCTAATAAATTTTATTGTAAAGGTTGGTGGCCAGTGACAACTGGCGCAGCATTGAAGGAAATGCATTAAAGAAAATTAATTAGGCTGCGAACTCCAAGCCAACTGGCAACAACCCTGATAATTTTCCTTACCAACTTCCAAGTTGTGACTCGAGCTTCAGACTCCAAAGCTAAGAATTTTCTTTTCATCGTGTTGGAGAAGAGAACTGCAACCTGCAGCAAAGGAGCAATTCCTCAGTCTCACTGCTCAGGACTCGTAGTCATTCCTTGCTAACACGGTATGTGGAAATTTTGATAACTTTCTTCACCCTCGTTTTTACTAAATTTATTCTTTTGAAAAGGGCCTGGTTCCATTTCAGAAATTTTCAACTTTCGACTTCTAGAATTTGTACATATGATTTTTGGACTAAGGTTTTGTTATTAATGAGGAGATAGTGTCTTGGTTCTATCTGTATAAAATAATTGCCTCGTATTTTTCTTCATGTTCAAGGTTTTTGATTTTATCAAAACCTATCTCTCTTTTAAGCATGCCTGCAAATTAATATATTCCAGGAATGTACACAATTCCAGGCTTCATGTACAACGTTTGCCTCGTATTTTTCTTCATGTTCAGGGTTTTCGATTTTATCAAAACCTATCTATCTTTTAAGCATGCCTGCAAATTAATATATTCCAGGAATGTACACAATTCCAGGCTTCATGTACAACGTTTTGTATCAACTATATTTTAACAAGTGAGCTGCATGCGCATATAGTGTTACAGATTACAGGGCTTCATTTGGAGAATAAATGATAAGCCTGGCAGCACTTAATCCAAATAATTCCCCTCATCCCTTAAAAGACACCTCTAAATATAACTAGAAATTTCAAATAGTTAGTAAAGGAAAAGTACAAAGATATAACAGATATGTGTTGAGCCAAAAACCTGTGCATTCACAACAAAACTGGGATGGATAAAACTTAAAAGCAATTATGGAATTTGACAAAAAATCGTCTTATGCATACAAAATGAAAGAAGCATTGGCATACTACTATGTTTACAAATTTAAGGACAGGCAGAGTGAGTCTCCGAGCAACACAGTTTCATGTGGAGACCCTAGATCCTTGTACCCACAATATCTAGTGACTTAAAAAATGATTGCCAAAACAATACCTTTGCTATGCATGTAAGAACACCACCTGTATAATGAGGGAGATGTAATATTTTCCAAGAAGCAAATTTATACAGAGTGGTCCAAGATTGTGTATTTATGGAAGATACAACTGATTTTGGCATGAAACATGTATCCAAGATTTCAATGTGGCCTTATTTTAGAGCCCATTGATGATTTACTATGAAACCTAAACTTTCAAAACAAACACATTGAAATCACGGGATCTCCATCACGAATATCATAAATATTAACTGTCTTTTGGGCACTGGCAGTAGATACCATAAGAGGCCCACATGGCCTGTACCACCAATGTTGATTCTCTGGCACAACATTTGCAAAGCCAAAATTTCTCCCCGAGACATCCCTCTCTGCCAAAACTGGAGAGATGGTACTGGAGGTTGAAGTGAAGGCCTCTGATTCAGTATGGAATGCCATAATTTCTTTATTATAAAAGTCCCATGAACAGAAACCTGAGTCCAATGTACAACCTGCAGATGTTGCCACAACATATTTACCAGAGCGACCATCTGAACCAGCTGCTCTGATCAACCAACAATCACCCCACATGTTTGGGGTAAGCCCATATGGAGCTTTATATTCAGCCTTCTCCTAGAGATTGGAAAATAACAATACTGAGTATTACTCATACATCAACTACCCTTTATGTTAAGGGAAAATTTAAAGAGTGCATAAATATTCTTGAAATGCCAATCATAGTTTCTAGAAAATTTCAACAGTCTTTGAAATGAACTACATCCTATTTAAACTAAATCAAATATTTAGGCAAATCATTTTTTTAAACAGAAATTGGTGAATTTTATTTCAAATATAGAAATTTAAACCATGAGAATAATCTAACCCCTAGGCTTTTCCCTATTTCTAGGATACGCCCAAATTGTATAAATTATAACACCCATAAACCCCAAAATTAAGTACAATAATTAAAACATCCACACCTCTGAATTTGCTATATCGTGAAAAGAGCAGCATCCATCATCATGGGAAAGCAAAACCGATTCTCCTTCTTATACAAACGAGCCTGCAGTAGATGTCTTATGGCTGAGTTGATTCAATCGATCACAGGAAACCTCTTCAGTTTCTTCAATATTGCCAAAATGCTCTGGCTTGTTTTCCTGATCATCATCAAAGTCCATATTTTCATCACATTGAATTAGTTGAGGTTCATTACGATCAGGTCCAGTGCCTATTGCAGAGCTCCGGACATCTAATCCAATATTGGAACTACCATACCCATTCCCATTAGAGATTGTAAATCCTGTTTCTGGCTTTAATTCGGTAAGTTCAAGAGCACTAGAATTGGATTCAGTTGATTTAGACTTGGTATAGTTGTCCTCCAATTTGTATTCCGATACAACACTATACTTGTGCTTCAACGCAGACAGAAATTCTGCAGCAATGGGATCTTCATCTATGGGGATTATGGATCTGCCCTCAAAAGCATCCCGAATATCTGATTCATTTTCATTCAACTGATCATGCAAATCCACCCTCGTCTTCAGCACAACAAGCTGAACTGAAGGCCGGTTTTTCAGAAATTTATGGTGGGGGTAAAGCCTGTCTTCCAGATCTTGACTATTTAAGTGTTTAATTGGTTTTTTTAGAGACCTGACCGTAGAATCAAATGAATCCTGTGAATCCTGCGAAATAATAAACAATAGTAAGGCCATTATTTATTGGTTTGAAATAATAAACAACATGCAACAAACCCGCATAATTAGTAAATTATTTAAAGACAATGTTGGCAATATTTTTCCTGTATCCTATTATATGATTGTCCTTGATGGCAAGCTCTGTATTTAATGGAGAATCGATATAAATAAGGACGAGCTCATACTCGAACATAACATCTGTATCAATATTCTTCTGTATCTTCTTGATCTTCATCCAACTGATCGACATCTAGATCAACATCTGATTCAGAAACGGTGTTGAAATGATCGACCATGTCATCATCATCATCAATTATGTCATTTTCAATAATATCCTCATCGACATCATCATCAATAATTGTTGCCTCATCTCCTATGCCTTGTTCATCTTCTAAGATATCTTCTTCGTCTGTCCATGCATATTCCTTCTCATCTGCCACTACATCATCTTCTTCTTGATCAATATCATCTTCTTCCTCTACAGTATACTCTACTGGCCTTCCTCTTGGATCATATCTAATAGCAAATGACCATTCCTTCTCACCTGGAACCTCTGAGTAAAAGACTTGTTCGCATTGGCTTCGAAAAACATAGCGATCTTTTCCTGCTTCAAACTGCGATGTTTTAACCATTGGAAATCCATTGTCATGTTGAATAACTGTTCTATCATCATCACGTACATTCATTCGTAGCCTATACCATTTGACATCGAACAAAACTATTTTGAAGGAATTAAAGTCACACTCAACTATATCATCTAAGAATCCATAATATCTATTTTCAGATTCTCGAGGATGTCTGTCACTCCTGGAGGAAACATTAGTGACCTGGAATACTGCAGTTATCCCACTATCAGAAGTTTTCCTGTTATCATCCATTTGTTTAACGCGAAATTGACGACCATTGCACCACATAACCTTGTGGTGTTTCAACTGCAATATGCCAAACATGAAAAAGATGCATTCTCAATTAATAATTAAACATATAATTTACACAACATGAAAATTAACTGAAGAATCAAACTTCTTGTCACATTATAAATAGGTGAATTAATTGCTTACCTTTCTATCTTTCAAACCATATGCTAAATCGATTTCCCTGTCCGTAACGTTCCCATCTCCACTACGATACGCTTCTCTAATCAATTCAGACAGTAGTTGCCATGATAACCTACCGTCGTTACGTTCTTTACATGTTTCAATCCATTCACTCATCCACTCAAGATTGTTTGCAATGTATAAAAGTAGCGCCTCATAATCTTGAGCACATGAATAAAAAAACAATAATTCACCAATATTAATAAATATTACTTATAACCATGGTAAATTATATTAATTAATAAACTATGAAAGAATAAGACCTAAATGAATATAATGATCATATACATGATGTAAAAAAATGAAACATTATATGTATTATACACAATAAATCTTTTACCTCTCACTTTCTTCATTCTACCCTTTCCCAACAGGTGCTCCTCTTCAAATTTTTTGATGGAGTTCACATCCCAAATGCAATCCACCGCCTTCATGGCTGGCGCAGCTAATTTAGGAAGATAATGACTAATATACACCATGGATTGATATACCACATATCCCTCCACCATAGAACCCTCGGGTCGTGCTCTTTGTTTAACCAAAGCCTTCAAGGATTTCAGGTGCCTCTCGACCATCCACATTGACCTTGTGTGTACTGGTCCACACATTTCAATCTCCTCAACTTGGTGTATCAAGTAGTGTTCTTGTGCATTGAAAAATGCTGGAGGTAGATACTTTTTCATTTCACACATTAGCCGAGGAATTTCTCTCTTCCAATACTTTATTTCATTTTGATGGATTTCTTTCAATGACAACCATCTGCAAATCATTACGCAAGGTTATTTCAATGAAACATAATATATATTTCATTACAAGTCAATTAATACATCATTTCATCAAGTACAAAAATAAATTGTAGCAATTAGATTTTTGCGTATAAATCAAAACTACTTACCTCATGTATTTACTAAGACCATATATAACTTGTTTGACATTGTTGTCGAAGTCGTTTGGGAGAGATACAGGTAGAACATACTATAACAATGAAAAATGAATCGTTATTGGTTTCAAAATTAAACAGAAAAAAGGAAAATTTAAAATATGTATTCAAGCAATAACAAACAAAAACGTATACCAAAAAAATTACCTTAATAAAGGTATGCCAATCATGTGTTTTCACCCCACTGAAGTCACCTTTCTTCATTAAGATATTATTTATGTTTGAAGCAAAACCTGTTGGAAATTTAATTCTTCTAACGACCTATTTTACATCATTGCTTTGTTGTTCTGTTAATAACCATGGAATATTATTATAATTTCGACCTCCATTGTTATTTGATCCGTCGATCACACTTTTCATTGCATGATTTGATTTCTCAATGTCAACACAAATTTTGTCAATTTTATCTCTCTCATGTGCACCATCTGTGGTTCGCCATAACATTTCTGTCACATTCTTCCCGACATGCATTGTATCAAACAAATGAGCTATTTTTAGGTCCTCATAGTAGGGCAACCTCGCGAATTGAGAAGGATAACATTTCATTCCAGGTGGAAGTACAATATTAGTACCTTCACGGCAACGATGACCTTGATATCAAAGAATAAAATAAATCAGAACAATATTAATTATAAAATACAATAAAATAAATTCATTAGTTAAAACAAAAATTCCAAACATTACATAAACAAATAATATAGATATATATATATACACACACATTACGTACCAGCTGCTCGACGATTATTAATTCTGTTATATTCCAACATCCACAACTGAGGTGTCATTCTTCGTGGTTTTAATCTAGTTTCTTCTTTATCATTGAAAATATGTTTTTCAGTAGTATGATACTTATGGTTCCTAGGGAGGAAGTGCCTAAACTCATCAAACACCATCTTTTTTAAGTCTGGCGAATGACGATACTTCATCTTAGGGCCACAAAATGGACATGCAAATCTACCCTTTGTTTGAAGACCTGCAATAGATGGATCAATAACAATTAATATACTATGAGATCATTTTTAAAACATGCGATATGGTATATCTAATTTAGATAATTATGTATCATATTAAAGTGCAATGAAATATTACATACCACAAACATGTGTTAGTCCTGGGGCATCATGAATTGTCCATACAAGCATTCCACGACATTGAAATCTCTTCTGCTTGATTGGCTTAGTGATGTCATACATAGTGATGCCATTCCATAACTGTATTAGCTCATCGATAAGAGGCTCAATATATACATTCATATCTTTGACCTGGTACTTACCTAATTGTTCAAAATTACGGAACATAATAATTACTCACATGATATATGTATATATAAGTAAATAAATAAAATATATATTTATTCAAACAACGAGAGAAATGAAAATGTTACATTCAAAGAAATAATGTATCAAATACCTGGAATAATCATAGTCAACATTATGTGCTCCCTCTTTATTGACATCCAAGGAGGAATGTTATTGTTGATAACGAAAATAGGCCACACTGAGTAGGTAGATCTAAGCTCTCCGAATGGATTAACACCATCAGCTGCCAATGAAAGCCTGACATTACGAGGTTCATTTTTAAAATCTACATATTTTTCCTCGATTTCTCTAAATACAGAACCATCTGCAGGCATTCGAAGAACACCATCTCCACTTCTATTCTTTGCATGGAAATCCATAAAATGTGCTATGCTGTTACACCTGAACATTCGCTGCAAACGTGGAATTATGGGAATATGACGAAGAACCTTTTGAGGCACCTTTTTGGTTAGTTGATCTGTTCGATATCTACTGGTACCACATTTCGGACATTTTGTTTTCAACGCATGTTCTCCATAATATATAATATGATCTTTAGGACATGCATCTATAGTGTTATATTCCATTCCAAAGTGTTTCATAATAGCACGTAGATCTCGATATGTTCGAGGTAAAGTATTTGGCGATGGTAACAAATATTCACCCAACAATCTACAACATAAACAAAAAGTAGTGTCTTGTAAAGATTATTAATCATATATATAATAGTTATTAAAACCGGAACCGATGACCGGATCGGTGGAGCTAATGAACCGGGTTTCGAGAGAGAGGGTCTGATAGTTCCTAGCTGAGTGTGAAATAAGGTTGCTGCTGATTGTTTTGAGAACAGAAATTGTCATCAAGTACACTTGATGAGTTGCATGCTGCCAGGGATTTTATGCTAGCCAACCTTGTATTTATCAGTCATCATGTGTCTTGTTGCTACTATAAGGTGTTGAGTATGAGTTATTAGAGAAGTTTGTTGCTAGTATAATAGAGGAATTTGCAGCTCATGGAGGAGACACTGAGGAATTTGCAACTCATGGAGGAGCACCTAACCGGCCGATTAAGTACGGAACTGACCGGTTTATGCATAAACTGGCCGGTTCCTTACTTAACCGGCCGGTTAGGTCCAGTTAACCGGCCAAAACAGGTGAGAATAGGCTATTGACCGGGTTGCAAGGCCGGTTCCAACCGACAGCTATCCTGACTGGCCGGTTTTGATAACTATGATATATATATATAAATTATTATTTTACACATTTATTACAATTAAAAAAAAGGAAAATAATCAACATTTACATATATGTGATCATATATACATATTGCATATCTTAGGAGTTGTGTCATACATCTGTTCGACAAATTATTCATAACCTTTAAGTTCACCAGCAACAATAGCAGAGAGCTGGTGAACTTAAAGGTTATGAATAATTTGTCGAACAGATGTATGACACAACTCCTAGGGTATGCAATATGTATATATGATCACATATATGTAAATGTTGATTATTTTCCTTTTTTTTTAATTGTAATAAATGTGTAAAATAATAACTTATATATAAGTTATTATTTTACACATTTATTACAACTAAAAAAAAGGGAAAATAATCAAAATTTACATATATGTGATCATATATACATATTGCATACCTTAGGAGTTGTGTCATACATCTGTTCGACAAATTATTCATAACCTTTAAGTTCACCAGCAACAATGTAGCAGAGAGAAGAGTTGCATTTGAGTGTTCAAAAAATCGTTCACTTGACCTTTCAATCAGAGGTACATCATAAATACCGTCACTGCTATCTCCACCATCATCATCTAACTCACCATACAAGTCTTGGAGCATTTGATTTGTCCCATCATTAATGTGAACTGTCTCATTACTGTCATCGTGATCTACCTCCATGGGATCATTAAAATTGCCTTCATCATTCGCTTCATGTTCTTCACCTTGTACAACATCATTTCCAATACTAATATTTGCTGCAATATTCTCTTGTACTGGTGCAACATCATCTAATCTACTACTATTTTGCTGTGGAAGTTGGTTGATCATCTGCAAAAAGTTGGGGGGCAACTGTGCCTTTATGAAAATTACAAACATTAATAATTAAACATTAGTGCGCATATAAAAAATATTAAAAATTTAAAATAATATAAAAATTTACGATATAATCAAAATGAAGATAGATAATTAATTACCATGGGACGATAGTCATTCGATCCACCATCAATGTGCCCATATTTCCTACAATGCACTGTTGTTGTTGCTATTAAAACTCTAACATTATTTCTCATACAACATTTTTTACAAGGGCAATAAACTCTGCCATCACCCCTTTCACCATTTTGAATTTTTTTTCCAGCTCCAATGTTTTCTTCCATTGATGCAAATTATCCTATAAAGAAAACAATAAATCTCTCTCAATGGTGTAGAAAACCCAAGACTTGTTGAACTCAATGGGAGCTCAATATATAAGCAAAAAGAAAATAAAAGTGGGCATTTTACAAATTGTGAGCTTTTTACAAAATGAGGGCTTTTTACAAAATTGTGGGCTTTTTACAAATTGTGGGCTTTTTTTATTCTTAATGCATTTTCTGTAGAATACTAAACAGATTTGTCCAAAATTTCAGATGCAAACTGTAGTCTCTACTACGTTTGGAAAATTGGAGGTTTATAAAAGATAAACTGTGAATATAATTGTACCACTATGATAAGAAGCTGTCAGAAGCATTCCTTCTGCTTCAAAAACGTGGAACTACCTTAAGAATGCTTATGGTTGATATAAATATTAGAGCATGGTAGTTAAATGTAGTAGTTATGCTAAAATACTGAATAACAGCTTGAGAGTGCTCTTCAGATACTGTACGAATGCACCAAATTAAGGTTGTACCATTACTAAAGATAAATGGCCAAAAATAGTTAATTTTGATATCGTGAAGTTATGTCTTTCTCGATAGAAAACTGGGGATAGGATGGAAAATATGAGAGAACTAAGTTCCAAGGACTAAAAAACCAAGGCCAACATAGTTCTGCCTTGAATCAGAGACAAAACAAAGCTGCCCAAAAAAGTGTTTGAGAGCACCCATTGAAGCTCCTATATATAGGAGAGTCAACATTTTCCTATTGAACAAGTTTGTATAGTCAAAGCCACAACAAGATCAGATAGCCACGATCCTAAATGAGAACCAGAGCCAAATCTAAGACAGATCCACGTTTAGCAGAACAAGACAGCCATAGCAAAGGATTTGACCACAGAACCAGATCATGAGAGATAGCAAGATTCTTGCTTCCACTGTGGAAATGTAGAAACTGTACAAGGGCTTTGCTTCCATCAGATTTCATTGTGATAGTAATTGCTATGGTGTTGTAAGCGCTCATTAGTAGAATCTTAAAGCCATTCTGGAATTATTTTAACCTAGAGAGGGTTTTCTGTGGTTATAAATCCTCATGTTCAAATTCCATTGTCGATTGGTTGTGTTTGATATTATGTTTTTATTGTCCGCAGTTGAATTTTCGCACAGAAAATTATCAGTCTAAAGCGGAGCAATTTTGCGATGTTTCTTTTGCTTCCTATTGTGAAGTATTTCGCTCAGAACTATACTCATTGTAACAGAGGTCTTGGGCATAGAACAGGGGACTTGGGTTTTTGGGAATCAAACTTCAGGTTAAGATGCTCATCTGAAGAATGGCACAGTGAGCCTTAGCATGGAGTTAGGAGTACCAATTTGAAGTGCAGGTAGGGCATTGTACAATAGACCAGTTAGATTTCTGGACCCTAATACAAAAGTTTCTTCTTCTTTCAAAACGTGTTTCTCCTTTTCTGTAACCAATGTGGGTCATTCTGGTTGGATTGGGGATGGATGACATTTGTTATTGCTCCGGACAAATCACACTGGGCATGCACAGGCTTGTTGGTATATATGGTCCAATAGGTCTCAATGAACTGTTGCCCTCGCTGGGGAATACTATTGCAGTGGAATTTGATACTATTTTGGATGTTGAATTCCACGATCCTAATGGAAACCAGTACCTTCAGCTCCAATACCTGTTCACAAAAGAGGGTGCCATAGTCATTCATGCGTGCAGAGAGGGTGAATTGCAGGCATTGCAACAGGAGGTGTTGTTGTTGTTGTTGAATTTTAAATTCAACTGCAGCAATGCTACAGGAATTTCCGTGGAGAAAACACATGAAATCGCGTTGATTTTGAAGCTTACGTCAACAAGCAAAATCCGGACCCGAAATTTTACAGGGTGGATTTAATTTGAATTTCGCGTCACACATTGGGCCTACGTCAGTGTTCGATTTTGGAACGCGAAAAGCTTTTTTCAAAAGGATTTTTATTTACTTTTTGAAATCCGTAAAGGTTCATAAAGTTTTTAAAAGACCTTCGGTAAATTTTTTTTACTAAGGATAATATATATTATAAATATTTTTAATATTTATAATATATATAAATAATGTTTTATTTTTAAGAGTGCAAGCTTCTGTGATCCATAACATATTAGATTAAAAATCTTTCGGGAAATCACATGAGAATTTTAGGACCAAAAACGCGTTTCGAACTACCAACTGTAGTTCATCATCAGGATAATGAAGAATGGCTGATCAGACACACCTATTTATACCATGAGGAGAGAAGCAACGGTCAAATCCAAGGACGGTTAAAATCAAACTTAACTAGTCAAAAATAAAAATAGAAATAAAAACAGAAAACATAACAAACCCACCCCTAAAAATACTAGTCAAAACTAAAAATAATATAAAACCAAAACCAAAAACTAAAATGACCCCAAAATATAAATAAATAAATAGATAAAAATAAAATAAAAACATAAATCCAATAAAAGTCAAAGTCATCATAAACGAAATTAATCTATAAAACAATAACGTTCAATTAGGATAAAAATAAATAAATAATTAATTAAATTAAATATAAAATAAAATAATAAATATAAAAGAATAAATAAATAAAATAATCAATAAGTAAACTAATAAATAAAATACTGACAAATACATAAAATAAACAAATAACTAATTAAATAATTGAATTAAATATTATATAAAATAAAATAAAGAAATAAATAAAAATAAGTAAACAAATAAATAAATTACCAAAAATAAAATCCTAATATTTTCATGTGATTTCCCGAAAGATTTTTAATCTAATATGTTTTATTTTTAAATGAAATGTTCTGGAAAGTTTAAAGGCCCGAAAGCCAAAACAAAAAAGAGGGCCGTGGCTGTAATTTTTATTTTACAGTGTAATTTTTTTTTTTTAAAGACAACAGTTTCATTGCACAGCAGTGCGGAAAGGAAGAAAGAACAGCGGTGCCACAAATTCAATTTGCCATCAATGCCAATTGTAAGCGGTGCTGACAGAAGTTAATGGAGACCATTAATGTTTTTCCAAGCGGTGAATTTTGTGGTTGAATGTTAGTTAATGGCATTAATTGAATCTGGGATATTTTGTTAATATACAGAGGCAGAGAGCTGTAATTTTTTTAAATTATTACACACATCAGAGTATTTTTTTCAAACAGAGACAAAAAAACAGAGTGTTTTATGTTTTACACAGCAGTGTGAAATATTTTGTAACAGCAGTGAATGATAGAGTGATATTTCTGAACTGTGTTTGCAGCAGTCAGATTTTGTTTTGTAATCCCTCTTTTGAGGAAGAATCTGTAACAACAGTTTTTTTTTAATAGAAATTTTTTTATGTGAAACTCTGTCACTGTTGAATGAAATTTTAAATGTTTTCTCTGTGTTAAGCAAGGCAGGTTTATTATTTTGGAATTCAGCAAAATTCCAACATGGTATCAGAGCCAATCCAGGCTATTTGAAGGTCAAATAAGCTGAAGGAAACGAATTCTTTGTTGCAGCAGCTTCTCCAGCAGTGTGAAGACTCAGCCATAAAGGATTTAAGGTATTTCTCTATATATTTTTGTGTTACTGTTGCGGTACAGTTGGTTAGTTTTAAACACACAGTCAAGTGTTTTTATCATAGTTAAGAGTGCAGAATGGCTGGAGCCAGCACAGGTATGGGTATGGGAAATATCCATCTCCCAATGTTTAATGGGAAAAATTATGACTACTGGTCAATAACTATGAAGGCATTATTTGTCTCCCAAGACTTATGGGAATTAGTTGAGGATGGCTTTGAAGAGCCAGCAAATGAAGTGGAGTTTCTTC
Organism: Pinus albicaulis; assembly: GCA_034641835.2. Classification (NCBI taxonomy): domain Eukaryota; kingdom Viridiplantae; phylum Streptophyta; class Pinopsida; order Pinales; family Pinaceae; genus Pinus; species Pinus albicaulis. The sequence continues at coordinate 1,606,003,677 of CM076581.1, forward strand.
TTTTAACTCAGGTAGAAAGAGAGATTCTGAAGAGAAATAGGAAGAAAGATGCCAAGGCTCTTTTCTTCTTATATCAAGCTGTGCATGAGAGTGTGTTTCCAAGGATAGCAGCAGCCAAGAAATCCAGTGAAGCATGGGAAACTCTCAAGACAGCTTATCAGGGTATGGAGAAAGTGAAGACATCTTATCAGGGTATGGAGAAAGTGAAGACAACAAAACTTCAGTTGTTGAGGAGAGACTTTGAGACTCTCTGTATGAAGGAGTCAGATAACATTGACTCATTCTTCACTCATGTGATTGGAATGGTCAAACAAATAAGATCTCATGGAGAGACTCTTGAAGATAAAAGGATTGTGGAAAAACTCTTGAGAAGTTTACGCTCAAGATTCGATGTGATTGTCACCACCATAGAGGAGACTAGGGATCTCACAAAGTTTTCAGTGGATGAACTACATGCATCACTGATGACCCATGAACAGAGACTGGGTAGGAGTGAAAACTCATCTCTTGAGCAAGCCTTTAAGACCCAGATGTCTTTCAGAAGAGGAAGAGGGAAAGGCAAAGGAAACAAGAGAGGAAGAGGCAGAAGCCAAAACAGAGGTGGAAGGAACAGTCCAGCAAATCCTCAAGGAAGGGGCAACAATCCAAATCAGCATCAAGGCCAAGGCAGCAGCCAACAGAATGGTCAGCAGGATGCACAAGGACAAAGGTATGACAAATCCAATGTCCAATGTTACCATTGTAAAAAATATGGTCATTATGCTAATGAATGTAGAAAGAAGAAGCAGAATGATATGAGAAGTGAAACTAGTGCCAATTTCACAAAAGAAAATAGCAGTCAAAGTAATTTGTTTTTAGCTTGTAATATGGTTGAAGAAAAGAGTGAAGACTTATGGTTTCTAGACTCCGGTTGTAGTAACCATATGACAGGAAACTTAGCAATTTTTTCTATGTTAGATGAGAGTGTGCAGTCACAAGTCACACTAGGAACTGATAGCAAAGTTTCTGTTATGGGAAAAGGAGATGTAAATGTTTTAACAAGATTAGGTGCAAAGAAAACCATAGGAGATGTTTATTATGTTCCAGGAATGAAGTGTAATCTCTTAAGTGTTGGACAACTTGTCCATAAGGGATATAATGTTTTCTTTGATAATGATGTTTGTACCATCATGGATAAACCACCCAGCAAACAATGTATTGCTGAAGTGAAGATGACAAGGAACAGGATGTTCCCTCTCAGAATGAGAGCAGATCTGATGAATGGTGAAGAGAAAGCAGCAGTAGTACAAGAGACATTCCAAAGCGAACCAAAAGATGATAAGTGGTTATGGCACTTGAGATTTGGTCATCTCAACTTTGGAGGTCTTAATCTGTTGAACAGAAAAGGGATGGTAAGTGGTTTACCATTGATAGAGAAACCGGACAGCCTTTGTGAAGGTTGTATTCTTGGGAAACAACACATAAATTTTTCCTTCCGGGAAAAGCATAAGGGCAAAAGCACCCTTAGAACTTGTCCACTCAGATGTATGTGGACCGATGCAAACTCCATCGCTTGCTAGCAGCCACTATATCTTAACATTCATAGATGATTTTACAAGAAAAACTTGGGTTTACATTTTGAAAAAGAAAAGTGAAGTGTTTGAAAAATTTTGCAATTTCAAAGCACTTGTTGAGAATCAGAGTGGGCTGCATATCAAAGTCTTAAGGACTGATAGAGGAGGTGAGTATATATCTAAAGATTTTCTACGGTTTTGTAGAGCAAAAGGTATTAAAAAGCAGTTTACAACTAGATATACTCCACAGCAAAATGGAGTAGCCGAAAGGAAGAACCGAACCATAATGGACATGGCGAGGAGTATGCTTAAGGCAAAGCATTTGCCTAATGATTATTGGGCTGAAGCTGTACATTGTGCAGCGTATATTTTGAACAGGTGCCCTAAAAAAGCTGTTATGAACAAAGTGCCGGAAGAGGCATGGAGTGGCACCAAAGTGTCACACATATGAAGGTTTTCGGATGTGTGGCTTATGCACATATTCCGGATCAGCTAAGGAAGAATTGTAACAGCAGTTTTTTTATACATGGAATATAAATTTTTCTGAGTTGAAACTCTGTCTGTGAATGAAATTTTAAAAAAAAATTCTTTGTGTTAAGAAGGGGAGTTTTATTCTTCAATTCTGTTCTGGAATTTGTAAAATTCCAACAGTTGTTGCATTGGCCACTAGATTGTTTGTCTGGTTCTGTTACAAGCACAGAGTATTGAAAAGGACAGACAAATTTAGTTCAGATATTGTGAAATTGCCTCGGAAATTCACCTACAAAGAGCTCAGCAATGCTACGAAAGACTTTTTTGAATGTGATTGATAATCGATAATTGCAAGCAAGGGTAATCCCCTTGTGAAACCCAAATTTCTGAGCATTTTCTAAAACCTGATGACGGAGACATTGTAATGAACAAGCGCTTAGGTCCATATTACGTCCAAATCTACCAAGCACCAAGATCTATAAAAAAAAATCCACAGTATCTGCGAACTAAGAAGAAGAGGCAGAAAATGTGTTCTGCTTACCTGTTCGAATAGTCGTTGGGGTTTACCATGGCAAAAATTTGATAGAGCCCATGTACAATTTCGTATCATTGAAATTCTGGCAGTATCATTCAATGGAAAAAACACACTTTCGAACTCATGAGGGGGCTTAGAATCCTAAATGTTGAAGAGTCTCCGGCCAATATTTGACAAAGCTAACTGACCTTACACATACACCGAGTTGAAGTCAAAGTTGCCCAAAACGACCTAAAATTAGCACCCGGTTGAACTCAAAGTTGGGTAGTAGTTTTTTAAATCCAATTCCAAAATTACAGACGTATAAAGATAGTTGGGAAGAATAATTTTATGCCTCTAAAATGAACGTGCTACCTGTTCTCGAACATTATCATTCCCAGAGGTAAGAAGTTCCACAAATATAGGCAGTGCCCCGTAATCAATCACAACCTTTGTATTCTCCAAAAAAACCCAAATAGGGTCAACCCTACTACAGGAGGAAGGGCCTGCAGTAAGAACTTACCATTTTGCAAGAACTGAGGGCGAATGCTGCTCTGCAAGAGCTGAGGGCGAATGCTGAGGGCGAATGCTATTCTGCAAGAGCTGAGGGCGAATGCGCGAGCTGAGGGCGAATGCGCGCGTGATATCAGACATTAATGTAGTTTTTTAAAAAATCATTTTTATGTAGCCCGCATTTGAATTTTCTGTTTTCCTTATTTTATTGGGCTGCACTGGATAAAATTGAATATGAATAGTGAGTTAATTGTAAGATCAATGAGCCAAGGCCATACATCAACATTCACCATAGTGGGGAATTATAAAAGCATGGATATTCATGCAAGTATAGTTATTAATGTAAGATCTAGCATCAACTGAAATTCACGTGAAAAAGTACATGAAAAATGTACAATCATCCATTGGAGAGGTAATCTATAATTATCCAGTAAGACTCTTGGCTATGCCTTGAGACTAAACTAATTCTCAATATTTTTGAATAATCATCCATTGGCATTTAGTAGGAAAACCATAGTAAATCATTGTCCAATGGCCATGCAAAAATCGGGTGAAGTTGGTGGTGTTTAACGTCATGGGATGGGGGAGGGGAAGCCACTGACCCACCCGCAAGAGTGCTGTCATTCAGTTCTTAATGTCGACTGATCGGCGTTTAATGCCATTTACTCGCTCGAATAAACCGTAGTCCCGCTCCTCGATACACATTCGCATGCCGCGACATTACTCAGCCTCCAGTTCATATTTATGGTGGTTTATTGCAGTCGGTTCACAGTTGCAAGGTAGACTGGGTTGTTATTATGGAATGTCCCTCTGGTCTGAACAGAATTCCCCCGCCTGTGAATCTGTGGTGCGCTCCAGGAGCAGGGCTTTCTAATGTTCGCACTGTAACTGGTAAGAGGAGCTGTCTCAATTGTTGTTTGGATTTTGGAGAAAATCTCCACTTCTGCCATGCTAGTTCCTGCAAGCTTGCTTCTATCGCCCTGTTGCCCCTCTCGCCTCAGTCTTCTGTCCATCTTTTTCCTCCCTGCCCTGCTGTCTCGAGTGCGACTGTGCCGCGCCTCAGGCATAGAATGCGCTGCCGAAGAGGCTCCACGAGGCGCCAAATTCGACGCTCTCCCTCCACCTCTGGCACCTCCTCTGCGTCTATCTCCCACGCTGACAGTCAACCTAGAGGGCGCCTTCTCCGCTCGGGTCATCGCCTTGCTTCCCCCACTCCTTCCGTTCCTCCTGCTCAAACCCACACCGCGCATTTTTCCTTTAACATCACTCTCAATCAACCCAGGGTGACTGCCTCAATTACGGTCGTCTTTCGTGAAGAGCCTCAGGAAATTGTTCCCAGTTCTCGCCCGGCGGAATGCAGCCTCTCGGCGGCTCAGGATTTGGCGCAATTTGTTGGGCTGAAGCACCCTGATAGTGCGAACGTGCAGGGTTAGATGGGCAAGGCCACGCAGGACCAGGCGAACAAGGAAGCGGTGGGTCAACCTACTGAGAGGCAGGACGCAGTGCAAGCGAGCGAGGCGCAGATTACTCCTCCTCCTCGTGGGAAGGTGATCCATTCTGTTGCTGACCTGTATAATTCTGACGGGGAACCAAATGAATTCTGGTGCAGAGTTGTCTACGAACCTGATCCTGATGAATAGTTCCTCCTCTTCACTCTGGTTTTTTGCTCTATTTCTGCCCATTCTCACGGGCTTGTTCATGTGTTTCCTGTTGTCTCTGAAAATGCATCTGTTTTTTTTGCTTCGATATGGTCTCCAGTACTACAATTCTCTGGTTCCCCTGCGCGGGATTTTTCAAATGAACTGTTTCAGACTGGTTTCCCTCTTGCAGGGAAGTCTTCAAACTATGGTTTTTTGTTTCAAATGCCACAGCACTAGGCAATGATCAGGCTTCGGCCCGCTGTACTGTACTCCTTTTGTTATTATAATTACTTTTACTTAGAAAAAAAAACTTTCATACATGAGAAAATAGATACTGACAAATGGTACATCATGGCCTGATTAATTTCGCTCAGCAATTTCAAATGGTATAACATTTAGTCAATAGTAATCATCAATTTCTGCACACAGAGACTAATTTCTCTAGAAGCCTCGGATTTCTTTGGCTTGTTATTCTTATAACTACATAGACATAATTAATAGAGAGATTGAGGACAGAAAAAAATCTAGCGCTTAGTCTCCACTACTCAACATGTTTTGTGAGAAATAATACATAGATTGATTTCTCTAAGTGCCTTAGCGTTATTTGGCTCATTTTTTTAATCACAACAACAATAAAAAATGCACTGAGGATTTGTTCTTAGTCCGATTATGCAATTTTTATAAGACAGATTATGCAATATTAATAATAAACATAAATTTATTGCAATTTAGGGAAAACTCGTTCATGTTTTTTTCTTTATATTGGAAGGTTTACTTGATTTTTGAAGTAATTTTTAGTAGATCATAGTGTTGGAATATTTAAAATTCCAGAACAGAAAATATAAAAAAAAAAATTCTTCACTGGAAACAGAGTTTTCACTGTAAAAACTATTTCATTAAACTTCAAAACTTTGGTTACAAAATCTCCTCTGACTCAGGGAATAAAAAAACTTTGACTGCTTCAAAACACAGTTCAACACAAAACTCACACTCTAAAATTTCACTCTAACTCACACTCTAAAATTTCACTCTAACTCACACTCTAAAATTTCACTCTATCTGTGCATTTACAACTCACTGCTTTGAATTGTGCATATGATGTATATATGTAAAACATATATATATATGGACCTGTACGCACGACATTTTTAAAACAAACATTAAAGAACTTTGACCAGCGGACGTCAACCCAAAATTAAATTCTCCTTCAATCAATTTCGGGTGCCAAAAAAATTTGCTGACGTCATCAAAAATGTGACGCGAAATTTCTATTCAATCTGCTTTATGAATTTTTCGCGTCCGATTTTGGGCACTCGTGTGGACGGCTGAGTGTGATGCGAAATTTCTATTAAATCCGCCTCAGTGAGATTTCAAATCCGGAAATTTCAATTTCAGGTGCCAAAAAAATTTGCTGACGTCATCAAAAATGTGACGCAATAAGTTGTATGACAATTGTTATGGCAGATATAAGATGTGTATTATGGCTTATATTTCAATTTTTCTAGCATGCATGTGCGGTCCATATAGTGACTACAATTACCAATATATTTCAGTGAAGATGTGAAGATGATCTCTCATTAAGTCCTAATTACTTAAAGCATCATTAATTAACTTTCCATAAGTTGTATGACAATTGTTATGGCAGATATAAGATGTGTATTATAGCTTATATTTCAATTTTTCTAGCATGCATGTGCGGTCCATATAGTGACTACAATTACCAATATATTTCAGTGAAGATGTGAAGATGATCTCTCATTAAGTCCTAATTACTTAAAGCATCATTAATTAGCTTTCCAAATATGGCACAATGAGTCACACTCTTAGATTTATTTAATTACTCATCAAGTGTCGCTACAACATATATATGATCACCATTAGCATAGAAATGGGACATGTGACCATCATTTTGGTTTCGCCAATGACATTCCACATCATGAGCATTGTTTAGGGTTGAAATGGGACATGTGACCATCATTTTGGTTTCGCCAATGACATTCCACATCATGAGCATTGTTTAGGGTTTGATTGTGTTGATTTTTTTTAAACAAATCATTTATACATTTTATGAAAATTATAGACAATTTATAATCACATTACAAGATCATGATGTATGGATATTCCTTATCATTTCTTAGATACTCAAAACTTATCAACACCTAATAGATTGATATACACATCATATAGAATTTACCCCTAGAATGCCCCATGTATCCTAAAACAAATTAGTTGTATGGCAATTGTTATGGTGCATATATAATGTGTATTACAGTTTATCTTATAATTTTGTTGAAGTAGCATACAACAATTTACTTTGTGATATGAGAACCACTCTCTAGAGTATACATCGATTTTGTACACATGGCTTTTCAGTTGATTTTTAAGATATATCATTGGTGATGCTCACATGATTATATAATGAACCATTAAGTTGAACTATGAAATTATTCCTCACAACACACATATTGATGAATTAATAATTTTTCTCATACAATTTTTTTAATCTATTTTGAAAATAAAAATAAAAATTATATATAATTATTTCTACGAAGAACAAGAGAGAGTTACTTACCATATCTTCGTAAAACATATAATAGCGAGGTTTGGAGGAAGCCGTCTAACGACGCTTTGGGGAATAGTGTCAGAATTGCGACACTTTTCCTAAGTGTCGTTATTGCGACACATTTCTCTAAAGGTCGGTATAGCGACGGTTTCCCAAGATCAATGACCCAAAGTGAACCCGATAACTTACCTTTCACCTTTTCGGTAAGCGTCGCTCTTACTGACGTTTTGAACGATTTCCATTTCGTCGGTCTTGTGACACTTTTGCAATAGTATCGCACTGAACCCGATAACTAACCGATTTTCCCCGCACCTTTCCTTTTCATTGTGGTCGTTCGCTCGTTGAATCCAGATCCGACGGCGCTAATACATTTCCGCGCTCATAAAGTAATCGTTTGATGTTTTGGAAATGCCGCGCGAAATGGGTGGTTTTTCCAAACCACCCGCGCTTACGTGTCGCCACCACGTTGTATCGCGTTCGAAAAGCTAGTTTCCGCTTACCACCATTTACCCTCACGAATACCACTGGCGGTATTCCCTAAACCTCATTCGTTTAACCCGAGTTTAATGTAATTTAACTATGGTTATACCATCGAAGGATAACATTAAAATTATTATTTGCATTCAAATTTTCACCTTTTCGCTTTAAACCTGTAAAAACATTGCAGAACCGTTTTCCTCAAAATCACGCCGTTTGAACCCTGAGAAACTTTGCAGAGCCATTTTCAACCTCCCAGTACCATTTTTCGACGCCCATTGCCCTGAATTTCCATTACAAAGTACTACATTGTCCTCTGCGAAGCCATTTTCAAAAAATTGAAGACTGAGCACCTCTGCAACGTCTTCAACCGAATTCCGCTAGTTCTCCAGGTACTTTTATTCGAAGTTGCCCTCTGAGATTTCAAAATTCCTGTCGATTTCAAATAATTACCAAAGTTACTGCAAAAAAGTGTCCATTTTTCATGGAAAACTCTGTCAAAATTTCCCTGGAATCCCTAATTGCCCTTTCTCACAGTTTTTTCCATACCCTGGTCCATTTTACTGTTGAAATTGATTTTAAATACACGTCCTGAGCTTTAAATTCCTTACATTTCCTAAAAACCCTGCTCAGAAACCCCATTTTCAGTAGAAATTCGCCAAGAAACCCCTGTTTCTCGTAAAGGAACTTAGCAAACCGTTTAAACTTGCTTCGTTCATTATTAAAAATGACCAAGAAGCAGGTAACCCCCAAGAATGGAGGCCCAAAATCTGAAAAGAAGTCTTCTGCAAAGTTTCCTCAGCTTATGTCCTTCAAAATCGACAAACCAACTCCTGCACTCACAGCTGATTCTACAGAAGTGGTCAGACCAGTCCAGCCTCCAATCATTTCTCCAGAGAAGAGCCCTTTAGTTGATCAGGACTGTCTAATAATAGACCCTAATGTAGAATTTAACGCGCTTGATGTCTATAATTGGTGCTATGGCAAATCAGTGGAAAATGGTGACAAAGATATTCCAATTTGGGAATCCAATCTGCCTAGATATATTGTCCCTCTCACTCATTCTGTTCCTGACTTTATCAGATTATGCCAAGCCTATTATATGCCAGAAAAAAGATGTATTGTAAACAAAGAAAAAAAATCATGTTTTACATCACTGAAGATTCGATAAATTCCATGCTGCAAATGAATCATGACCCCGATTCTGCTACCCTAACAAGAGAAGATTTAACCCAACTATATCTTGACTTGGATTTCAATGCTAGATTCAAAATATACCAGACTTTTTGTCCAAATCAAGTTGATATTCCTAAGTTAGATCCTCCTTTCGACACCGCTGATTTCCCAGATGAAACTAGACAGTTTGTCTCAATGCTCTCCTTCATACTAGGATATGCCAGTGATGAATTCACTGATGTGGCTATCCTAGGTTTTCTGTCAACTCTAAACCCTAGTCAATCACCATCCATTCAGTTCAATTTTGCTAGATGTATTGCTGATAATATGCATTATCAGTTATCCAAATTATCAGAAGAAGGAGTTTTCAGATACTCCTCTTGTCTACTACACCTCTTCCTATATTATCAAACAGATAAGTTTCCAATTGAATGTCAGAAAGTGGATGTAGAAGGAAAAGTTCTATCAGTAATATTTTGGTCATATATTCTAAGGAAATGGAACAAAGAGTATAGTTTTATAGATTTCAATGACTCATTTATAGCCCCTGCTATGTATCTCTTGGAAAAAAAGGAGATCCCTAGGATCAATGATGAGACAAGAAGAATTCTGCAGTTATCAGAGAGCTACAAAACTGGAGATTGGTATTTATATAAAAATCATACAGAAATCAGAGTGTATGGCTCATCCCTGGCCCCATATAAGTTACCCAAATTTGTAACTACAAGAATATTTGCTTTAGAATATATGAGACAACTATTGAATGTAGATGAAATCCACTTCATAGCTTTCAAGAAAAAGACCCAATTTAAGCTGAAAAATCAAATTGGGCCATTCATTGTGAATAACAGAGAAGCTGCCAATGAGATAAATGTCAAAATTAAAGAGTATAAGTTCCCATGTAGTTTTACATGGAAGTATGACCCAAAAGGTATTTTGAGTGCAATAAGGGTAAAATCTAAGTTTCATGTTTACTTGCATGATCTAAGCCCCATATTGAAAGATATGTAAATAAAATTGAATGGGAGCCAAACACCCTATCTGATGATGATTCACAGGCAGTACAGGTAATACAGGTAGACAGTGGCAAAGGCAAACAGATTGAACAGACAGTACAGATGGCTTCTACAAGCAAAGATATTTATAATGTACATAAAAGAGACAGAGAAGGAGATAGTTTCATAGCTGAGACTATTGAGGACATAAAATTCAGAACTCCTTATAGTAAAAGAAGCAAGTCAACGGAAGAAGAAAAGGATAAGGCTGTAAATATTGATATAAATGATGAAGCAACAACAATAGTCACTCAAACATTAGAAGAGCTTCAAAATGTAAAAATTGGAACACAACAAAAAGATACATTCATGAAGGAAAACCAGGCTACTGTCGATTTGCCTCCTTCTTCTCACGAAACTGACAATACAGAGTCAGAGATTCAGATCAGATTCAGACAGATTAAAGAGAAGAATGAAGAGATCAAGAATCAAGCTCATTCTAGATTTCTTAAAGAAAAGCCTGGAAACAAAGACAGGATTCTTTCAGCATTTGATTATTCATCCAATAAATTGGTAATGTCATTATTGAAGCCTACAGTGGCTGAGGCAAAATCAGTGGCAGATTATTCCAAAACAGATCTTGAACTGGATGCAGATGCCATTCATGAATTAGATCAAATTGAATTTCATAGGAGCAATACTGAAATGCTATATTCCAAAATTGTCGGTAAAACTATGAAATCAATTAGGCTTGAGAAAACAGTGCTCAACCTCCAAAATCAAATGAGGTTGGACAAAGCCTCACTGTATGCTAATAATTTAAGAATAAAAGCACTAGAAGATATAGTGATTGAAGCAGGGGGTGACCCAGCCAACATTGACGGGGAAAAAGTCTTAATTAAACAGAAAAATGAGGATATAGTTGCTCTTAGAAAACAATTGAAGTTGCCTCAGAGTGAAAACTCTCAAGAAAAAGAAATTCTACAGCAAAAAACAGAGAATGATGATTTAAAGGAGCTTGTACATCAAATGTCAGGTCAGATAAAAACAATGGAAAGTCAAATGGAAGCTCTAATGAAAGAGACTGAAGAACTAAGAAAAGCACAACCAATGGTCATTCCTACAGTGATCCCCACTGTAAACACTGCTATACCATCTACTTTGGCAGAACACTTGGCACCGAAAGGAGTAATGGCAACTGCAGTGCCAATTACTTCTCTAATCTCTGCCTCTTCTTCTTCATCCTCATAGAGGAGCACACTACAAGACCAAGATAAAGAGATTCTTAGTTTGAAAGGCACTATTAAAAATTTAGAAAAATCCAAAAATGATGCCTTGATTACTTCTAGAGGACATGAGCAAAGGGCTGATCGACTACAAGAACAAGTAAAGATTCTGCAAGCACAAGTAAATCTTACAGATCAAGTGGCCTTTATAAAAAGTCATTTATGGACCAAAATTATTGATGGCATTCATTCTCAATGGCCTTCAATTCGGATAATTTATGAACAGGGGGAGTTACTTCAAGTTGCTAGTGCAGAGATTGACAAGACTAAGAGGGAAATTGACCAAAAACCAGCCCAAGCAATCCAACTCATAGCTTTTTTAAACAGTAAAACCAGGGAAGAGTTGGAAGAATTGAAAATTGTTGATAGAACAGAAACCATTCTTCAAATCAAAAAAGTCCTGAACAAAAGAAACATAATGAGTAATCTAGAGGACCGGTGTAAAGACATGAATTTATCCATCTCAAGATTTTTAGCCAAATACAAAACATTTTCAGAAGCAGGTTTGCCTGATATTCACACATTGAATGACAAGTTAATGCCTCAGAAATATTATGATCTAAAAATCAGAAATCATGCAAAAGAGCAAGCCAGACAACAACTGCCTCAAGGATCACCAACAGGCAAAATACTTCTTCGGTATTTTGAAAATCTGTTCTTTTTAGATAATGAGATCAGGCATATGTTCACTATCAAGCCTAACTTTGCCAAGTATATAGAGGCAGATGAAAGTTACAGAAAATTGAAGACTATGAAGATCCCCTCTGCAGAAAAGTGGCAAGAATTCACAGATTTGCTGTGAATTTAATGGATAAAAAACAGGAAATTCTTTCCTATTTTTGATTAAAACATCATCTCAATTCCTGAGATATTTTGTAAACATTTTTTTGTATAAATACTTAACAATTCAAAGTATTCAGTGTGAATAAAATTTCTCAAGACAACTATAGTTCGTGCTCTCTACTTGGCATTTTAATGTTTTCTACTTTGTTCATGCTCTCTACTTGGCCATTGGCCTGTGGGTGATATGGAGTTGTAATTTTGTGCTGAATGTGGTAGTTTTGCAATGTTTCAGCTAATTTATTACCTACAAATTGTGGTCCTCCATCTGTGATTATGTCCCTTGGGAGACCATAGCGCACAAAAATTTGGAAAAGAAACTGTACTACAGAGTCCTCTGTAGCTTTTGAAAGTGCCTCTGCTTCGACCCACTTAGTGACATATTCGGTTGCAACTAGGATGTATGTTTTTTGGTTTGAGGGAGGACTAATAGGGCCAACAAAATCAAGTGCCCAGCGTTCAAATGGTTCAATCACTAGTTGAGGGTTCAAAGGCATTTCATCAGACTGCCAAGGGCGTCCTGCCCATTGGCAGTTATCACAGGCCTGCACGAATTTTTTGGCATCCTTAAAGATGGTAGGCCAGTAATAGCCTGTTCGTAAAACCTTATGGGCAGTTCTACGGTTCCCAATTAGATCCCCTTCTTCAATCTTCTTATCTGTAGCTTAAGGATTCTTAAGTGCCCTTTTGCTCAAATTCCATCCACTCCATCAAATCAAGCCTATACATAGCCTTAGAAGGTCACCTATCTTGCCCTTAGCACATTTGCATCTCTGAGCCTTATTTATTAGTTCTACTTGCCTAGAGAGTTGATTCCATTGCCCAATATTCTGGTAGATCCTTCTCGTTAACCTTGAAATCTCTTTATTCCCACCAATCTTTTAAAATCAAACCCAAATACACAATCATAGCTAGCCTAATATATGTTACTAAAACAAAGCTAAATCATACGGAGAGATCCCTCTCTAGAGTTCAAGAAGGCTAGATCTTGAATTCCCAAAGCGGTTCTTGGTTACCCTTGGTGTTCTTAACTACAAAAATCCCTATCCCACAACCTGAGAATTACTAGGGTGATAACAGGCCTTGGGGGTATTATGATCCTTGAAGGAAACTCCCACGGCTAGAAGAGTTGACAGAGAAAATTGGATCGAGTACAAAGGTGTGGCAGGTGGGTTTTACCCTCTACCAATTGTTATGGTGCATATATGATGTGTATTACAGTTTATCTTATAATTTTGTTGAAGTAGCATACAACAATTTACATAGTGATATGAGAACCACTCTCTAGAGTATACATCGATTTTGTACACATGGCTTTTCAGTTGCTTTTTAAGATATATAATTGGTGATGATCACATGATTATATAATGAACCATTAAGTTGAACTATATAATTATTCCTCACAACACATACACAAAGCGTCGCTATTGCGCCGGATGCCTCCAAACGTCGCAATTGCAACTTAGACATTGTGTTACAATTGCGACGTTTGGATGCATCTGTCGCAATAGCGACCCCGTGGAGAATAGGGTCGCCATAGCGACATCTTCCTTCAGACGTCTCCACTGCGACACTTTGTCTAAGTGTCGGTATTACGACTAATCTCTCTAATCGTCGGTATAGCGACGGCTTCGGGTGAGATTGAAAAAATTTGCGACAGGGTTTAGGTGTCGGTATTGCGACAGGTTTCTATAGACGTCGGTATAGCGACGGTTGCGGGCCGGATGGAAAAAATTTGGGAAAATTTCCGACATTTGGTCAAAAACGTCGGAAGCAAGTGTCGGAATTTCCGCCAAATGTAGTAGTTTAGCGACGCTTTGGGCCATGGTGTCGCAATTGCGACGTCTTCCTTCAAACGTCGCAATTGCGACAGATTTTAAACGTCGGTATTGCGACAGTATTCTATAGATGTCGCTATAGCGACGGTTCCGGGCGGGATGGAAAAAATTTGGGAAAATTTCCGACATTTGGTCAAAAGCGTCGGAACCAAGTGTCGGAATTTCCGCCAAATGTACTAGTGCCAGGATTCAGCTTCCCCTATCGAGAAGTTGAGGTCTCCTCCCAAGAGTAAAAAGGGGTGGCCAATCCAGGAAGAGCGAAAAATTGCAGACCAAAACCTCTCCCTCTCCAAACAAGGTCCATATATATTCAGAGAGAGCAGAGACCGATTGAGCTCGCTTGAAAAAAGTTCCACAGCTAGCACATTTTGGGTCCCCCAAGAAGAAACATACTTCAATTTGACAGGATTGAAACCAGAGACCACTCCTCCAGATCTTCCCACAGCATCCAGAGCAAAGAAAGACCATCTAGGCATCAACTTGGAAAGAACAGAGACAACCTCCTCCCCTTTGCCCAGAGTTTCTTGAAGCATAATAATTTCAGGATTGTGAGCACGCACAAGCTCTTTTAAAACTAGCCTTTTGGCCTGACTAGCTAGGCCTCTGCAATTAAAGGAGAGGACAATCATGGCGGAACCCCAGAGGGTGGCCGCTCTGCTCTAAGCACCCTGGGGAGAGTCAATTTTTTCCCATCAGCTATGTCCACAACCGCCTTGGATTGAGCTAAGGAGAGTTTAGACTTTCTACCTCTAGCCTTTCTAGATCCAACATCAACAAAGTTCGAGGCTAATCCTCCCACCTCAAAGCCCAAAGCTCTTATGTCCGATCGGGGTCTGAGATTGTAGGGGAAAGGGCCAGAATCGGAAGACCGAGGGCAAGGGTCACAAGAAACCGACCGAGAAGAGGGGGAAAGACTCGGGGCGGCAGAAACAGAGACAACCAGGCTATCAAAGGGAGGTGAAGAAAGGTTAAGGGTCGAAAATTCACTCACAATCTGCCTGGAAGGACCAGGCTCCAAACAGACATCAACAGGTAAAACAGAAAATGACGACAGGGGAAGTAAAGAGGGGGACATACCCGCCAGATTCGCCAAGCCAGAGTCGACTACAGAAGGGTGAGCTGAAGGGTCGCCCAGATCTTCAACCGGGAGCGAGGAGGGGCCAGCATCGTCCTTCGCATTTTGCATCTCAGCATCCAAGAAGGGGGAGGAGACCTCCTGAGCCGGAAGGTCGAGTTCTGCATGTAAAGGTTCCCCATCCTGATCAGAGATTGGGGTTTTCTGGGCCCTTTTCTTCCTCCTCTGTCTGCGGTTACGCTGGTGACCCAAGGGACAGTCCCGAGCCAGGTGGCCTGTCTTGTGGCATCTATTGCACCGGAAGGGTAGGTGCTCATAATCCAAAACTTGCACAAACTCCATATCCTTGTATTGAAGCGTCATGGTCTCCGCAAGTCCTTCACGAGGGTTAAGGCTCACTAGGATGCATGCCACACTCTTATCTTTAGTCTGCAAGAAGGATTTGTCAGCTTCAAGATAAGTGCCCAACGTGTTCCCGATCGAGATGAACACCGAATCGGTCCAGAACTGAAGGGGAAGGCAGGGTAGCTTAACCCACACCGGAGATTCGGCCATTTTCTCTTTCTGGGCGTCAAAGAGAGGAGTCCAGCGTCTGAAGAGCACCGGTCGTTTACCGAAGAACCAATTCCTTTCCATGACTCTGTCCACTTGATCTTTCTTCTCGAAGGTGATGGTGAACCATCCTCGCGCCAAGATATTGATATCAACAGGAAGTCCTGGAGAATCATTCCACATATTCTGCACCCATTCTGCAATAAAGGCCTCCGAGAACTTCCTGCCCCTAACTCTCCCCACTAACATGGTCTCGGCTAGATCCATAACTTTTTCTATACTAATATCGACCCCAAGCAGGCATTTCAGACTTCCTTCCTTAGATTTGATGAGCTTGGCCTTCTTTCTCTTAGTTCCCACAGCTTTCTTGACCTCTTGTTCCTCAGCTGTCGAATTTGCAAAGGGGAACTCCGCACGGATAGTTTCTAACAGAAAGAGTTTCAGAGCTTCTACAGAACGCAGAGAATCGAGACCATTGACAAAGATAGGTTGAGCGCCAACCCCTGGAACTGCGCCACACTCCGGCACAACCCCACAATTTTCAGATGCAACAGAAATAGGGACAAAATCAACAGCCTTGCTGGATGAAACCCTAGATAGAGCGTCACAATTACGGCCCCCATCCTTCTTTGGAACAACAGCCCCTCCTCCAGAGAGAACCGAAGGCAAGAGCCCTCCCACTACTCCGACGGGGTTTGCTTTGGGAAGACTGTTCACCTCCTCGATCACCCTACAATCTTTCAACGCCCCAGTGAGAGGGGTTCTCAGCGCAGTTAGATCCCCAAATGGTTCGGCGCTTAGCACTGCATGACCCTAACCAAAACGAAACCCTTCATTTGCAAACCCTAGCTCCGGACCACCAGAAAGACCACAAGAGAGAGGGTTACCTTGGAGCGCCGAGGGCTGCGTGGCCGTCGCAAGATTGAGGCCTTCTGTGAAGAGCTCTTCCGAGGTCAAAGGCCGACAGCTAACCGGAAGATGCTCAAGACCAAAACTTGAAACACTCTTCTGTTCATAGAAATTTAAACCAGAGCCACCACACCCAGTCGGGAAACCCTTCCAAGCACTCTCAGCAGCCAAATCCACCGAGGCGCGGAGAGGAAAATGAAAATCGAGGTTTTTCTCTGAGACTTCTAATCCCCATACGGTGAGCAAGTCCTCCGGCGACGGCTCAAGCTCAACTGATAAACTATCGATACCCATATTTTTCAAAAAAACGCCCTTCTTAAGCTGACCTCCAAGTCCTTCAAACTTCGCTTTCCTGCAGCAACCCTAGTCTACGAAAAAAGCTCAGAAATGCCAAATGCGCGTCGGAGGGGAGGCCCCATACTGGAAAAATTTTGAATCCAACAGATGATAACCTTGGATGTGATAAAGTTAATAACTGAAGTCTACAGAATTTCAAGTCCGGGTAATGATTTTTTACATTGTTTTGTTTAGAAAAAGGGTTAAAACATGGCAAAAAAGGATTCGGGTAGCACCCGAAAAGGGTAAAAAGGTAGAGCGAGGCTGAATGTCTCGGTAGCAAGGAAATAGACTGAGGAGGTCAAGTTGAGAAAATGGAATTCATGTATAATTGTTAAGTTATAACGACATAAACGGAAAAAGCAGCAAACTCATCGGCATTATCACCAATCAATGAAAATGGCCAGCACTGCACTAGATTTGATTACCCAATGCCGGTTTTTATGAAAAACAGAGTCAGATGTCACAGTCACCTCCAAGCTTATTATTTGATCCTATGAAGGATCATCAAAGAGTTTGAATCTATGAAGAGTTTCCCAAAATTAATTTTATAGGCGGTGTCTTTGTCAGATATTTCTGATCAGGCCTTGCATGGCCACGCCTGTCCATTTTCTATTAAATTGTAATCAATGAAAGTTTTTTGAGTAAGGTAGGGCAACCAACTTAGTATTTAGTTAAATACTACTTAAATTTTCATTATCAAGGGTTGGATATTGTTAGCCCCTGCATTGTAAGAACTACTATATTGGAGCGTTGTAATTTTGGAGTTGGACATCAATAATCAAAGGCCGTTTACAGGATTATTGAGCTGTGTCAAAATGGTGATGTGTTACTTCTCTGTTTTAAATGTCTCGGTTGTTTTCCTTGTTCTGCATCTGTTCATCTAATTGTAAATTAGAAATTTTAGATTAAGATTTGTTGTCAGAGCACCTTAATTCTGTCTGCATTTACAATCTGAATGTTTTCTGTTGAAGTCTGATTAAAGAATTATTAACTACTATTTAGTCACTGTTGGACCTTATTATTTCTTTCACCTCATAATTCATATAGCTCTAAAGATCCATTTAGCACAGTTAGCTTTCCCTGTGATGCTCTTGATGTTGATGTGCCATTCCAGCCTTTTGACTCCATAGCCCAATGGATTAGTCCCTATAGACTTGCTCATCCAACCACCGAATCAATCAAAACAAACAACCCTCAAAATTTTCTATAACTAACCTAACATCAGCATTCATGATATTAAAGATAAATTCCAATCAAAACAGAGCGAGCCCTCTCTGTGTCTAGGAAGGCTAGGCCCTAGACTCCAAAGTGGTTGGATGTTGACCTTTGTCGTTTTTCTATCCAATATTACAAATTACTGAGTGATAACACCCCCTAAACCATGAAGTCTGAGAGACAGGGAGGGGTGAAATGATTTATGAGAACATTCCCAAACCAAAACGACGCTGTCAGAGGACCTGCAAGATCAAGTACCTAATATCTCTGATACATGAGTATGAGGTATCGGCACAACCATCCATAATAGAGAACATGTAATAAGATCCATGGTATGGACACAACCATCCAATGAAAAGGATCATAAAATAGACTCAGGTATGGTCGCAGAAATCCAATAAGAAGATTCATGCATACAGTCATGATAAACCAAATCGTCCCGCAGCCTGGATTTCATCAGAAAAAACCCAGGTTCTTGCACTCCGTCTGTTAGTGTCAGAATTTTCATTCTACCATCAGTGATCAAAATCACTCTTTTTATATTCATTTTAGGGTTCCCACTCAGAATTTTTTTATCATTCCATTAGGTCATGTAAAAAATTGATTCACTGATGGTAGCCCTAGTCATAAAACCTCACTCTCCCTCAAAATTTTACATTTTTTGACCCACCTTCATGTCTTGTTGATCATAAAACAATTTTAAAAGCTCATTTCACTATGTCATTATGTCAGTCAAAATCAACCATGGAGTCAAGTTATCCAAGGTCCCATTAGGTCAATTAGGTTTCATTTTTCAAGGTTCATAAATATGCCATTTCATCTCAATAAGTTCAGCAAAGGTGTGAGAGTGACTCAAATAATACTTTCTCAATCATCTGCAGAGGATTTATGAGCATGTAAGTATCATTTTTAAAGTTGTAATTTGGTTTTAGAGTATGATTTTCATACCAAAATGTAAATTTATTCAAAACATAGATGTAATTTATTTTTATTTTTTATGTAATTTTATGCTCATTATATGTAATAAGTTTTGTCCCAAGCTGCCAACTCAAACTTCACATGCCAAAATAAAAGTGAAAAGTGTCAAAACTCCAACAACATCATCCCGCAAAGAAGAAAAAATCAAAGGAAAAGGGTAATCAAAAATGTTTTCAAAAAGGTGAAATGAAACATTAGAATGTGGGTTTTTCAATTTAAATTCAAATTCACTTAAGTATTTATGACTTCTTGACATCAATTCAAATTTATTTGTCTCCTCCAAACACCACGCAAGCACTCTAACAGAGCAAAATTTTGAGTTTCTGGGTGAAACTGGTAAAAAATTGAGCAGAGGGTGCAAACGCTTAAGACAAGGCGCAAATCCTTAACAGAGGGCACAAATGCTTAAGCGAGGGCAAAAATTCTTAAGAGAGGGCGCAAACGCTTAAGACAGTGTGCAAATGCTTTTGTGAGGGTGCAAATGACCATTTTGCTGATATTTTTGAAATTTCTCTGAAATTTTGACTTTACTTCATAAATTCATGTTTCTACCTATGTAATTAATGATGGTAAATGTAATTATGCTATGGATAAGTTACCTAGGGGTAAATTCATAAGTTTAAAGTTATCTGAGTCAAAATGATACAGTTTGAATATAATTAGGAATGATTCACTTGGACCATCCTACACTTCAGCTTGCAGTTCAGTATTTTGTGGATCTCTTCCTCACCTCATGGATTCGACCATTGAGGATGATTGAATGTTTTTTTGATGTCTATTTAGTCCCTTTATTCACTCTTATCAAGGGTTGGAATAAGTTTGGATGTTAGCTTATTTATCAAGGAACTATTGTACTCATTTTTTGGGATACATGTGGTATGATATTTACCATTGTTTTTCCTTCAGTTTCATATGTTAGAATGTGTAGTATTCATGTTCATTACATCTCTATTGTATGATTTATTTCAAGTTGATAGGAAGAACACCTGCTTGCTCATGCTCTATTCAGGGAAAGATATCATAATTTTTTCATTCTCCTATGGTTAGGAAAGTGGTAAACCTTATTCCTACCTTGCCCCATTGAAGCCATGCAACCCTATCTCATTTTCCTTGACCTAGATCCCTTGACCTAATATCTTCATCCAGTGAAACCCAACCCAATCAAATCAAAACAAACCCTGCACTCATATCTAGCCTAAAATCCCTAATTCCTCCATCCCTCTTGGTTGTGAATTTGTGGAGAGATCCCTCTATGACTTGGTAGGGCTAGCTACGAAGCCAAAATTTTGGTCTGTGGTTACCTCTGTTGTGATTCCTTCTTCAACCATGGGAATCTGGAGGAGTGATCACATTCTGGCGTCGTTGTCGAGGAATGAAAAGACAAAATTTCCCTGGGTGTACGAAAAATATTTATAGGAAACTAGTCCTTTGGATGATAAGATCAAGTTTCATAAGGCTAATTTCACAATTGAAATACCTCATAGTAGATATGGCTTCTCGAAGAAAATATATTAGGTATAACCCTGATCCATATCTGATTTCTCCCGTCGAAGATCCTAAAATAATCCTAAGGAAGAAAAGATCTCAGCCAACTTCAAGTTCTTTGGATTCTCCTCCTCGAGATTTGGCAAGATCCTTCTCATTACCTTCTGATTTGGTAGCCATTCAAGATTTAGTTTTTGATACCAAATATGATTTTTCATTGTTTAGAACCAAATCCAAGACTGACTTGAATACATTAGTCCCTGAACCTTGGAGATTAGAGTTAAACCCATCACTTGTTGAGGCTACAAACGAGACTGATGTCAAAATTTGGAAACAATATCACAAGCTCGAAAAATTAGCCAACTCCCTAAGTTATACTGCTAAAAAATCATTCATTCAATACCAGCAAGAAACCCTTCACATACCTGAATTTTCCCAAACATATATTGTTTCATCATCCTTCCCATCATCATCTCAACTTCCCCCTCAAGGACCTCCTCAGACAAATCCATCCTTCGTTCCTCCCCCTCCACCACATTTAGCAGGAATTATGGCCCGTTTTGGACCTTTAGTTCTCCCTGGTCAACTTGTTGATATGCCACAAGGATATGGCCAAAGTCTTCCCCACTTCGATGAAAACTCTAAAATCCTCGCCCATCAGCACATGGCCAAAATCACAACCTTCATAGATCTTGAGGAGTTAGATGCAGATGATGCCAAGATGTGAATTATCGCACAATTTTTTCTCGTGAAGTTAAAATTTGGTTACGTGCCCTAGTAGCTAATTATATTAGGACTCCTGCTGAACTAATTAATGATTTATTAGCCAGGTGGGATGAGAAGAAAAAACCCTTACAAATCCTTATTGAGTATGACTCCCTGAGGCGTAATCCGAATGAATTTGTTCCTGATTATAATTCTCGATACCTATGAATCTATACTCCATCCCAAATGAAATGAAACCACCTCCTGGTTTGGGCCTCTTACGTTATCCCGATGCTTTTGACCCATATATGGCCTACTCATTGAGAGAGAGAAATCCCACTACTCCAGAAGAAATTATTCGAAATTCAGTGAGTGTTGAGGCCAACCTCTTGATTAAAAAAGTCAAAACTCAAAAATGAATGTAAAGTGACCATTAAAGAGGAACCTTCCACCTCATCCAATGCTAAATTTTATGCTTTTCTTAGGACCATGAAAAGAATGGGCGATAAAATGTCTCTTTCAGATAGACAAACAGATCCACAAATCAGAAATTTGAACTTTCGAGGCCATCAGTAGCAGCCTCAATTCGGGATAAAGAAAAGAGGGAAAAGTGCTCCTAAAACATAGCAACAACAACAAATTAGGACACCGCTACAACAAAACTATGCTTAGAGTGATGAAGAGCAAGAACCAACAGTAGATGAAAATCTTCTTTTTACAGTTGATGGCCAACCCATCTTTCTGATCGAAGATGAAGAATATGTGGAAAAAATAAATTTACCTAGTGATAAAGACTTCATATTGGAAAATAATCATGAGTTAGAAGTAGAATCTGATGATTATTAGAGAGGATACATGAATGCTTTGATTTCCCAGCAAAGGAAGTACTCCTTGAGGAGTCGTGATGTTCCAATCAATCCAACTCTGAAGAAGACAGTTCAGCAGAAATAAGTACCATAGAAGCAAACTTCTAGAGCCAATCAAAATAAGGGTAAAGAGATTGCAGCTCCAAATCAAAATAGAAGAAATCAACCTTCTACAAGTGCACATGTCAAAGAAATAGATATTCAGAGGAAAGATTCTGCACCAAGAGATCATGTTGAGAAAATGGATATTGTCATAAAAGAGGTAGAAAAAACTATACCTTTTAATTTACAGTCATAAATTTCAAAGTTAAAGGTGTATATTCCTCTTACTAAATTGGTCAAATTTGACAAGTATAAATCCCATGTAGTTAAAACCTTGAAAGTTGACCCTTTGTCCGACATGGTTAATATAGAGGATGATCATCCTGATTTAATATTTGGTCCCAATTGATAGTCAGTCTGAAGATAATGAGGTCCCTCCATTTTACTTGAGTCTCAAAGTCCACCAATTCATCCTTCATAACACTATGTTAGACTCTAGGGCCTCTCACAACCTCATGCGCAAAGCCATCATGGAGAAGCTTGGCCTTTACATAACCCGCCCATATCATGATTTATATTCTTTCGATTATGGTCGTGTCTGTTGTTTGGGTCTAATCAAGGATCTAGTTGTCTCCCTAGAGCAGATCTAGACCAAAATTTCCTAATGGATGTGGTAGTTTCTGACATTCTGCCACGTTTCGGTATGTTGTTATCAAGATCCTGGGGGGCTAAATTGAGAGGTACACTGCAGTTGGACTTTTCCTACGCAACCATTCCTGTCTTCGTTCAAATGAGAAAACTATACCGTGAGACTAAAATGAAATACATGATCACAAACAAGGAAAGGCCTAATAGTTATCCTATAAACGATGTACATACAGACTTAGAGTCCTTCATTTTGTACAATGATTCTAGATTAAATGATGTAGATTGTCAATTAGTAGAAATAGAGGATGTTCTTGAGGTTTTAGATTGCATTACAACAGTGTTAGAAAAAGAGAAAGAGAATATGCCTACTATATCCGAACAGCCATAAGATAAGGCAAATGATATTTCAGAACAACATAAAGAATCAGATCAGAAAATTGTGTCAAATCAGAGTCAAGAGTTTCAACACATTAAGGAAGAAGATGGTCTTTGGAGTATGTAATTTTATGGTGTCGTTGCAAACCCAGGGCTGGCATTGGTTTATGGATTCGTAGCCCATTTCAACAGCTAAATAAAGTCCCTAATAATGTTATATTGTGTTTCTACAAATTAGCATTCAATTGCACAAAAAATGAGGCCAAATATGAGGCACTCATTACTGGCCTGAAAATTTTGAAAAAATTGGGAGCTAGAAGAATTGTAGTCTACAGTGATTCAGAGTTGGTAATTAAGCAAGTCAAAGGTGAGTATCAAGATAATCACCCAAGGATGAGGCAATATAGGAATGCAGCACTTGACATTTTGAGAATGTTTTCATAATATACACTTAAAGTTGTGCCAAGGTTGCAAAATCTGATGGTTGATTCATTAGCCACTGCTGCAAGTAATTTTAGATCTACAATGTTTTCAAATTAAAAATTTGAGATTCGTGTAAAGCACAGGCCCGCCACCTGATAACTTGCGATTTTTGCAAGTGTTCTGGGATGATAGGCAGGTGAAAAATTTCCTTCAAAGCGAAGGTGAGTTTGATAATTGTTCTATGGACGAAGTGTACAACAAGGATGAACAAGTCATTGAGGCATATTAGATTGACATACTTCAGCTCAAGGAAAATAATATTCCAAAAGGTCTTATACCTTTGGAAGTATTATTTGATTAAGATGACGTGGCAAGAAAACCTACTT
This sequence comes from Pinus albicaulis, assembly GCA_034641835.2. Classification (NCBI taxonomy): domain Eukaryota; kingdom Viridiplantae; phylum Streptophyta; class Pinopsida; order Pinales; family Pinaceae; genus Pinus; species Pinus albicaulis. The sequence goes on from CM076581.1 coordinate 1,606,027,541, forward strand.
TGGTTCCCACAGAAAAAGGTGTAGAAGATGTTAATATTGGAACAACGGATCAGCCAAAGTTCATCAAGATTTAAAATTCATTGTCTCCCAAGGTAAAGACTAAATATGTTGATTTTTTTACTGAGTTTTCTGACGTGTTTTCTTCTAATTACTCAGATCTAAAGGTGTATGATAAATATATCATTCAACATACCATCACAATAAAGCCAAATCAAAATCCTTTTAGGCAGAAGCTCAGGAGAATGAACCCAAAGTTGTTGTCGTCCATTGAGAAGGAAGTAAAAAAGCTCTATAAGGAAGGTATTATTGTTCCAATCATATTTTCTGATCGGATGTCCAATTTGGTTTCAGTGCAAAATAATACGGGTGAAATCCAACTATATATAGATTTCAGGAATCTAAACAAAGTGTCACTGAAATATAATTACTCGCTGCCCAAAATGGACCACATACTTTAGTGAGTTGTAGGAGCCATTAGGATGTCATTGTTGGATGGTTACTCAGGGTATAATCAGTTCCTTATGCATGAGGATGATTAGGATAAGACAATGTTCACTACACCATGGGGTGTTGAATCCTTGGTTAAACTGAGAGGGTTGGTGAATCAATTTAATGCAGTCACGTTCTTATTAAACTTTCTTTTATACTCATTCACATCATAATTTTGTAATCAACTTAATATACAATGGAACATCAATCTTAATAAGTGAGCAGCAGGTATTAAGCAGAATAAATACACAGTATCAACACATAATCATCATGCATATAGACAATAGATATAAGTGGAAACCCATAAGGGAGAAAACCACATCTTATTATTGTTGTGATGCAAAGGCAAGCTCCAACTCCCTCTCACCACTGATTTTCTATAGGCTCCAACCCACAGGAGGCTCCTACCTCAATTCTGCAAGCTACAGCTTGCAAGGAAGCTCCAACTGCCATCTATTTTTTGCAGCCTACAACCTACAGGAGGCTCCTACCTTAGCCAGCAACAACTGACATCTATCAAGCTACAACTTGTTATGAAAGCACCAACTTCCCTACTCTTTCAAAAACACATGCTGATTTACCTGGATATCAGCTCTATTCTATTCCTTCTCCACTACTATCCACCAGCCTTCATATCTGCCTTTTATCATCTCTGAATCTTCACAGCTTCTTTACCTGCTCCTCCTTCTTCTTACCCTCTCTACCTCATATCTCCATTCTCTAACTTCTCTATGCATATCTATGTGATATCATTTATAGAGTTCACCTCATGACTAGTTTTATTCCTCAGGGAATTTGAAGTGAATATGTATGACTCTTTGACTTCCACCTTCTTGTTTTCTTCCCCAGCACATTCAAAAAAATATAACAATATATATATATATATATATATATATATATATATATTTCAATATTACAGTGGGGTATTTCTTTGCCTATGGAGACTTGCCTTTGCATCACAAACAATATAAAATTAATTAAAACATTTACATTTACATTTTCAATGGATATATCTCATTCAACCCTTTCAGTTCTTGGCTCACTGTATGTTTGTCTGTTCTGATGCTATAGTGTAACAATTCTGCATACCTCTGTTTACTGCAACTCTGTGTACCTTTTCATATCAGATCTTAGAATCTGATCTTCTTTCTTCTCCCATCACACCTTCAGATTTTATTACAAAATTGTCTTCAATTCTCTTTTTCATATAAATCTGCATTTTCAAGTTTTAGCCCAAATAATTTTAAATCTGGCAAACTCAATAATTTTAATAATGATGCAGAAGCTAATAGTATCTCAAATCTTTGATTTGAGATATATTCATAGAACTCTTATGGCTTATGAAAACCATACATATGGTTTCATCCATATTTCAATCTGCATATACTATTAGCCCAGATTTTAACTTTTATTTACCATCCACCAATTTCATGGGCTTTTACGTTATGGAAAGTTGAATGCCAATATGTGACCCTGTATGAAACCAATTTATAAAATAACTATGTGGGCCCACCAGCTCACATATAACAATGCGTCTTCACATCTTATAACTTACCGAGGTTTGACTTTGGTTTAACCAGCGCGCCTACAACTTTCAGTCCTAGCATTTCATACAAACTCAGACTTTGATTAAAGGCCAAACACAAGCATATATTAAAGTTTTTATATGCTTGCTCATTCAAATAACTTCGGCACTAGACCTTCGAGCTTGGATTTAAATCTCAAGTGATACCATATATAAGTTTCCTCGGGGCCCGCAGCTTATTCACCCGCATATCAAACACTCATCAAGGTTTAACACATACAATTCAACCGCATATCAAATTATATTGTATATTGGTTCTGGCATATATTAAACCAACAATAATTTTTTTCCCATTTAACGTTAAATTACACCTCATTAACATTAACCCAAATAATCAATACAATGATTGCGGGCCCACACAACTTACCTTATCTTTGGACCACACAACGGATCATACGATGACTTGGAATAATTCATATGAATTCGAGTCACAATTTCCATATAACTAAACCTTAGAACATATATTAAAACTAGAATTTCATATAATAACACTCGGGCCCACGAAGCCATTCCACTTACCTTTATGCCTGTTAACATTCGTGTAATTAAATGATGTGAATGTCGTCGATCTCTGATGGCTAGAAATCGGACGGAAATTGCATGTTTTCATCACTAAGGTTTAATGCGAAAATAATTTGTGAAATGGGTGGTAATTGAATACCACTCCAGGCTATGTGTCAAATGCTGGAATGTATCGCATTATTTTCTTTGATACCACTTACCTTTTTAAAACTTATGCGAAAACCATAAATTGTTTTCGATTTCCGCCTCCACGGTTCTACTGTTCAATTACTCAAAGTTCCGTCATTTAGTTAACCCACAGTTCCTCTTTAAAAACTGTGCCTTCGCCTCCATCCCACAATATTTTACACCTTTGTTGTTCCACACAAGCACTTATAAACCTGCTCCATTTCTTTACTGTTACTTCTTCATTCAAGATCCTCCCTTAACTATCCAACGAATCCATTGATTCATCGCTTAAATATCTCCTTTCTGTTTGCATAATTGCATACAATTAAATCCTCTTCTGTGCTTTCATTCCAGTCAAACATTGAATGCACATTCAATCTATATATTTCACTTCTCTATTTCACTGTGTTGAATATTAACCATTCCACTTCAGGTTCTTTCGCTCCTTTCGATGGTTTCATTAGATTGACCTTCTCATTGGAATGCTATGCCTTCGCAGTTCCATACCAAAGAATCCTTCTTCTTTGAATTGGAATGAACTCCACCAAAATTATATCAAATCCTCTATTTCACACAAATACACCAATTCAACCATTAACACGGAGTTTACACATACATAATTCAATAAATTGACACATACATGACTCAACATCAATCCTTTCATATACAAATATGAAATCAAACACAAAGCCTTCTTGCTTCAAATTCGATGGCCTTCTATTCTCACTACTCTACCTCTGAACATCTTTGGTACTTCCTGGTGTCTGAGCTGCCTCTTTTTGCTTCCTCTGCTCCTTGTCTGTCTTTGCTTCTTTTGCTGCCTATGTTTCTTGTCTAATGCTACTCCTTGCTTCTCTTTTGCCTTATTGTTGTTTCAGGTGCTACTCCTTTGCCATCAATGACAATATTTTGAACATGGGGTATGTTTCAATATGCTAAGATGTCTTTTGGTTTGAAGAATGTCGGGACCACTTTCCAGCATGCCATGGAAATAGCTTTCGGTAATGAGAAATATGTATTCCTTGTTGTTTATTTAAATGATTTGATTGTTTATTCAAATTAAGATTATGAGAATTTACACCATTTGAGAGTTGTGTTCCAGCGATGTAGAAAATTTGGGATATCTCTTAACCCAAATAAGTACATATTTTCTATGGAAGAAGGAAATATTTTGGGTCACATGATCTCAAAAGATGGGATTCAGATAGATCCTTCTAGAGTTGAATCAATACATCAAATTGATTTCCCTCGTAACAAGAAATAATTCCAAGCATTCAACGGTAGGATGAATTTCCTACACAGGTTCATTACCAACTTAGCAGAGCATCTTAGAGAGTTAAATAACATGATAAGAAGGAGAATGATGTAAAATAGTTTGAAAATGCTCGTAATTCATTCATCTCGGTGAAATTTTCTTTGACCACTGCTCCAATTTTGACAAGTTCCGATTATTCACTAGATTTCATTATATTTTATTTTTCTTCTGAGCATACTTTGGTAGCAGTACTAATGCAGAGAAAAAACATGGGACAGAGCTGCCAATAGCATTCTGCGGTCACACAATAAGGGATGCAACCCTACGATATAACATAATCGAGAAACAAGCCTTGGCTTTGGTTAAAGCACTCAAGGACTTCCATGTTTATATTTTTCACTCACATATTTTGGCATATGTTCCAAACGCAACTGTCAAATAAGTAATTATGCAAATAGATCCAGAAGGAAGGAGAGGGAGATGGATAACAGTGCTCTTAGAGTATGAACTTTAGATCAAGCCAACCAAGTTGATCAAAGGGCAAGGCTTAGCCAAGCTCATGGTTGAGTCTAATCTACATGCACTTGACATCAATCTCATATCAACACTATCTAATGAAGAAGAAGGTTTAAGTCTCATTCTAGTATCAGATCTCTTTTCATCGTCTCCATGATACGCTTATATCATTTATCTTTTGCATCATTTGAACCCTCCTCTGGGCATGTCAAAGAGTAAGAGTAGGTCCTTGAATCTTAAGGCTTCAAAATATTGCATACTAGACAATGCACTCTACTGGAAGGATCCTGGAGGTGTATTACTCAATTTCTTGGTTGAATATGAGTCCAAAGAAGTGATGAAGGACTTCCACAAAGGCTATTGTGGAGGTCAATTATACTGGAATATCATGGCCAAAAAAGTACTGAGAGCAGGTTACTATTGGCCGACATTGTTCGCAGATTTGTACAAGACAGTCATGAGCTGCCATGAATGCCAACTTTTCCAAGGTAAGTGTAAGATTCTTCCTTTACCATTACAACCCATTTCAGTTGAATCTCCTTTCCAGTAGTGGGACTTAGATTTTATTGGTGATACACATCCACCCTCATCCACTCAACGCACATGGATAATTATCGCCACATATTACTTCACAAAGTGGATCAAAGAGATCCCATCCAGGCAAGCTACAGACTCTGTTATAATTCAGTTTTTAGAAACTAACATCTTGTCCTGGTTTAGTTTTCCTAGAAATATCATCATGGATAACGTTGCAGCCTTCAAATCGAAGAAAATGATAGAATTATATGATAGGTATAACATTAAGTTGGGTCATTCTACAACATACTATCCACACATAAATGGATTGGCGGAGTCCTCCAATAAGTCTTTGATCAGTATAATAAAAAAGATGTTGGAGAAAAATAAGAAGAATTGGCACAAGAAGCTAATTAATTCGTTGTGGGAAGTTCAGGTAAGCAATAAGAAATCCATTGGCATGTCTTCGTTTCAGGTAGTTTACGGTGTGCTCGCGGTTTTCCCTTATTCATTAGCAAGAAACGTAGGAAGTGAAGAAAATGACATACAACGCAGAATAAACCAAATGATTCACCTGCAGCAGACAATAGAAGAAGTGTTTCAGAACACTTCCAATCTCCATGATAAGATCAAGAAAATCTATGACATAAAAACCAAGCAAGATGATTTCAAGATCGGCGATGTATAGCTCTGTTGGGATGCGAGGAATGAAGACAAGGGTAAGCACGGGAAGTTCAATAATTTAGGGAAAGGGCCTTTTAATATTGCAGATTCTCATGGAAAAAATGCATGTCTCCTGGAAGAAATGGATGGGTAAGATTTCTTAGGAGGGCCAGTTAATGGTAGGCCCCTGAAGCACTATCTTTTTTTATCTGAAATTGTGAAAATTTTATCATCTCCATTGTATATATCAATTTGATATTCCTGCAAGTGTGAAGTGGAAAATCACTGGAGTTCGGAGCCCGAAGTGAAGGCCATGGAGCTTCATTGAGTTTCTACCATTTTCAAATTTAGTTTTCAGAAAAGTTAAGTTTTGAGTCATTCTTTTAGTCAATTTCAGTCAGTTTCAAAGTCATTTTGTGTCATTGAGTTTTCAGTATTTAGTCATGCATTTCAGTTTGATTTTTTTGACCGTATTGGCCCAATGGTTAGGCACTTGGTATACGGTGGTCTTGACACTTTCAAGGAGCTTCCAACCCCAATAAGGTCGATGTTAGTGTAGAAATTTGCATTCTGCCATTAGTGATCAAAATTACTCTTTCTATATTCAATTTAGGGGTCCCACTAAGAATTTTTTTATCATTCCATTAGGTCATGTACAAAATTGTTTCATTGATGGTAGCCCTAGTCATAAAACTTCACTCTCCCTCAAAATTTCACGTTTGCTAACCCACCTTCATGTCTTGCTGAGCATAAAATAATTTTAAAAGCTCATTTCACTATGTCAATATGTTAGTCAAAGTCAACCATGGAGTAAGGTCATCCAAGTTCCCATTAGGTCAATTAGGTTTCATTTTTCAAGGTTCATAAATATGCCATTTCATCTCAATAAGGTCAGCAAAGGTGTGAGAGTGACTCAAATAATACCTTCTCAATCATTTGCAGAGGATTTATCAACATGTAAATATCATTTTTAAAGTTCTAAATTTGGTTTCAGAGTATGATTTCATACCAAAATGTAATTTTATTCAAAACAGAGATGTAATTAATTTTTAGTTCTTATGTAATTTTATGCTCATTATATGTAATAATTTCTGTCCCGAGCTACCAACTCAAACTTCACATGCCAAACTGAAAGTGAAAAGTGTTAAAACTCCAGCAACATCATCCTGCAAAGAAGAAAAAATCAAAGGAAAAGGGTAATCAGCAATGTTTTCAAAAGGGTGAAATGAAACGTTTAAAAAGTGGGTTTTTCAATCTAAATTCAAATTCACTTTAACAGAGAAAAATTTCGAGTTTCTGGGCGAAATTAGTAAAAAAAATGAGCAGAGGGCACAAACATTTAAGACGAGGCGTAAATCCTTAACAGAGGGCGCAAATTCTTAAGCGAGGGCTCAAATGCTTAAGAGAGGGCGCAAACGCTTAAGACAAGGTGCAAATGCTTCTGTGAGGGCGCAAATGCTTTAGGCACTGCGCAAATGACCACAAATCCCTAGAAACACATTCAAGTGGAAAAACATCATCTCCAAAGCTTCATCAACCTACTCATCGACCTCCAACAAATGAGTAAGAGCTAATGCCATTGAACACCATCTTCATCAATTTCATGCGTTGAGTGTTGTGAAGTTTAGGTTATAATTTGGTGTTTGAAAATTGTTTTAAAACCCTAGTATCCCATTTCATGCTTGAAAATTCCAAAATTGCACTCCCTTACACCTTTATTCCCTTCCAAAAATTGTAAATACCCATTCCTAAACCCCTGTTTTACAAAATTCCCTTTCCCTAACCACTTTTCCCAAAACCCTAAGTCCTAGGTGCTACATTTACCTAGGCTCCCAATTCCCAAATCCCATCCTAAATCCCATCATATTACTACTCCCTATCCCCTCCCTCATTTCATACATCCCTAGCACCATCTCCTTCATTTTCCCTTTCCCATTCCCCAGTCCTAAAAACATATTTCACACTATCCACTTCCCTAGGGTTTTAATAAAAACACCATGGCAGAAAACGAAGAAAACACATCATACAGTGAGGGAGAGGAAACAGAGGTGAGGGGGGCATATAAAGGGGGAAGAGCACTCAAACTTGAACCTACCAGCACTAGGGAACTCTTGGCTTCTCCATTGACTATGACTTGCTTCAAACATGTTTGTTGTTATGATTTCTATGAGCAAATTTAGAGGGTCCAACGCCATCCCATGTTGACCAGACTTTTCATATCTAGACTCCATGACAACTAAGTCACTTTAGTCAGTATCACTTTTACTATATCAACTGCTATTATTTCAGCTGCCACCGGGATCTCAAATATTGGGGAGAAATTGTTCAAGAAAGGTAATTTGGAGAAACATGACTTTGAATTTTTCTTAAAACCAAGACACAAGAATGTGATGAAGAGGTTCTTTCCTTTTTCTCACCTCCTGGACAAATATACACCAATGATGAAGATAATCATGAAATACTTTTCATGTGAAGGTAGATTTTCAAGGCTTTATTCCTGATCACATCCAGCTCTTAATGCATTTCACTAGGGTAAGGATTCTTAACATACCCTACTACCTTTTCTGGAGCATAGATAAGATGGCATACATTTCCCAGAAAAAGGAGTATGAAAAACAAATGAGAAGTCTTTTTCATCATTCCTTTATTAAAATCACAGTCCTCTACCATCTCAATCAACTAAACATTGCATGGAGTACCTTCATAGCTAATTACATTTTCAAAGAGCCATCTACTTAGCATGCACAAAATTTCCCTTCATCATCCCAGCCATCCACTTCCATCCCTCCATCTCAGCCCATAGCACATTCATCATCATCATATTCATCCCTTTAACCTCCTTCATCTCCATCTCATCATGACATTGGATCACCTAGCAGTATTGAGGACATTTATCCTAAGTGGGCTAGTATGGTTGAGGTTGAGCCATTGCCAAAAACCTACCAGAGAGGCCACAGGCATGTGTTTGCTCCACATAGAGTGGAAGGGGCCATACCTTCTACAAAACAAAGTAGGTGGAAAAAGGCAAAGAAAAGGTAATTGAGGTAGTCATTCATGATGAGGAGGATCCTCATGAAACAAAATAGGAATTTCAGCTTATTGACCTAGATGAGGATGAAAATGAAAAAATCACTAATGCAGCCATCAAAGGAAAGGATGTCAATATTAAGGAGCTCTAAACTAATCTTGACAGGGCCAAATATTTCATAAACTTCCTTGAGCAGGAGAATGAGAAATTGAAGACTAAACAGGTCATTTATGAGGTCAGTATGTCACTGCTCAAAGGGAGGCAGAAAAGGCCAAAGCCATGCTAGATGAAAAATTCAAAAGTATGCCTTGCTTGATGAAGGCCAAAGCCATGCTCTAGAAATTCCTTTTCTTTTACAAAACCATCATCTCATTTCACTCATCTTTCATCAACTCATAAGCCTAAAATCAATGAAGAATGATTAAGATTGTCTTAAGGATACATGCAATTGATTAACATGTTGTATTTTCATGGTTTTTGTTGTTTTAATAATTTTGTGCAGTATAGCTACAGAATACAGACATTCCATAGCTGGTCAGGCGTTCCGCAACTATTTTTGTGTTTGAATATGATACAGGTGTCAGTTAAAGAAATGGCTTATATGGGTAGTTCCAGAATCCGTCCTACATGATTTCTTCCTATCCACAAGGACCATATTGATGATTGAAGGAGTCTAATCCGATAGTCAAAGTTTAGGTCAAAGATACCATTTTACACAGAAATTAGGACTCTTGATTTTCTCCATAGCAAATCATGAGTCCTAAGAGTCCCAGTTTGATTATAATTTGAAGTTACACCTGTAGCTATTCCTATTCGAAGTTAGTTTTGAAATTTACTTATAAATAGAGGTTCAGTAGAACCAAGAACAAGTTAACTGTTAATAGCATAAGTTCAGAATTATAGTGTGATACTCTGTTTTATCAAACTCTATTTTTAAATCAAGGAGATCAGTTCTTTGATGTTGTTTTGGTCACATCTTCAAGGAGCTAAGGAATTCACCAAATTGGTAGAAGAGGGCCCCTGCTGCTAAGGAGGTTTTTATGCTTTCTAGCTAGGTTTATTTCAGTTTCTTTGTTTAGTATTTCTTTCTGCTTATGCTCAAGTTTACTGATTTCATAATTGACAATTGTTGTGTCCAACTGAGTAAAAACCATTTGTCTACATTACCAAATCTTTATCACTGAATGGTTAGTGACTTATAGGTATAGTGATTGTTTAGATTTCATTTACTTTTTTCATAGTTGACAATTACTGTGTCCAACTGAGTAAAAACCATTTGTCTACATTACCAAATCTTTATCAGTGAATGGTTAGTGACTTATAGGTAACGTGATTGTTTAGATTTCATTTATTGCTTTCATAGTGTTGAGATTGCAACAAGATGATGAGCTTAGTGGAAAGAAGTCACCTTCACTAAGTGAGCCCGCAGACTAATTTTGGCGCAAGTCTATTTTTAGACATGTCGGTCATATTCTATGAGTTGCAGGATGATATTTGTGGATGGTTGGTCAAGTTGGAAAAAATTAGATGGACTTATATTTTTAGACATATTGGGCGGAATCTATTTTTATATTTCCAATCTAAAAATAGATATGTCGAATATTATTAACTCTTAATAATATTTGGACTATAAAATTATCTTATTCTCTTGGAGCACTTCAGTTAAGTGCACATATGTGGCATAGGAGATGACAGAAGGAATTACACTATTCCTAAGGGTTAAGTGGAGCTATTGCATGGATACTTCAGTTAGAACTCATGTGACAGAGTTTGGTGGGGTTATTGAAGTAGTTGGTGGAGTTGTGTTCGGTTTAACTGAGTTAAACATAGTTGAGCTAGTTGTATCTAGTCTAACTGATTGATACACTAGTGAGAGTGGTGTGAATTAATTATTAATTGATTCACTAATTATTAAATCATTAATCAACTAAAGAATACATCAGTTAACTATAGTGCATGGACAGTTTCAGTGGAGACCAGTGAAGAGGTAGGTGAAAGAGCAGTGTGACTATCAGTTGTGACTATAGTGTTACATGATTTACAACACATAGTGGTTGGAGATGCCAATGAGGATTGCATGAGCAAGGCTGGACCAATTTGAGTTCATTCAGAGCCATTCCTCAGCAGTGATTGCGCAGTAGAGGCAGGCTAGCATGTGGCAAAGATTGGAGCATGTGTTTTGCTAGATCGGACCTGATTACTGTGTAGCAATTGGAGATTGTACTGGAAGCTTGTGAGGAGCTTTGTATAATGATTGTTACATGATCTCTATGACATATAATATATATATATATATATATATATATATATATATATATATATATATATATATTTGGGGGTTTTCAGCTTTAAGCTTTCCGATAAAAATATTGTGTTCATAAGTGTGAATGTTTATGGTTTTAATGTGCGCATGAGATTGTTTTTATTTCCAAAATTAATGATAAATGGTAGAAGAGATTCTGTATTGTGCATGAATTCAAATAGTGTGTGATTAAGAGAATCTCAGATGTATAACATATCAGTTATATAAATTTCTACATGGTATCATAGTGATATTGATCATTGGAGCAATTGCAAAACATTGAAGCGGTTGAGTTTTGTGCTGGTGGAATTCGAATTTGCAGCAGTGTTTTCTTGGTATCGAAGTTGAGATGTATTTCAACGGATTGCGATTGGAGTATGCTCTTGAGGGCAGCTCAAATTATATTGCATGGAAGGACAGGATGGAGGCGATGCTAGATGACAATGGGTTGAAGGAGTTCATAGATGCAGAAATTCCAAAACCTGCTTCTAGCGATGCTACCGCACTTGACGCATGGCAAAAGAAGACAGCAAAATTTTGAAGGATTCTGTTGGAGGGTGTGAAGGATCACATAGTGTCCAGCCTTCATGGTAAAGTTTCTCCATTCTTGATGTGGAAAGCTTTGACAGATTTATTCCAAAGCAAAAGCGACCAAAGGAAGTTGGCACTCAAGGATAAACTCAGGAACATAAAAATGGAGAAAGGCGACAGTATGCCCAAGTACCTCACGAAGTTCATCCAATGTAGGGATGAATTGGGAAGTGTGGAGGTTACTGCGGATGATGAGGAATTGGTGAGCTTGGCTCTCCTTGGGCTTCCGAAGATTTGGCATTCCTATCAGGACTCTGTCAATGGTCAGGAGAAATTGCCAAGATGGGAGCGACTTTGGTCGGATCTTGTGCAAGAGGAGATAAGGTGAATTACCAGGGATGGATCTTCATCAAAGAATTCAGATGAATAAAATTGCGCTTTGGCTGCCAAAGCAAGGAAGGGGAAGAGCAAGAAGAATGCTTCTCAATCCGGTGCGAAAGATAAGAAGCAGGAGATGTCCAAGGTGAAGTGCTTTCACTGTCACCAACACGGACATTACGCCACTAATTTTCCACAGAAGAAGAAAAATAAGCATGCTGCTGGATTTGAAATTGGAAAGGCCTTAGCCTCGCAGTTTGAGCTAGATTTTTCGTTGATCACATGCTTGGTCTCAAGTGTGATGGGTTCAGTGTGGTTTCTTGACAGTAGTGCATCTTTTCACATGACCGGAGACAAAGATTCGTTTATTGATCTGGATGAGAAAGATCTTGGAGTGCACATGGAGATGGGCGATGATGGTAGATACAGTGCGACTAGTATCGGTACTTTTCCTTTGAGAGGGAGTCTGGTAAACCCTTCGTATTGAAGGAAGTGATGCATGTTCCAGGATTGAAGAATAATATTATCTTTGTGGCGATGTTGGAAGACAAGGGATATGATGTTGTCTTTAGCGAGGGAAAGGCTTTCCTGTGCAGTAAGGCAACCAGTGAAACCCGGAGGATAGGGGTTCAAGTTAAGAACCTTTATCAATTGTAGGTAGATGGCTGCGCAGCAATGGCAGGAAAGGCAAAAGGAGTGGTGAGCCAGGATGAGGGCAAGCTATGGCACAGGAGATTGGGCCATCTTCACCATGGTGCTTTGAAAATTCTGTAGCAGATTTCTACCGGGCTTCCCAAAGGTACACTTGCGCAGTCAGATCAGTGTAAGGGATGTAATTTGGGAAAATTTGTGAAAGCCACATTTCACGAGAAGGATAGTCACGCCACAATGATCCTTGAGATAATTCACACAGACATGTGTGGACCTTTCTCAGTAGCTTCGACAGCAAAGCACATGTACTATGTCATATTTGTTGATTTTTCTCGGAAGTGTTGGATCTTCTTCATGGAGAAGAAGAGTGAGACATACTCAAAGTTATGTGAGTTCAAGGCACTGGTTGAGAAAGAATCGGGGAAGCAGGTGAAGGCTCTTAGGAGCGACAATGGTGGTGAATTCATCTCTGGCGAATTCAAGGACTTTTGCAGCGCAGAAGGAATTCGAAGAGAACTCATAGCGCCTCATAACCCACAGCAGAATGGGGTCGCTGAGTGAAATAAAAAAACGATCGTGGGTGCTACATGGGCGATGTTGCATGATCAAGGCCTTCCCATACACTTGTGGGCTGAGGCATGCAATACTGCAGTTTATGTGCAAAACCGTTGTCCTCATAGGATACTTGGCATGAGTACACCCGAGGAGGCGTTTTCTGGTAAGAAGCCTAATATTTCTCATTTGAGGATTTTTGGTTCACCTGTTTACATTCATGTGACTAAGGATGCCAGGATGAAGTTGGAGCCTACTGCAGAGGTTGGGATATTTGTGGGGTACACTGATACACCCCACAACTATCGTGTGTATTTTCCAGACAGTGAGAAGACTGTTGTGCGACGGGATATAAAATTTCATGAGGATAAATCCATGAAGTGTTCGCTTGAGAGGGAGCCACACTTGCATGCAGATGAGGAGATATTAGTTCCTAAGGATGAGCCTTAGGATGTGGATCAGCCACAAGAGGAGGATCATGGAGTGGGAGAGACCACTCATGCAGCGCCAACCATCAGAGGGCAGAAGCGCACTACAGAAGCTGAGCGACTGATTCAGGATGTAGAGAAGATTGTAGGAGCACCTACATCACAACGCAGACAGAGACAGTCACCTGACCAGTATACTGGATACATGGCTCTTATGAGCAAGTGTATCGTGACAGAGCCATCCTCTTTCGAGGAAGTTGTGGAGGATCCCACACGGGTAGATGCCATGGTGGAAGAGTATGATTCGATTGTCAGAAACAGTGCATGGGAGATTGTCCCAAGGCTGGAAGGGAAATCAGTGGTAGGTTCGAGATGGATCTACAAACTGAAGCAAGCAGCTGACGGGAGTGTGGAGAAGTAAAAGGCAATATTTGTTGCCTGAGGCTTCTCACAAATTGAGGGGATCAATTATGAGGAAACCTTTGCACCTGTCGCAGGGTATTCTTCCATATAGACGATTCTTTCTCTCTCAGCACAGATGGGGTGGCACATTCATCAGATGGATGTGAAGACTGCGTTCCTCAACAAAGTGATTGAGGAGGAGGTGTACATAGAGCAGCCCGAAGGTTTTGAGATCTTCAGCAGCGAGTCGCATGTGTGCAGACTCAAGAGAGAATTTTATGGGTTGAAACAAGCACTCGTGCTTGGTACACATGGATAGACAGTTATTTCACCAGACTTGGATTCTCCAAGAGTGAGGCGGATCCGAACCTATACCAGATTGTGGTGGAGGGTAAGTTGCTGATCATTGTACTTTATGTAGATGATTTGATTTTGATGGGTGATGAATTGTTGATACACTCATGCAAGGCTGATCTTGCAAAGGAGTTTGAGATGAAGGACTTGGGCCTCCTTCATTATTTCCTGGGATTGGAAATTTGGCAGCGGAGTGATGGATTGTTTGTGTCTCAAGGGAAGTATGTCCGGGAGATACTTGAGAAGTTCAACACGCATGGTTGCACGCCTATCGATACTCCTCTTCCTAGTGGATGGAGGAAAGAGGATGCTACATCGATAGAGGTAGTGGATGCCACTGTTTACCAACAATTGGTGGGGTCGCTCATGTATCTAGTCAATACACGGCCTGACATATGCTATGCTGTTAACCAGCTTTCACAAGCTATGGTTAAGCCTACCAAGCTCTTTTGGAAGGTAGGAAAAAATGTATTGAGATATCTTAGAGGCACATCGGGATATGGATTATGGTACAGACAGTCAGATGAGGTGAAGCTGTGTGGCTTCACGGATGCAGATTGGGCAGGGAGCCCAACGGACAAAAAGAGCACATTTGGAGGGATTTTCAGTATCGTGTCGACAGTAGTTTCTTGGTATAGCAGGAAGCAGAGATTCATGGCACTCAGTTCAGTAGAGGCTGAGTATATGGCAGCGAGTTTGGCTGCATGCGAGGCTATATGGATGAGGAAGATCCTAGTCGGGTTGTTCGGTTCACACTTAGAGCCTACTGTGATATATTGTGATAATCAGAGTTACATCAAACTCTTGGTTAATCCAGTATTTCATTATAGATCTAAACACATTGACATCCGGTATCATCATATTAGAGATTGTGTGCAGCGGAAGAT
Source organism: Pinus albicaulis (assembly GCA_034641835.2). Taxonomy (NCBI): domain Eukaryota; kingdom Viridiplantae; phylum Streptophyta; class Pinopsida; order Pinales; family Pinaceae; genus Pinus; species Pinus albicaulis. The sequence goes on from CM076581.1 coordinate 1,606,042,768, forward strand.
CATGTTAATTTCATACATTGCCACGGAGGATCAAGATGCTGATATATTGACGAAGGCGCTCACCAGGAGAAAATTCGAATACCACAGGGGCAGGATCAGGGTGGAAGATAATCCCTATCTTGTTGAGAGGGAGTGTTGAGATTGCAACAAGATGATGAGCTTAGTGGAAAGAAGTCGCCTTCACTAAGTGGGCCCGCAGGCTATTTTTGGCGCAAGTCTATTTTTAGACTATGTCTATTTTTAGACATGTCGATCATATTCTATGAGTTGCAAGATGCTATTTGTGGATGGTTGGTCAAGTCAAAAAAATAGATGGACTTCTATTTTTAGACATATTTGGCAGAATCTATTTTTAGATTGCCGGTCTAAAAATAGATATGTCGAATATTATTAGCTCTTAATAATATTTGGACTATAAACATTATCTTATTCTCTTAGAGCACTTCAGTTAAGTGCACAGATGTGGCACAGGAGCTGACAGAAGGAATTACGGTATTCCTGAGGGTTAAGTGGAGCTATTTCATGGATACTTCAATTAGAACTCATGTGACAGAGTTTGGTGGAGTTATTGAAGTAGTTGGTGGAGTTGTGTTCACTTTAACTTAGTTAAACATAGTTGAGCTAGTTGTATCTAGTTTAACTGATTGATACACTAGTGAGATTGGTGTGAATTAATTATTAATTAATTCACTAATTATTAACTCATTAATCAACTAAAGAATACGTCAGTTAACTACAGTGCATGGACAGTTTCAGTGGAGACCAGTGAAGAGGTAGGTGAAAGAGTAGTGTGACTATCAGTTGTGACTATAGTGTTGCATGATTTGCAACACACAGTGGTTGGAGATGCCAATGAGGATTGCGTGATAAAGGGTGGAAAATTTTGAGTTCATTCAGAGCCATTCTTCAGCAGTGATTGCGCAGTAGAGGCAGGCTAGCAGGTGGCAGATATTGGAGCATGTGTTTTGCTAGATCAGACCTGATTAGTGTGTAGAAATTGGAGGTTGTACTGAGAGCTTGTGAGGAGCTTTGTATAATGATTGTTACATGATCTATATGACATATAATATACAGATAGTTGGGGGTTTTCAGCTTTAAGCTTTCCCATAAAAATACTGTGTTCATATGTGTGAATGTTTATGGTTTTAATGTGCACATGCGATTGTTTTTATTTCCGCAATTAATGATCAATGGTAGAAGAGATTATGTATTGTGCATGAAGTCAAATAGTTTGTGATCAGGAGAATCTCGGATGTATAACATATCAGCTATATAAATTTCTACACATAGTCGACAATTACTGTGTCCAACTGAGTAAAAACCATTTGTCTACATTAACAAATCTATATCACTAAATGGTTAGTGACTTATAGGTATAGTTATTGTTTAGATTCCATTCACTGCTTTCATAATTGAAAATTGTTGTGTCCAACTGAGTAAAAACCATTTGTATATATTACCAAATCTTTACAACTGAATGGTTAGTGACTTACAGGTATAGTGATTGTTTAGATTTCATTTATTGTCTTTCATAGTTGACAATTGTTGTGTTCAACCAAGTAAAAGCCATTTTTCCTATTTTCAAATCCTATATTAAAATGGTTAGTGACTTATAGAAACAATAATTTTAGTATTTTCATTATTTCTGTCATTCACTTAATTAGTTGTAGTTAGAAGATCCTCATTCCATTACAACTAATAATCTCTTTAAAGGACATTCTGATTAAAACTGAATTTGAATATGATTTGCAAGAATGGCTAAATGATTAGATTCAATGCAATGTTTGAGTTATCAATTGCATTTCCTGTTTTCATTTCTTAATTCTCAATTGAGTTATAGATCCATGGATTAGGTTTATTCACTAATTGAAACACTTTTTTTATCTTTTTAATTAGAACTATACCTTATAACTTGTCCATAAAACTCTAATTTCTTCATAGGAAGTTAACTAGTTTTATAACATTTCCTTTTCTTCATTTTTAATTAGATTTATTCTCACTTTTCAAACTAGGATAACACACTTAAGGACTAAAAGCACAAAACTCCCAAAACAATAAGAAAAACATCAAAACAACGAAGTAAGGAAAATGACACTTAGGCACATATAGTGCACTACACTTCATCAAAGTTACAAGCCCTGGTTGATAATTAATGGAAGCAATTTAGGAACACTAAATTGACTAAACATTTTGGCACCGTTTCCGGGGAAGTGTAACTAGGTAGCCTTATTTCTTACATCCCAAAAACAATGATATGCGTAGAGAAAGAGACTCAAGGGGTAGATTTGTAAGAGGCAGAAGCTTAATTCCTACAACACCACTCACTCCACCTAGGCCAAGAAGTAGTACAAATTCCTCTCAAACTCATATCCCATACTACACTGGTCATAGGATTCCTGAAGTTTTAAGATCAAAAATTCAGTTAGGAGGGTCTCCCACTTCATCTACTGAGGCAATCTTGGAAGAAGAAGCTCCTAGAACTCCAACAGAGGGAATAAATTTCTTCACTTCTACAGGGGAATATATTCTAGCAGAAGAACTAGAAATGCCTAGTGAAGAAGAAGAAGAAGAGGAAGAATCTTTCTTCAACATACCATTGATAGAGGAGCCAAAAGAACAATTTTTTCTCCAAGCTGAACCTTATATCAGTTCTAAAGAATCTATCATGGCAGGAAGAGGAGAAGAAGGGGAAGGAGCAGGAGAAATCCTCAATGGAGAAAACTTGTTATTTAGAGGAGGTAGAGGTAGAGGAGGTGATAGAGGAAGAGGTAGAGGAAATGTAGAAGGAGGTAGAGGAAGAAGGGGAGTTGAAATTTCCTTTGGATTCCCTATAAGAGATGAAGAGACAAATGCTACTATGAAAAATATCTCACCTATTGTTCTTCCAAACTTTCATGGATTGAAAAGTGAAGACCCGGAGACATTTTTATTTGAGTTTTAAGTCTTTTGCAGAACTTATGACTATCTACAAGATGCTCAAAAACTCAAAATTGTTTCCTTCAACATTAAAAGGAGCGCCCCTAAAATGGTTCATGAGTTTAATTACTAGTTCTATTGAGTCATGAAATGATATGAGGAAAGCATTTCTAGAAAGATATTTGGACTATTGTATACCTGTTAACCATAAAGAAGAAGTGTTTAAAATGATGAAAAAGGAGGATGAAAATTTGGAAGATTTACTTGAAAGATTCAACTACAATATCAAGAGAGAAAAAATTCAAAATCTAGACCAAGACACTCTAAAAGCTCTTTTGTTGAAAAAAATTAGGGATGAATGGATAGATATCCTTAACACGATGGGGAAGGGAGACATATATCAACTTCCATTATCTGATATTGGAGAAATTTGTATTAATCTCTCAAGAGGAAAGTCAAAAACTTTGAAAGGACCAAGAGACCCTGCTCTTGCTAGGGTAAACAAATTTGCAACTGGAACAGTAAGTAGGGCAGAAATTGGAAACATGCTTGATGAATTCAAAACTGACATTCTAGGGAGTCTTAGTGAGCAAATAGACACCCTTAAGCTACAAAACAAGCAGAAATCTGAAATTGATGCCTTAGCAATATTCTGTCCCAAATGTAGAAAAAAGCATGCCTTAAGAGAATGTCCTCTTGATGCAAAAGTAATAGAGACTTGTGTGATTTGTTCATAAAACCATGAGACCAAGAACTCTCCTTCAATTCTTGGTCTTAAAGTTGTGTTTCAAGAGGAAACAACTACAAATCCCACATAATCTCTTTATTTTGTCTCTAGAAGACCTTGACAGGGGCCTCAAACTCAAGGTTTTAATAGCCAAATTTATAATCAGCCCCCACCAAATTGGAATTATTGGCAGCAATCTTGGCCTCAACCTCAAAATCAATCTCAATCTTGGGCTCAAGGATGCAAAATCCCTATGGAAGGTTCTCACAATACTATCAGTATTTACCATCCTATCCATCTTATCCAAATTATCCTCCTCAACAAAATCCGTAACAGAATCCACAACCTCAATCACAAAATCAAAATCCACCACTTCCACTACCATTTCCCCAAAAATCAAACCAGTTACTTGCCCAGCCAATACCAAACCCCAACAATAAAAACCTCAGAATACCTATATGATAGAAGGTCAACAATTTCCAAATTATTTGATTACTCCTCTAAACCTTAATGATGTCCAACTTAGGTCTGGAATGATACTTGAAAGGAAGAAACCTTCTATTATCATACAAGAAAAAAACAATTCTGAGGAAGATTCTCTACAAGTTAATAAAATTTTTGAAGACACATCTCTTAAAAACCAAAATATTGAAAAATGAAAACCAAAGGAACCAATAAATTCAACTCCTATGTTAGAGCAACCATTAACATCTACTTATACACCTCCTTTTCCTGAAAGATTACAAATTGATAAGGGTGTAGAAAAATATATTATGTTGCCTAACTATGATTTCCTAGATGAATTGAGAAATGTTTGCATTAAATTCCATTATTACAAGCCATCAATGAAATCCCAATCTTATCTAAAACAATAAAGAGGTTGAGTATGAAGAAACCAGGAAGAAAAATAAAGGAAGTAAAGAAAATTCAACTGGTAGGACAAATAGCTGACATAATGATGGGAAAGATTTCCATTCAAAAATATCTAGATCCCAGAAGTCCAGTTGTTAAAACTCGTATCAATGGAATTGAAATTCCAAACACATTAATTGATTTAGGAGCAACAATAAACATCATGAGTAAGCAAACCATGGAACAACTTAAACTTCCTAATCTTCTTTATACACCCACATTACTACAGTTAGCAGATAGCTCTATAATCAAACTAGATGGTGTATTAGAAGATATTTCAGTGTCCTTAGATTCTTGGGATTACCCTGTGGACTTTATGATTTTAACTCCTAAAAATGATCTAGGAGGACATCCTCTTATACTAGGAAGACCTTGGTTAGCTACAGCTGATGCTTTCATCAGCTGTAGATCTGGTGATATATACATCTCTGATGGTAGTTCAACCAAGAAATTCACTTTGTATCCTCTAGCAAGAACAATCACATAAACATATGACAAGCAATGGATTGATGATGAAGAAGATATACCTCTCTTCACTATTTCAAACATTAGTGAAGATAGTCAGATCTTAAATGTTCTAGAAAATCATGACTCTTCTTCAGAATATAGACATGAACAATTCCAAGAAGAATCTAATATTGAATTTTTTTCATCTAGGCAAATGTCTCTTTACTCTATGGAAGAATTTGGCAGCTCTACAATTGAAATATTTCCAGGAAAAACTTTGAACATAAATAAAAACCTAGAAAAATTACAACAAGAAGAGCTAGTCAAAACATTACAGAGACATTCCTCTGCATATGCATGGGAATACACTGACATGGAAGGGATCAATCCTAAGACTTGCACTCATCATATCTACATAGAGGAAAATTGGAAACCTATTATACAACCTCAGAGAAGGATGAATCCAAACCTTAGGGAGATTGTCAAAGAAGAATTGCAGAAATTGTTGAATGTCAACTTTATCTATCCCATTTCAGATAGTCAGTGGGTTTCTCCTTTGGTGATTGTACCCAAGAAAAATGGTAAATGGAGGGTATGCATTGATTACTGAGAATTGAATAAAGCTACTCTTAAATATCATTTTCCTTTACCTTTTATAGATCAGGTGTTAGACACATTAGCAGGAAAAAAGTACTTCTCATTCCTGGATGGTTTCAGTGGTTATAATCAAATTCAAGTTGCACCTGAAGATCAGGATAAAACCACATTTACCTGTCCTTGGGGAACCTATGCCTACCGAGTACTACCTTTTGGATTATGCAATGCACCTACAACATTCCAAAGGGAAGTACTAGGAATATTTTCAGATCTAATACATGATTGTGTAGAAGTATACATGGATGACTTTACAGTCTATGGTAATACATTTGAAGAAGCCTTAGAAAAGTTGGAAAAAGTTTTGAAAAGGTGTAAGGAAGCAAACCTTTCATTAAGTCATGAGAAATGTTTCATGATGTTTACTCAGGGGATTCTTTTAGGACATCACATCTCAGGAGATGGAATTAGAGTAGATGAGTCAAAAGTTGAAGTCATCTCTAGACTATTAATTCCAAGTTGCCAGAAATATGTTAGAAGTTTTCTAGGATTTACAAGGTACTATAGAAGGTTTATAGAAAATTTCACAAAGATAGCATCTCCACTCTTCAAACTACTCACCAAAGATTAAGAATTCAAATGGAATTCTAACTGCCAGTTAGCATTTGAAACCCTAAAAACAAAAATCTCTAAAGCACCCATTTTAAGAGGGCTTAACTGGAAACTACCTTTTCATATATCACCAGATGCTTCAGACACAGCTCTAGGAGCTGTGTTAGGACAAAAAGATCAGATCCCTTATGCCATCTACTATACAAGCAAAAATTTGACTCCTCCAGATTTGAATTATACTGTGACTGAAAAAGAATTCTTAGCTATTGTTCATGCTATCAATAAATTCAGACATTATATAACAGGTTATGAAACCTTTGTTGACACAGATTACTCTGCAATTAGGTATTTAATGAATAAATCTATCACTAATAACAGAGTTATAATATGGTTATTGCTTCTACAAGAATTTAACATTACTATTCTAGATAGGCCTGGAAAACAAAATACAGTTGTTGATTTCCTATCTAGAATCCAAAATATTAAGGACAACACTCTAGTTGAAGATAAATTTCCTGATGAATATCTCTTTGCAATAACTACTCAAACTCCTTGGTTAGTAGATATTGCCAATTATTTAGTTTCAGGAAAATTTCCTTCAAATATGAATTCTAGATAGAAACGAAGAATCATCCAATCAAGTGAAAAAATTTCATGGATTACTAATGAATTGTATAGAACAGGTCTAGATATTATTATCAGAAGATGTGCTCGAGAAGATGAGATGCCTTAAATTCTTAAGGCATGTAATGATAAACCCTGTGGTGGAAATTTTGCTGATAAAAGGACAACCTATAAAATCCTTCATTTAATATATCATTGGACATCCATCTTCAAAGACACTAAAGAATATGTCAAGAGGTGTGACAGTTGTCAAATGGTAGGGAAACCTGCTCCTTCAAATGAAATTCCTTTACAACCTCAGGTACATATTGAACTTTTTGAAAATTGGGCTTTGGATTTTGTCGGACCTATAAATCCTCCATAAAAACAAAGGAAGTATATCCTAGTATGCACTGATTATGTCACTAAATGGGTAGAGGCTAAATCATTACCTTTTGCTAATGAATCATCTGTAGTCAGTTTTATTTTTGAGTATATTTTTACTCGTTTTGGTGTCCCAAGAGAAATTGTCACAGATCAAGGAGCTCAATTCACATCAACTTTGGTATAGAAGATGGTATATAATTACAAAATCAATCAAAAGAAGTCTACTCCCTACCATCCACAAGAAAATGTTCAAGTTGAATTTACCAACAAGGTGATTGAAGGAATTCTCACAAATACTGTTCATCTACATAGAAGAGATTGGGCAGAAAGGCTTCCTGAAGCCTTATGGGCCTACAGAATCACATGGAGGAACACAATAGGACATACTCCTTATGAACTTGTTTATGGGAAACAAGTCTTGTTCCCCATAGAGTTTCAAATCAAAACCTTCAAGATGGCAGTCCAAATTGGACTTGATTTGGCAGAACCATAGAAGCATAGACTGGAGAAAATTAATGAACTAGATGAAATCATACAAGATGCAGTTCAAAGAACCAGCATAGTCCAACAGCAAAGGAATAAATGCCATGACAAATATATCAAAGATAATAAATTTCAAGAAGGTGACTGGCACTCTTGTTTGACTCAAAATTCAAGGATTTTCAAGGGAAATTTCAGACTCATTGGCTTGGGCCATATGAGATTGAAAAAGTCTTTGAAAATGGAGCAGTAAAGATCAGAACAATAGATGAAGAAAAGGTATCATTTCTTGTAAATGGTCATAGACTGAAAGTATATTATAAACCACTTTCAAGAGAAGAATTTGTCAGAAAATTTCAGGATAACATTGATATGGAGTTAGTAAATAAGAATTCTTCTCCTTCACTAACTTAGCTTTTTATTTTTCTATTATTAATGAAATATATATATATATATATATATATATATATATATAATAAAAGTATAAGTATGAAAAAAAATCAATGATTGGCATACTTATGCAAAAAATGTAGGGTGAAAATGAGAACCTTCTGACATGCTATACTTTCAATTTTATTTTTATGTAACTAAGTGTTCATAATTGAAAAACACAAATTGAAAATTCATTTCATTTCACTCCATATTTCATCTCATCCCACTTCCATTTTCACTTTTTTCCATCATAACATTTTTCACCATACTCATATTCCATCTCACTCCACATTCATATTCCATATCCATATTTCATATTCTTTTGACAGGCACATTCTGCAGTTGTTCATTCTGTAGCTAATTCTGTTCTGCAGCTAATCTGATTCTGCAGCCTACTCCAACAAATAAAGATAATTGTAAGAAGGGACTATGGAACTCTATTCTAAAGATCACCATGCCATAGAAAGGAGAACAAACACAACAAACAAACAAGGTCAAAGTTCTAAGGTAAATTGTGTAAAATTATTTTAATAGAAAAAAGGTTAAAACATGAAATAGATACAATACGTATAATCATATGTTTCCTAAACAACCTATCATTCAAATTGATTAAACCTTTGTCATAAAACATCTTGACCATATCCCTTATCTCATGTCCCATAATGGCCCATCATTAAACTCTTAATTGAATGACTAACGGTCATAATTATAAACGTGACCTATTAGACCACGTCTCCCTAAGATCATATCATTCACTTATCACCCATAAGTTCATCATAAATTCCCTAATAGATCCATAGCCATTTCGTTCTATATCAAATCCATAGCTTGATTACCTCCATCATTCACTCACCTCCATCACACTTTGCAGCCAATCTATCTTTAAGTACAGAGAGGTAACGCTGAGGGTGAAGCATCATTCTGCGACTAATCTATCCTCAGACACAGAGAGACAGTTTCAGAAATAGAATATCAGACTCTGCAGCCAATCTAGCTTCAAGCATAGAAAAGTAATTCTGAAAGGAAGATAATCTATACAGAGGAGGAAAGGGGCTAATTTTTAGGACAGAACCAGTTGGATTCAAGTACTTGGAAGGATATCCACAAGTCAAGGGGTTACTACAGCAAGCAGGGTGGTTAAATTTTATAAAGAAATTTGATGGCTTCCATAAGGAGATTACAAAATCATTTGCCAGGTCTTTTGATGGAGCGGAAGTGGAAATTGGAGACATCAAATTCACCATAACAGAATCATTTGTAGCTGAGGCAACAGAACTACCAAGGCAAGGATAACGATGGTTCAAAAACAAGGAATTTCATAATGAATCTTGGAAGCAGATACTGAAGAATCCAGGTATGGATGTCACAATATTTAGGAAGGGTATTCCAAGTACTGCTTTAAAAATTCAGTGGAGAAACATGTTGTTAATTTTGCAAAAAATTATAACATGTGAAGGAATATTTGGGACAACGTATGTTTATCATATCAGGTTACTAATGAATTTTCTAGAGGATGGTGAGATAAATTTACCTTTATTTTTACTCAATAGCTTGAAAATAATGGCTTCGAATGTCCAAAAGAAATTTCAATTTTTAGAAACACTATGCATCACCATGGTTTAATAAATATACTGATTGAATTCCACCTAGAGAGTATAGGAGATAATTGGGAAGAATTTCTTGTAAGAAATCATTTTCAAAAACATGCAGAAACACCATCTAAAGAAGAAAATTTTAGGAGAAGCAGAAGAAGAAAAATGGATATGGCTGTTGAAAATAAACTTGACACACCGTCACAGGAAGAAGATGAAGAACTAATTTCTGAAAAGTTAATAGAAAATAGAAAATAGATTAGGACCAAAAGAAAAGAAAAAACAACAATTGAGTATACCAATGAAGAAAAGGGGAGTCCACCAAAGCTAAGGAGAAGTTCTAGACTCAGAGGAATAATGAAAAAGACATTAATAAAGGAGGCAGGAATTATAAATATTGAGGATGAAGAGACTCCAGTTCAAACACCAGTTAATAGATCTCCTACACTTAGTCCTCAAAACTTTCCTCTACAGCATTTTGAATATGGCCCTAGTAGGAGGACTCCTAATATAGATCCAGTCCAGCAAAAAATCTATGACTATGTGGAATCGTTGGAAAGAAATGCCTCAAAGAATCAAGAGAAACCTATCAGTCCACAAGAAACTCCAATAGAAACCATAAAGCAAGATAAGTATGAATTGGAGATACTGGATAGGCACATCAAAAATGAGAATGATATCTTAAGAGAACAGGTTAAGTTGAAAAATGCCATGAATAGTTATCTCACTTTAAAACTGGGAACACTACACAAAGAGAACATGAAACTTAAGAAGAGGAATAAGAAGATGAACAAAGCCCTCATAAATCTCAGGTTTAAATTACTCATGAGAAAGCCCAGAATGACACTAACTTCCAAAAGTAACAGGAAAATAAGGCTGGATGTTTTGACTGAAGTGTCAAAGCATATGGAGTAAGCAAGAATAACTTGAAGTGTTAATAAAATTGCATGAGGACATACAATGGTCTTGCAGTGGGGGTATGTTGAGCTCTAGAAATTCCTTTTCTTTTACAAAACCATCATCTCATTTCACTCATCTTTCATCAACTCATAAGCCTAAAATCAATGAAGAATGATTAGGATTGTCTTAAGGATACATGCAATTGATTAACATGTTGTATTTTCATGGTTTTTGTTGTTTTAATAATTTTGTGCAGTATAGCTATAAAATACAGACATTTCGTAGCTGGTCAGGTGTTCCGCAACTATTTTTGTGTTTGAATATGATACATGTGTTAGTTAAAGAAATAGCTTATATGGGTAGTTCCAGAATCCGTCCTACATGATTTCTTCCTATCCACAAGGACCAGATCGACGATTGAAGGAGTCTAATCTGATAGTCAAAGCTGAGGTCAAAGAGACCGTTTTACACAGAAATTAGGACTCTTGATTTGCTCCGTAGCAAATCATGAGTCTTAAGAGTCCCAATTTGATTATAATTTGAAGTTACACTTGTAGATATTCCTATTCGAAGTTAGTTAGGCAATTTACTTATAAATAGAGGTTTTGTAGAACCAAGAACAAGTTAACTGTTAATAGCATAAGTTCATAATTATAGTGTGATACTCTATTTTATCAAACTCTGTTTTTAAATAAAGAAGATTAGTTATTTGATGTTGTTTTGATCACATCTTCAAGCAGCTAAGGAATTCACCAAATTGGTAGCAGAGGGCCCCTGTTGCTAAGGATGTTTTTATGTTTTCTAGCTAGGTTTATTTTAGTTTCTTTGTTTAGTATTTCTTTCTGCTTATGCTCAAGTTTACTGCTTTCATAATTGACAATTGTTGTGTCCAACTGAGTAAAAACCATTTGTCTACATTACCAAATCTTTATCATTGAATGGTTAGTGACTTATAGGTACAGTGATTGTTTAGATTTCATTTACTGCTTTCATAGTTGACAATTACTGTGTCCAACTGAGTAAAAACCATTTGTCTACATTACCAAATATTTATCATTGAATGGTTAGTGACTTATAGGTATAGTGATTGTTTAGATTTCATTTACTGCTTTCATAGTTGACAATTATTGTGTCCAACTGAGTAAAAACCATCTGTCTACATTAACAAATAATTATCACTGAATGGTTAGTGACTTATAGGTACATTGATTGTTTAGATTCCATTTACTGATTTCATAATTGACAATTGTTGTGTCCAACTGAGTAAAAACAATTTGTCTATATTACCAAATCTTTACAACTAAATGGTTAGTGACTTACAGGTACAGTGATTGTTTAGATTCATTTATTGTCTTTCATAGTTGACAATTGCTATGTTCAACCAAGTAAAATCCATTTTTCATATTTTTAAATCTTATATTAAAATGGTTAGTGACTTATAGAAATAGTACTTGTTTAGTATTTTCATTCTTTCTGTCATTCACTTAATTAGTTGTAGTTAGAAGATCCTCATTCCATTGCAACTAATAATCTCTTTAAAGGGCATTCTGATTGAAACTGAATTTGAATATGATTTGCAAGAATGGCTAAATTATTAGATTCAATGAAATGTTTGACTTATCAATTGCATTTCATGTTTTCCTTTCTTAAATCTCAATTGAGTTATAGATCCGTGGATTAGGTTTATTTACTAATTGAAACACTTGTTTTATCTTTTTAATTAGAATTCGACCTTAGAACTTGTCCATAAAACTCTAATTTCTTTATAGGAAGTTAACTATTTTTATAACATTTCCTTTTCTTCAATTTTAATTAGATTTATTCTCACTTTTCAAACTAGGATAACACACTAAGGACTAAAAACACAAAACCCCCAAAAAAATAAGAAAAACATCAAAACAACAAAGTAAGGAAAATGACACTTAGGAACATATAATGCACTACACTTCATCAAAATTACAAGCCCTGGTTGATAATTAATGGGAGAAATTTAGGAACACTAAATTGACTAAACAGTAATAACATTGTCCCAACCCGAAACAAGTACAAATTCAATTTAAACATGCAATAAAGTCGCCTCATTACCAGCCGATGATGGAGGCTGGTAATAGGTGCGAGAGAAACCACCAATAATGACAATATTTCTCAAGGTACTACTAGTACAATCCACAAAATGTGAACAATGAAACGGAGTCAAACATCCGTGAAACCATCCAATCGAAGTCCAATGATGATAACATGTCGTCGAATGCGAAGAATTTGTCATTGAGGCATGCAAGCTCTAAGGTACCAGAAGGGATTCTCTGGATCAACTCCCTGGATAATGAGTTGAGTTCGACAGGAAGTGATCAGTCGAAAGAGGGCCATAATGTTTCCCACATCATTGACACGAGACAATAGGAATAAGATGATAGTGAATCAAGACTGAAAAAAATATTAGGTGTTGAAAACTGCAGAAGGAACTTCTCTTGAACATATTGGCAACACGACCCCGGAATTTGGCAGTATTTGAAATCAAGGGATCTGAGGTCATGGTGACAACACAAAGATTAGATGAGAGGTAAAAACGGATAACCCAAACCCATGGAGGAAAAATGACGAATGTGGGATGTCCCCAACCCAACACGAACTGCAGATAAGTGTCATGTTCAAGAGTGACATATTGCCGACACAACTGATAACTAGTTCCTTTTTCCCCCGCCATTTCTGGCGAGTACCCCAATTATTTTGGAAATGGGCTTGAAAGGGATAGAATATGCTTTTCATGTAAGTTTTTCCTTCATAAAAATCCATCCTAGTACATTTTACGAGACCTAGGAAGGAGAAACTTGGTAACGTCATGGCGATGGCTTCCATATTCATTTAGATTTAACGAGTCTGACAAAGGGAAAACTCTGTGTCTTTTCATGTTTAGAGAGTTTGAAAAGAGGCATAAAATAAAACTCCAGAAGTTCCCTTTTCATAGGTCGCCCCTCAGATCCGAAAAGGTACAAAACAATATCTGAGGGAACCTCTTAGCCATGTTCGACTAAGGTATTATGTTTTCATAAACAATTTGTCCCGGCCCTAAAAAGGAGTAAATGTATACTGGGCAGATGATGTTTCGTAGCCTTTAGCGAATTCAAAACGACAAGAGTCTTGACAATATTTTCAATTTTTGAGAGTCAGAAAAGAGTTGAAAGATGACTCCATGGGGTGACTTTTTCGTGTTTTTACAAATTCTGAAAAAAGTAATAAAATACAACTCGTTTCCTCATCGTTGCCAGCTATAGGACATGTTGCTACACAATAAACAAACGTAAAACCCATTTTCGAGAAAAAAATAAACAAAAATGCATCTAAAACCTAATTAGGGTTACAAAAAGTTACAAAATAACTCAAATAGTAAAAACAATTTACTTTTACCTTTTCACCTTCTTGCGAGCATTTTCACTGGTTTTTACTATGAATTTGGGGAGTTGACTATAGGCAATCCAGGAGGCCATTGACGAATTAGCTTCTTCGAGGTAAGATCTATGCACTTCCTCTACAATCTCATCCATTTTTATATGTTTTTATGTTTTAATGCATTTTATTGGAGGGTTTGAAAAAATTATGCCCGTGGAAGTCGGCGTCGGTTCTTGGCACGGAGTCACGCCGACCTCCATGATTTTTAAACAAAAAGGTGCCACTCAGCGCAGCTGTTTGAAAAACAGCAGCGCCGCGCACAAATTTTCACAATTTTCTGCAAAAATTATTGACCAAATCGATTCAAATTTTAACATGTTGCTAATAGAATCTTTGCATTTGTTTTTGCAGGAAGAATTAATAGTTAAAAATGGTAATAGAGTGGAAAGAGTGGGAGAATGGGGCAGAGGATGAACAGGCCATGGAGAATGATGCATGCATGGATGCTCTGAGGAACTGTGGGCTCCTGAATTTATTCATGACCCCATGTCTGAGACCTTAATTAGAGTTGCTACAATACTTGATCAGTGTATGGGACACTGACCAAGAAAAATTCATGATTCATGACCAGGAATTGGAGATAGAAGTCTCTGACATCTACTTCTTGATAGAATTGTCACGGAGGGGAGAGCGAGCACTAATAATAGGTACTCGGATCCTTGGAGAGAGCATGGGCATGCTGATAGACAAAGTTTGTCCTGGAGCAAGGAAAGCACACAAGAGTGGTAAGCTAGACACTCAAACAGTTCCTGACTTAACTTTGAGGGTAGTGTTACATACCATTACTCAGGTTTTCGGATCTCAGGCCCCCCATGAAGCCACAAAGACGCAGCTCCAATTGGTCGTAGATTGCATGGCTCCGAAAATCTTCAATTGGGCGGAAGCGGTGACAATCAACACGAAACATCAGCTAACCAAATGTAAAAATGGTAAGCTGAAGTAGTCTGGGTATGGATCCATCTTGATATCGTTCATGCTGGTACGATTATCGATATTCCAGTGCCAGGAGGTGATTGTACCTATGCCATTAGTATGAGAGCCACGGATGGTCCATTGGGCTGAGCTGATGCTTTGATCAGGAGGTGGATAACATATGTTATGGAGACCATAGTTATTTGACTGGTTGAGCCGAAAAATCATCATGGTGGAGGATTGGCCGTATACCGACACCGATTTCAGGGGTGATCCGGATCTTCCACTTCTGGAGGGGGATAACTGGGACGAGGACAGAGGTAAAAACCTATTTTTTGAATTTTTATGAGTATTACGATTTTTTTGTTTTTATATCTATGTGTTCTGATGTTTTCTCATGTGTTGCAGATGTTGTACCAGACAGACTCGCGGGGATGTCTCAGATAGCTTAGAGGGACCCAATAGATTTCGAAGTGGCCCCTCATGGCAAGGGAGGTGATGACGAGGAATAAATTGCACGTAACTTGGAGGGGCTTACGAGCGGGATTCCGGAGTATGTGAGATTCGAGGATATTTCTCGTGCTTACCAGCGACACACTGTGGGAGTTTCTAATCGCATCCATAGACTACTGAGATGTGTCGTACGGGCAGCGATGTGTTATCATGAGCACCATGTTGATTAGACTCCTAGGTTTCATTTCTACATATATATTTTTTTAGAGACATGGCGTCTCAGGATGTAACTGAAACACATATATATTTTGAACTATGATGTACAAGCAAATGAAAACAATCGATATATATATATATACATATACATATACATATGCATATACATATATTTATTTATTTATTTATTTTTTCTTGTCTAAATCTTACTATTTGATGATGATTTCTTTTACAAATTCTACAAATGTCTATCTAATACAATATTGGCTACTGCATTAATTAACGTATTCATTCTTCTGGGAATATGTTGATATGTAATATAATCAAAATTCCTTTCTAACAAACAAACACGTAAATACATTCTTAAAATCTGAGCGTTTATGACAGAATAACGCCCATTGAGCTGGAGAACAACAAGCTGAGAGTCTAGTTTTACAATTAATTCATGAATGTTAAGGGAAATAGCTTCAGTTATAAGTTTGATAATTGCACTGTATTCAATGACATTGTAAGTTGTACGTTTTACACAAATACCTTGAAGGTCTACTAACTCACCATTAGGATCATAAATTACCCAAGCCGTGGAGGATAGGTTCTGTGCACTACGGGAGGCACTGTCAGTGAAACCAACATAAGAAGTGATAGACATCTGCACAATAAGCAATGACATAATAAGCAGGAAAAACTACTCGCAAAGCACACCAAGCCAAAAATGAGGAAAAATAAAAATGGTTTCATTTTTACACAATCTTGAAAACATGGAAAACTATGCTTGGGATTGGTTTCATTTTGACACAAGCTTGAAACAAAGATAAACTATGCTTGAAAAAGTTTTCATGCCCCTAGCATGGTGACTCAATTCGAGGTACATGCCCCCCAAGCTTCAGTGCATTCGTCTGAGAGAACTTGTCAGTTACTAACAGATGGATGGAGTGAAGGTTTAATTACAAGATCAAGGGAAAGACTTGACTAGGATCTTAAGAGATCTAATCAAAGACTCGAATTGAAAAGGGAACCTATTTCATTTTTTAACGAGGTTGACACAGTAAAAGGACTATCCTCATGAGACCTAGTTTCATTTTTTAAAGGGCTTGACACAAGATGAGGAACTTTGCTCTGACGAGCTTGTTTCATTTTTTAAGGAGCTTGACACAAGAAAACGAACTATGCTCCGATGACCTGATCAAGATATATAAATATTCATAGCTTCCAAGAGGTTCTCATCTGATGGTATAACAACATCTCAGGAATCGCGATCGAATTCCCCTAGCAAATGGTACTCGACGGTACTATGACTGGATGAGGGCAATGAACGAGTGGCCACATAATTAACCTGTGGCGAGGAAGATATCACCAGCAGGTAAGGACCAGAAAGGGATTACGGTAGACCAGATGTCACATCAGGACCAAACAATGAAAGTTGATCGATGGTCACGATCCCACCTTCATGTGGAAAACAAATCACGTGAAAGAGGGATGAGACAAGTGCTCCCATGGCATAATCATAGTCACGCCCTAAGAGTAAGTTAAAATCCAAGGGGACTTGGACAACCATCACGTCTATATATACAATATTTCCTCCCAAAGTAATAGGTAACTTCGGAAGGATCCTTAATGGCTGACTGGTTCCTTAGTTAAAATCCAACATATTTTGAGTAACGGGTACAAGTTGTGGATAACCGAAATCTTGCCAGGTAGTTGAGGACAGAATACTAACTGAGGCGCATTCATCTATAATTGTGCCTGTTACGACCATATCGTAGGCCTGTACAGTGATCTCAAAGGGCATGTAAGAAGGAATACGGTATCCCGTGAATCGATTCCAATCAAAGGAAGTGACCAAACTACATGGATGGGGTGCCATAGGAATAAGAGGATTATCCCCCTGCATTACGGGAGTGGAAAGACCATCCTTTTGAACTCTGGGAATGAGAGAAGGAGAATCACTTTCTGGGACTATGGCGACGGGAGTCGAAGGATCACCCTCCTGAATCATGGGAATGGGAGGATCGCCCTGCGATCTCGGGGAATCAGAGGAAACAAAAATAACTTGACTGGGATGAGACCCACTCTCGATAGAAAATACCTGATGAACTGTAGATGGAATCAATTCAACCTTTTTCTCAACCAATGATTGGTCGTAAATGGACTTAGGAGACTGATTCTCATAGAAGGTGGAATTGACTGGAGATGAAACTCGATCAATGACCTGATCAAATATCGAAGGACTCGAAAAAACTTCTAGTAACCGATGAGAAGATAGGACTCAGAAACCGAAAGGGTATCCAATACTTTAGAAGCTTCATCCATAGAAGGACAGAGGTGGTTGGGATGGTTCCCTTTACACAACCTACAGGGAATTTTGATCTTACCCTATTTCTTACGAGTCTTATTATATCTATTTGAAGGCTCATCATCAGTGTGATGCCTAGAGGTTGATGATGAAGGATGAATTGGGCCAACGGACCACACTTATAATACCTTGGGAATACCGGGGACATCACGAAGAAGGTGGTCACCCTCACATAGATTTCAAGGGAATTTGACTTAGCAAGACGGAGTGGGAGGTTTCTCGATATTAGCTTCGTGGGTAGAAATAGTCGTTGATTGGCCCCCCAGCTTATTTTCCTTCTTCTTCTTCGACTTCTTCCTCTTCTTCTTAGCCACCTGGTTACTAGAATCTAGACTTTCACCAGACGAAGAGGAAGAACGAGGTGAAGAAATAGGCGAAGAAAGTAAGGGGTCAAACTTAAGATCAACATGGGGTTGACATGGTTCAGGCGAAGGAGAATTCGGTTGAGAGACAATTGGTATATTCGATACATCAGGGGTAGAAAATAACCAAACCGGCATACCAATGGTTAATCCCGGGAGGGACAACATTTCCATATACGGGGCACCAACATTCCTGAATGAAGGAAAAGGACCAGGATTTCCATCTGAGGGGATTCCATGGTTGGTGAACTCTGGAAATGTTTCCATTGGAATCAACCCTAAAGAATCACTAAGGAATATAACTTTAAACAGGAATATTACGTGGGTAGTCAATATTAAGACACTAAAACAAAAGTTTTCCTTTTCATGTTTTAAGAGTCGATAAAAGGACAAAAGGTGATTCCGGTCACTTTGAGGTTGAACGAGATTGAAAGGTCCAGTGCTCGATGATATTTTCAAATTTCAAGAGTCACGGAAATATCAAAATGACTACTCAGGACCTCTAGGCTAAACCAAACTCCCGTGAACTACATTATACACCTTGGAAAATAATTTTACCAAGGAATTAATGTACGTGCAGGCAGTCTCCCCGAATGTTGTGTTCATTGTATCACAGTTACAGGGCGGCAGACTTGGCTACCTATGGATAAAGGATTGCAACCTAGAAGGGTCTCCCTTTATATAGGTGACGGTATGGGGAGCACAAGTTTGTACTAGTGTTGTCTAATGCAAGATTGCGAGCAACAACTGCTAGGTTTAATGACACCGGAACACGTCACTAAACTAGAACTCTAAGTGTGAGCATTAAGTTTCAACGCTTCCTTAGGTTGATTGAGTTAATTTTATGGTTTATCTTGAAATTAAGTTTTAGTTTCAAGGCCCTACCGAATGTTACCTCAAATCTATAATGCACAACTATATGAGAGAAATAATACCATTTCATTTCAATGAAAAGCTAGCTAAGTGAAGGAGAGAGGTTCGCAACAAAGCAACAATCAATCAAATGCAAGAATGACACTTTACTTTATGCTACTAACACAGCCAAAGCAGAAAACGAAATTTTTTTTTCTTTTAGTTTCCAATGAAAAAGAACCCTACTAATGCAAAAGAGCACTTTTCATTTCCAAATGAGAAGGAAGAATGCAGATTTTTTTCTCTCGTATAAGTGAGAAGCAACAATGAAATGCTACTCTAAAATGACAAACACTAGCTTTGAGTAGCATCTAATGAAAACATCAACACATGAAGAGATCAACTCCAAGAAGAACGTAAACATGCACTCAAAACTAGACATGCATCGCTTTACGAAAAATAAAGGGATTTTAGGTCGACTCAAAGCAATGTGATCTATGCCCAGGGCGATGGAGGGACAATCAAACAGACACTAAATGAAAGCTTCACAACCCTACTTCTCGTACAATCAACTGAAAAGGCCAAGAAACCACATAAAAGGTTGAACAACGAACAACCAAACTAACTCATAAACATATCAAACACCCAATGAACATGCGAACAAGCGAATGGTTTGAAACACCTAGAAACCCTAGGATGGAGAAGCCACACCATTCGAATGAGATATAACACAAACTGGAATGACTGAGGCAGTCGAGTCAAAAAAAAAAAAAAAAAAAAAAAAAAAAAAAAAAAGGAACCAAATGGAAAAATCCAAGAGGAAAAACCAATCTAAAGGACAAGACACGCTAGAAACTCAGTGGAAAAATCCCAAAATCCAACCCGACTGGAATCAGCGGGGTTGTTAAGCAGAATTTAGGACCGAGAAGGAAAAATTGCACCTGTGTTAAATACAACCCGTGTTGATGGGCGCGACTGTTAGAAAATTAGTAGCGCCACCCAAGAAAAGGAAGGAAAAAACAAAGGTTTGCTGAGAAAAACCAAGCTTATCACTCTAGAAAAAGGCTAGATGGCCAGAAGCAGTCAAACAAGCCAAAAATAACAGAGAACCAACAATTTTTCCATAGTTGGACAGACAATCTAAAATTCAAAACAAACAATAAGAGACAATGTGCATTGACATCCCCAGTATGGTCGCCAACTTGTTGTGCAGGAAAATACCCTCTGTAGACAAAGGTGATCCCTCTAGCCCTAGGGTGGGTCTAGCAACAAGGGAACATGTTGGTTTCTAAATTCCTAGTTCATAAACGAAATGCGGATTGGAATATATGTCCTACCTCAACCCAATGCTCTTGATGTAGTACATTGCAGTGATCCCTAGATCTTTGTCCTTAAAGCCTTGCACTCCATTGGTAGTGATATTCATACACCTGCACAAAGATCAAACAAACACTAAAATCTTACAAGCATACATATTCATTTACAACTATCCAACTAGTCAAGGAGAGTCATAAACTTTGAATATTAACATAGACAAATATGGAACTATAAATCAGTCATGTCATATTAATATATAAAATGGAGTTTACAACCTGCGCCTTGACGCTGTAGACCTCCTTTGACAGATTTAGTTGGGCATGTCTCAAAGCATTCGTTCGTCGATTCAGCTCAAAGAGGTGAAAGGCTCAAACTCTCTCACATAACTATGGAATATTCTATGTTATCAGCTCTTGGTCTATTCTAGCTATGTCTAGCTAGCAGAATAAATGGGATGAGGAGGGATTTATAGGGGTGGAGGAAGAGCTTTGGGATCCACTTATGGTAGAGGAAAGGTTTATCTCTTTGGGAAGTTTCATTTTTGTAGGAACTATAAGGCCAGAGAGAGAAAATCGACCACATTCAGTCGAACAAACATCCATGACTCCGCTTATGAAGTTGTTAGATCTTAGAAGATTCATTTCCATATTAAAAAACCTTCCAAAATTAACTCGGCAAGGGGGCTCTCTAGAGACAGAGCGACCATGGCGCGGGGCCTAGTGTAAATCTGGCCATCGGCGCAAGGACATAACTACACAACAGTGCTGACCCAAAAATGCATGTTTTTAAGGGTCTACTTCAGGAATTGTCTACAGAGATTTTGTTCCTGGAATTTTAAGGTATGTAATGACATTCATTATGATGTGTGATAGTACACAGGGGTCATTATAATGGTCCTCCAGTATTCAGAATAGGGAATGCATGGACAGTGACAAAATATTGTGTAACAACAACCCACACAAAACAAGGTATCTTTGCCTCAGTTGCTGCCCAACAGAATCTTCTACCACCTATTTTTATCCCTTTCCAAACTAAGCCTCTCTATGGTATAAGAAATACCTCCACACAGTCAAATAAGCACCCAATCCATCCCTAATTCCTCACATTGTCATGTCTTCTTCTCCTGCAAGAAACAGAGGTATCTTACCTCTTCTCCTATTTTTTGTCCCTCCTCCTTAATGTTGCCTCAATGTTTCACTTTTTGGATGAGAGAATGGTCTCACATTCACCCTCTTTTTATACACAAATGAGGGGCTCCTTCCTAGTATGTCACACAAGTGTTGTCAGCATGTCATAAGCGTAAAACACCTTAAGGAGACCTAGACATGCAATTTCAAACCCATTAGTAACCTTCAAAAATTCATAACTCCTCAACGACAACTCGCAATCGGATAATTCTCATTGAGTTGGAATTGTATCACTGATAGATATCATCCTCATCCATCACATGTTGAAAACACATCACGGTTTTGGCCGAAACATCAATGGGTTCCAAACTTCAGGTTTGAGTTCTAATTCCACAAGCCTACTTGTGGCGCCTTGACCTCTAACCCTTGAACACTAGGGCTTGGATTACCTCCCAAGCTACACAAAAATCAACACTCCCTCTTAGCGAGGGAGGTACTTTCAAGACTAGGAAGTAACCATCATCATCTTTGGCGACAAAACTAGCCCATCTGGCATTTATCACTACAACATTCCCTGTAGATGAACCCAAAAATCTCAGTATTGCCTCTACCTCGTCACATATGAACCTGAAGATCCCAAACCTCCATAGGGTTGCTCCCTCTGAGGCTAGACTCCCTCTGATCCTACACGATCTCCATTGGCTCAGACCTTCAAGCACTCATCCTCTTGTATCAAATACCACTTGTGAAAATCCCACCAATCTCGAATATGATCCGATGAAGAATCTAGCCTGCCAATTTGTAGTCCATTACATGAAGCTATCTCAATAAACCTGATCTCTTCCATGCCAAAGAAACCCTCAAGTTGTACCAACCATCCATGAAAATAAACGGAATTCCATGATCACCAATCTTCCCTACAACAAAATGTTGTTCACCAGGATCACCACCAATCCACCAGAACTCCCATCCCATATCTTTATGTAACCTTTCAATACCACATCTCCACGTCTTCAGATGAACCCTCTGCTCCATGATCCAGACACTTGAAACTCCCTCTGTGTTTCTTCGTTGTGCACACTTTGATTCACTGACCCTTAAAGTAGCTCAGATAAGCTCTGATACCATGCTGAATTTCCATAACCTTGGTTCTGGGACAGAGTATTAAAATATTTGATGCTACCAAACCAAGAATCTCAACATAATTACTTTTCACAACAGAATATAAACATCAGTAAATCACATAAGCACATAACATAGACAAGCTTTTACAATTTTCAACACAACTTCGTTATATTAACAACATATAATATAAGAGTCTAGGGATCTTGTACCATAGATAATGGCCCTCATAAATCCACTATTACAAGATATAAAACAATATACTTTGACCATCTGGTTGTAGCATGCTCTTAGAGATCCTCTCAGTTGTACCCTTCACCTACCTAGTCCTTCGACTCCCAATCTGCAGCTCTTGCCTCTCTCAGTGCTCCAAATCCATCTAGCCATTAAATATTAGTTATTAATCTACTCTCTAGTTTATCATTCGTCCATAATTGCATCAACACATCAAGACTCCTGTAGATTTTTTCACAATTCCACTTGTGAACAACTCTCAATTTGCCCATTGTTTCTCCTCAGGGACTTCAGCCCACTATGGTCTTCCTCCTCTACAACAATGAAGACCAACATAGGGCACAGAGGGCTACCATATATCACTGCAAGATATCCATATGCCACAATGAACACGGGCTAGGAGGACTATCGATCATCTGTTGTAGAGGTCCTTCTCCACACACAAGTCTTGGGCTCCACAAACTGCACCTGGTTGATCATACCCTTGAGCTCATCATCACAGCAGCTTTAGCAACTACCTTTTTCCATCAAGGTGTTGCACACTGGGCTCCAACTTGGACACTATCATTTTGTCCTCTAGCAGACCATAAATTTCCAATTCACATCTACACTTGGTCCACTCTCCCTGCCCTCTAACAGTCCACGAGTGACCAAGTCCACGTTGTAGCATCTGCACCTAGTCAAGGCATCCTCACACCTAGGAGACACTTACATACGCCTGCCAATAGAATTCTCCAATCTGCCCTTTGCTTCTGCAATAGAGGATCTATTGCAAAAATCTAGGCACATTAATCTGTCCTCACCTAGGACACCATCAACCTATCATACAATATTTCATCTGCAACTCCTTCTGCTATTGTCCTCTTGCCTGGGAATGTGTGCTTCCTAATGTAGCATCTTCCCACTAAGAAACCCTTTCTTCTAGTTGCCACAGTCATTCAACACGTTTAAACACTACATCCCTAGCATCAAACACATCATAGAAACATACCTCTCATCTGATGTGCTTGTTGTCACCTTGGTTTCTCGGTAGGCTTCCCCAGTCCATGTTAGGCTCCTCCAAAAAGATCCTAAGGCATCCTTCAACAGCCCATTAACTGATCCAAACATTGGTCCATATATCATGGAACCAAAACAAGGCAAATTTTGATTCCTAAGTCTGTTATATTTTTTTCATATTAGTGACTGGTTAGGGCATCTTGGGCACGCTACAACAACCCTAACCAAGCACCCAAACAACCTCCAATTAATGCATCCTAACCATGAGAGTATGGCCACCTATTGTGTTGTTTTTTGGGCTTATATTACCCCAAACAATATTACGTAGATGCCTTCTTATGTTGGTATGGCCTGCGGCCTACCACAGTCAACCCCCAACACCTACAGCCCACACAAAATAGGGTATCTCTACCTTGGTTGTTTCCTAACAGACCCTTCTGCCACCTCCGTTTATTCCTTGCAAAACTTGGCCTCTCTGCAGCATAATACAACCTTCCACGTAGTCAAAGAAGCACCTAATCCAGCCTTAATTCCTCATGTTGTCCTGTCTTCTTCTCCTACGCAAAACCAAGGTATCTTAACTCTTCTCCGAGTTTTTGTCCCTCCTCCTTAACGCTGCCTCAATGTTGCACTTTTTTAATGAGAGAATGTTCTCACATTCTCCCTCTTTTTATACACAAATGAGGGGCCCCTTCCTAGGACGTCACTCAAGGTTTACCGTCTTTTCATAAGCCTAAAACACCTTAGGCTCACCTAGACATGCAAGTGAAAACCCATTAGTAACCTTAAAAAATTCATAACTCCTCAACGACAAATCAGAATCGGATGATTCTCATTACGTTAGAATCGTCTCATCGAGAGCTATCATCCTCATCCATCAAATGTCAAAAACGCGTCACGGTTTTGGCCCAAACATCAATGGGTAAAAAACCCAAGGTTTGGGTTCTAATACCACAAGCCTAGTTGTGGCACCTTGACCTCCAACCCTCAAACACTAGGGCTTGGAGTACCTCCCAAGCTACACAAAAATCAACACAAGTCTATGGCATGGAGGAAAATGGAGAGCCCATAGCTATTCTACTCTTTATTACAGATAAGTACCATATTGTTATATATAATACTTTTTTGATCCATAATGTAGATAAATTTCTTTCGGAATAATCATTTTATGTGTATTATGTGTTTATGTACAATTATGCATCTTAGTGATAAACCCTAGTTGGGGTAGTTGTTGTGTTATATATATTGTGTCTTTTTGTTGCGCCCTATAATTTGTGTATTAATGGGTTGAATTAATTTTAGTTGGGGTTCCACATAATTACATAAACGCTTATGCTATGGTGCTTAACTATTGTTATTTGTGATATGGAGAATATATGGTAAATTGTGTTGAATAATTAATTATAATTGCATGGCACAAGCTAATTATGGTGTAAATGTTTTATGCATTACCATGTATTTATTGCACAATATTGGAGCGAGGGACACTACAAATTTTTAGGCATATGCTCTAGCAATGAAGCTTGGGGGGCATATGCTCTTGCAGGTTACGCTTGGGGGGCATTGAAACTTATCTCAAGCACAGTTTTCCTACGTTTCAAGCTTGTGTAAAAATGAAACCATTCTCAAGCACAGTTTTCCTACGTTTCAAGCTTGTGTAAAAATGAAACCACTCTCAAGCATAGTTTTCCTACGTTTCAAGCTTGTGTAAAAATGAAACCCTCTCAAGCATAATTTTTCCTATGTGTAAACCTCGTTAAAACATGAAACATGTCTATGAGGATAGTCCTTTTACTATGTCAACCTCGTTAAAAAATGAATCAGTGGGTTATGAGGAAAGTTCTTTTACTATGTAAACCTCGTTAAAAAATGAAACAAGTCACCATGAGCATAGTTCCTTTTCTTGTGTCAAGCTCTTTAAAAATTGAAATAAGTTTCCATGAGGATAGTTCTTTTCCTATGTCAACCTCGTTAAAAAATGAAACAGGTTATCTTGAGGATAGTTCTTTTATTGTGTCAACCTCGTTAAAAAATGAAACAACCCCTCTTGAGGATAGTTCTTTTCCTATGTCAACCTCGTTAAAAAATGAATTAGCAATGAGGATAGTTCTTGTTATTGTGTCAACCTCATTAAAAAATGAAACAGGTTCCTATGAGGAAAATTCCTTTTACTGTGTCAACCTCGTTAAAAAATGAATCAGTGGGTTATGAGGAGAGTTCCTTTTACTGTGTCAACCTCGTTAAAAAATGAAACATGTCTATGAGGATAGTTCTTTTACTGTGTCAACCTTGTTAAAAAATGAAACAGACCCTTGAGGATGGTTCATTTCCTGTGTCAACCTCGTTAAAAAATGAATCAAGTAATGAGAAGAGTTATTTTCCTGTGTCAATCTCATTAAAAAATGAAACAAATCCTTTCCTAATTGAGTCGAGCCTTTGATTAGATCTCAGAAATGTGAAGTCGAGTCTTTCATCTGATCTCGTAAATGAACCTTCATTCCATCCACCTATGAACCAGTAATCTACTTAGGTGAATGAAATGAAGCTTGGGGGGCATATGCTCTAGCAAGTTACGCTTGGGGGGCATTAAAACCATTCTCAAGCACAGTTTTCTCTTTGTTTCAAACTTGTGTAAAAATGAAACAAACCTATCTCAAGTGCAGTTTCCTTTGTTTCAAGCGTGTGTAAAAAATGAAACAAACCCACTCTCAAGCACAATTTTCCTACGTTTCAGGCTTCTGTAAAAATGAAACCACTCTCAAGCATAATTTTTCCTATGTTTCAAGCTTGTATAAAAATGAAACCTATCTTGAGTCCATTTCGGTTATTATTTTCAAGACTCATTAAACTCATGAAAATCCCGAGATTATTTTTCTATCTTTCATTCTCGTAAAACACATGCAAATGTCAAGTTCTTTTTGTCTTTTCCTGCTCGTAAATTAAATTGAAAGTCGGCCAAATGAGTACACTTTTATCACTTTTTCGGCCTCTTAAAAATTACGAAAAAGAGAAACCCTGTAGTTCTCTTTTAAGCCCTTTTCAGACTCTTTAAACATGAAAATATTGTTGAGTACTTGACTATTCGAACTCGTTAAAGGAAATGAATAGTTGTCCTTTCAGTATAAGTTTACCCCTTTTCCGAACTGAAATGGACTATTTACGAAAAAGGTATACGTTGACTAATCATGGTCAAGAGAGTTCTCTCCTGCATTATTTTATCATTTTTTGGGCTTGAGAGACTAAATTTACGAAAAAGTACACCCACGGAGCTTTCTTATTTTTTCTTCTGACTCCCTAAAACTAAAAAACACCGAGTTTCACCTATACTGGACTCATTAAAACTTAACAATAAAGGACCTGGTCTCTCCTAAAGCTTGTCAAAAATAAAGAGGTACTTGCCAGAAATTGTGGGGGAAAAGAGAGAAAATGAATCCATTTGTCATACTTTGTTTTGAAAAGTAGTATACCACTCTTGAACACGACAATTTTATCACACTCATACTTGGGTTGGGAAAATCCTTTGTCTAACAGTTAATCAAACCACATTGAAAGTCTTCAGCCGTATTAACTTTAGGTCAATTGTCACCAAACCATCTGCAGTGTTGTTATGTGTTCAAGAGACAGTTCAAATAGACCATTCATTGCAAACATTTGTCTCCATTCGCGTTGACCATCCCTGAGTCAGTCCTTGCTAAAATTTCTTCAAAAATTGATCTAATGGTTTCGTGTCGTGGGCTTTCCTATGACGGGTCGCTTTCTATCGACGACAGCTCGTCATCTAGAAAGTTGATCTAGAATCCTATCAGTACCTTGGGATCTGCATGCCCTAATGGCAGGTCTCTCGCCTTCGACGACAAGTTGCATCATTGACCTTCGATCGAATCATTCTATGAAGTGTTTGACTTCAAATCATTCCTTCACACTTCATGGATTGTACTGAGTACTTTGAGAGCCATTGTCATTATTGGTGGTTTCTCTCACACTTGTTAACAGTTCACATCATTAACTGCTAATAAAGTGGTTTCTACCATGTTCGACTTCGACACAATCAATCACATGGATAGAATCGTACTCGTTCAAGAAGCGGAAATCAACACCCTAGATCTAGTTTCCACCATCCAGGCTACTAGGAGTTTTATTATTCATGATACAGTATACTACTTATGACAGATGGATGCGTTCATGCTGTGTCTACTATTGACGTAATTCTAAAATCATTTATGTATCAGAACATGTAGTTAGTTTTGATATGAGTATGGGAATTCCTACCTCAACGATGATATATACATATATATGTTTGCATTGAATGTTTTTACAGGTTTCAACCGGTATGTCGGCAACCCAATCCTCAGAATGGTAAAGCAGTTCACTCTTCAGAACTACTTCAGACTTCACACTTTAGGGGGCAATCTGCTACACTAAAATTTGTCACCATGACATTTAGTTGTCTATATGGGTTCATCATTACCTATATTATGCTCCCTTAGAGGTCCAAAACCATAAAGTTCCTCAACCAAGTCTTGGAATTGGAGAAAAGCTCATTAAAACCTTAAAAAGCCTAACTCTACACTTTTCCTAGCTCTTACCTGCGGTAATGCGGTTTCTTGCTCTATAACCTGCGGCACATCCCACACGTTCTGCTTACTAAAACTGTGGACCCCCGTAAAAGGTAAAATAAAAGAGAAATTAAGTTCTATAAACCCAGCTAGTCAAATATTCTCATAGCTGGAGGCTTCTAGAAGCGTTATCAGGTCGAGCTTCGCCCCTTCCATTCATGAACCTCTATCCCTTCATTGATGGAGCTATCCCTTGGTTTTTGGAGCTAAAATCCCTTTGAGAGAGGAATTTATCCCTTCCTTATTGGAACTTAAACTACCTCCCCTCTGCTATAAATTGAGATCATGTTTCAGTCTCAAGGGTACACTGTACTTATAACTTGGTTTTTTTGAGGTGAATTGTTGAAGAAATTATACTCTCCACATTTCGCATCATTGGCATGAGAGACATTACATACTCATAGCCATAGTCTTATGTTGATTCAGAGAGTTGGATTCTTTTCAAACTGAGGAAAACAGTTGTTCGGGACCCCGGAAGAACCTGTACAAACATCAAGGCATCAAGGTTGTAAAGTTTCTTCTTTTTATTCAAAGTTAATACAAATGGATTCTATTTTCTCATTGAGTTGTTCATCTATATTTTGAATAATTTAATTCTTGGATTCCTTGATCACTAAGATAGATTATTTCTTTTGAATTATCATATCTTGCAGATGATTTTGATCTTGTTTGCTTGTCTTTGATTGCAGATCTTATGTGTTGGATCGATACCTTCTGGAACGACTGGATTGAAAACCGAGTAAGCATTGGACTTCAGGTAGGAGTATCTCTCCATAGTTAATTAATAATTCTTAAGCATAATAGTCTAGAAAAAATTGTCTACTTTTGTCTGTTTATTTCTAGATATCCTTAGGATACTAGGGAGATCGCTCTTGTCCACAAGAGGGATTAATCCGCTTAATAGTATCAGAGCCAAGTTTGCAACATTGGGATTGACTGGGCCTCAAGTAAGACAAAATATGAACATTGTGGATTTTTCATTGTAGTAGTTGCTCATCAACTATTTGACGAAAGTAAAAATGATGAAAATGGTCAAAATCACCTAGAAAACAATTTTATTGCTCGATAGGTTGTGAAAAATACAATTACGAGGAAAAGATCGCCAATTTTAACCTTACAAAGCTAAACATGTACTATATATATATATATACACACACACATATACATATACACGAAAGTTCAATACAGCGTGAAATGTATTGGAACTACGTTAAGTTAAGTTACATGTCTGTATACAATGTTTCAAATTCGATACAATATGCATCTATGTGATGTTAAGTTTTATATATGATCAAGTGCTCAGTATTTAGCTCAAAAATAAAAGTTTTTAGATTTTTTCTAAATGAGGACGACAGCGTAGAGCTCGTCACCAGGATTCCAACGCAACTCATTTCATCAAAATACGAGTTCGTATGAGTAAGTTATGGACTGATGTCTGTTTTCTCAAACATCTAAAAAAAATTGCAAATTGGACAGGTTGTTGACATGGCAGCCCAGTGAGAAAAAAGTAATATTATGGGAATATTCTTCAGGTTTCTACCAATGAGGCTGTGACAAGTGGCACTTTCAAATTTTCCAGTTTGGTCTAGGTGGGTGAAATTATCCTAATGATTCTAAGGTGGAGTTGTGTTTTTTTATTATTTTATTTATTTATGATTTAATATTTTATATATATATATATTATAAAATATAATATATTATATGTTACACATATGATATTTATTATATTATACAATACATAGTTTATATATATTATATTAATCGTAATTGAATATTAAATTAAACCATATCTAAATGCCAAGCTCCATTAATCAAGGCCAAGGTTCACGTATTATTTGGTTTGTTGGGGTATTCAAATAACAAAGTCTGCATTATTATATATGGTAAAAGCAAGCGTTTAAAGGGGAGAGGGGTCGGGTTTGAACCCTAGACATCCACCCCAATAGGCATGCGCCCTACCAATGGGTTGCGGGCGGTATTTATTAAACTTTGCACATCCACTTACCTTTAACCTTAAGCGATGGTACTGATGGAGAGCGGAGAGGCTAGTCCGCGAGCCAACCTCTCTTGCCATGTGGCCTAAACATATGACCTAAAGGTCGTGCCTTAATTAAAGAGCGCCATTAGTGCATTAATCCAGGCTTATAATTAATTGAACTTCAGTTAAGCTGAGTTTAATCTGGCGGAGCTTTTGGAGGCGCCCCCAAATCCGGTGGAGGTTCCAATTTTAGCGGGGTTATCTGGCATATATCCAATTTTAGAGGCAGTTTCATAGGGAAAAATTAAATGAGGCTTATCTAGATCATATTTAGACCAATTTTGGAAAATGAATAGTCAATATTAGATGATTTTGGCATTTCAGAGACAATGGTACAGGTTTCGGAGGCTGAAAACAACTTCTACATGGGATTTTTCTACGAGGAATTTCAAGGAAGCCTAGGGCCACCAGGGAAGGAGGTCAAGTATAAACCAGCGAGAGTCAGTTTTTAGTAATTTGATAGTCATTTTTAGATGATTTTTATGTTATGAAGACAATAGAAAAATTTTCAAGAGCAATTTAAAAATTTACACAACACGTTTTCCAAATTTGAGCTAATACAAGAGGCCCAAGCTATGGAGCTGGACCAAGGAGATGTAGCCCAGGAGGGGTGAAATTCTTCATCAAAAACTTGTGATGATGGTTGTGTTTATGGTTTGTTGTACATGTTTATGTTGTTTTTTAGTTCTTACTTATGTTGTTTATTTTTCATTAATTTCAACATAAAACACGACAATTTCTTGGTTTGAAACTCACATGCACCAAGGAAACTAAAGCACCATAAGCAAACAAGAAGCAAATAAATTATAATTATGAACTTGTAATTAGCACAGAAAAACTAACATACAGGTTCAGATCAAGTGGTATCAGAGCATTAGGTTTCTTAAGGATATTTTCTTGGTTTTCTAGAGTTTGTGCAAAAGAGTTTTAACGGTTGCAATTTTGTGATGCTTACAAGGTTAAGATTGTAGAGAGGAGAAGGGAAAATATTGGTTGCTAGTCCTGAGGTTAGGACCAGAAGAGGGAGAGGCACAAGGCCACCATCTTCACCTGAATTTTCACTCCCAGTTGCACCTGAATCACCTCAATTGTTGTCTTTGTTTGAGATTGAGGAGGTCCAAATTGCACTAGAAACTGAAGTTGAATTGGAACCCGTCAAGTGAGGTGTTGGAGACAATGAAGGACACTCAGAAGAGGAGGCTGTCAATAAATACTTCAATTACATGAAGAGGATCTGCCCCTGTCTGTGTGGATCCCTTCCTCTTGAATGTGGGCCGTTGGGAAGTTCCAGTTCCACATGGAGGAGGAACTAAAATGATAGAAAGAATAGAGAAAGTTCAAAGTGTGACCTCATCCACCATGTGCAGAAAATGAAGCAGGGCTGTGGAGCCCAGTGGAAATAGTCTTCTTCCTGAAAGTGAGCTATGAGGCCTTATTTTTGGCGCAAGGGCTCTCTATTTTTAGGCTATATGAACGTGGGGTGCAGTGTTGATGGTGTGTGGTAAAAATGATGGACATCAACACACGACACCACATCCCTGGGTAAAGTCTCTTGCAGCATTGCTATCCTAAATAAAACGTCCGTCTGTTACCTGGCAATGACTATAAACAACTGGTTACTCTCTTGGAGAGCTTCAGTTCGAGCTACAGAAGTGGCTCATGCATCTGACAGAGGAATTACGCTATTCCTAAGGGTTTGGTGAGCTCATGCATGGTTGACTTTAGTTAGGACTTCAGTGGCAGAAGTTTGGTGGAGTTGATGAGGCAGTTGGTGGAGTTGTGTTCGGTTTAACTTAGTTGAACTAGTTGAGATTAGTTTAACT
Organism: Pinus albicaulis; assembly: GCA_034641835.2. Classification (NCBI taxonomy): domain Eukaryota; kingdom Viridiplantae; phylum Streptophyta; class Pinopsida; order Pinales; family Pinaceae; genus Pinus; species Pinus albicaulis. Next base: position 1,606,075,241 of record CM076581.1, read on the forward strand.
AGCTAATCAACTAGTAATGAGTGGAGTGAATTAAATATTATTTAATTCATTAATTAGTAACTCATTATTCAAATCAAGAACACATCAGTTCACTACAGTGCATGGACAGTTCAGTGGAGACCAGTTAAAGAGGGAGATGAAAGGGTGGAGTTAGCTATCAGTGGCGACATCAGTTGTGCATGAGACTTGCACCACACTTGGAGGAATTTCCCATGATGATTGCGTTGTCAAGCCAAGGAGATTCGAACCTTGGATCTCTATTTAGACAGGCCATGATTGCGCAATAGAGGCAAGGCAATTGGTGGTGAGTTTTGAACCCGTGACTTGTTCAAAACCAAGCTAGTTTGTGTGTAACTTCATGAGATAGTACTGAGTACTTGTGAGGAGTATTGTACTGATTTTGTTACATGTTTTCTCCATTATAATATACACAATAGCTGCGGGGTTTTCAGCTATAAGCTTTCCCCATACATACTGTGTAATGTGTGTGATGTTTTGATGATATTTTGATCGCATACCGCTTGTTTTATTTCCGCATGTGTGATGATCTGAGTGGAAGAGATTATGTGTTGCATATGAATTCGAATTGATATGTGATCAGGATAATCTCGGTGGATAAATCTTCATTATTCAGCAAATTTCTACACACCATCTTCATCATCCTCATCATCCCCATTTGTATCATCTTCCACTTCCACCACAAAGACCACACATATTCACTCAAAAGCCACAAGAGGAAAAACCTCATTACTCAAATTGGAAATAAATTTTGAATTACCCATGTACAATGGAGAGGTAAATGTAGAGAAGTCGGACAATTGGATTCATCTATTGGAAGTGTATTGCAGAATTCAGAACCTACAAGATGATGAAACAAATATCCAATTGGATTCATTGAGGCTAGAAGGAGCAGCACTAGTCTGGTGGGAAGCAAAGACTCAAGAGGAAATGTGAATCCATGGTAAGATATCCATCACTTGGGCTGAGTTTATTTCTACCATTAAAAGACAGTTTTATCCTTTAGCTTACATGAAAAAATCTATTATGAGTTGGAAAAATTTTAGGCAGCTCAAGGGTCAAACAATTCAAGATTATACTCAGGAGTTTAGAAAGAGAGATTTGTTGTTAGGTGTAAACTTGTATTCCCAAGATACACTCTTGAAATACATTGGGGGTTTACATTCCTATCTGAAGCATACTATTCTTATGCTTAACCCAAGAAATTTAGACGAAGTTTGTGTACAAGCCACACACTTAGAGGCAAGGGGAAAACAAGGCATAGAAGAGAAAAGTGAAAGTGAGAGTAAAGGGAAAGGAAAGTTTTATGGAAGAGGAAAAATAAATAGTTCTCTAAAAGAGAGAAGGAAAAACTCACAGGAAAAAATTGTTCAAAGATTGGCCATGATGAAGACCATTGTTGGCAACTTCATCCATAATTGAAACCAAACAGACTGAAAGCCAAAGAGAAGGGGAAATTTGTTGCTATAGTTGAACAAGACTTAGGGTCAGATTCAGGAGATGAGACAAAAATTACAACCATGGGTTTGAAAGGTAAACATGTTGAAAGCGCTAGTTCTTCAAATTGTTCAAATGATACTCATGATGAAGATACAAGAATAGAACTTTTCCATATTAGAGTTCTATCTAGACATACCAATATTGATACACTTTTTTATAGTGGGTCACAAGATAACTTGATTTCCGAAGATTTTGTTAAGCAACTAGGCCTTGAAACAATTAGACATCCAAGACCATATCCTTTGGGTTGTATTTGCAAGAATTCAAAATTCCAAGTTACAAGGAAGTGCTTACTAAGATTCACCATTAACTCAATATTTCTTGATGAAGTTGAGCTTGATGTGGTGTCGCTTGAGATATCTGGTATTGTATTAGGAAGTCCTTATCTGTATGATAGGAAAGTTGTATTTCATTTCCATGAGAACAAGTATCACTTGTTTAAGGATCGTATTGAGTACATAATTAGATCACATAAGAAGAAGATAGGTTTGTCTCTTATCAATGCAAGTGAAATGAAGAGGATAGTGAATGCAAGTCAGAGCTTGGCATTGTTGATGATCAAACAAAGAGTGTATTGAATCACACTTTTCATAAAGATTCGTATGCTTGTAATGAATTGTTTTAGGATGTTAACAGGTTTCCTTTGAAAGAAGGTGAAAAACATTTGCAGCAGTCAACAGTAGTGTTCAGTAGTGTTGGAAACAAGATACCGGTGCAAGAGGGTGCAAAGGTCAAAGAGAAAGTGACAAATCAGCTTGACAAAGAAGGCATGGTTCCACAAATTCTTATTTCTGGTTTCCAAAAGATACATGGCAATGGAGAAGATACTTGGTCAAGAGTCGATGCAAGTACAAGGCAAAAGCAGCTAAAAATCGCCATGGTGACAGTGTGCAAGGTAAGAAAGTTGCTAATTTTTCTTTGATTGTTGACCAAGGTAGGAACAAGATATTTTTTGCAAAAATAGATTGTTTTTCTGCAAATTCAGAAATATTGTAGCATGATGGTGTCAATGAGAGCAAAAGAAGGTTGCAAGAATAGAGGAAAAAGTTGACTTTTTAAGAAAAGCTCTAAATGATGAAATTGGGAAAATTTTAGTGGATAGACACTGGAAGGGTGAGGGAACAGTCCCCTCATCCACATGATCATTAATCAAGAGATATTTTGGGGTCAAAAGGCTTCTAGTGGGGAGGAATGATCAGGTGCTTAGTATTTAGCTCAAAAATCAAAATTTTCAGAATTTCTCGAAACCAGGACGATAGCGTAGAGCTCGTCACCAAGATTCCAACGCAACTTGTTTCATCAAAATCTTAGTTCGTATGAGTAAGTTATGGAATGATGTCTGTTTTCTCAAAGAGCTAAAAAAATTGCAAATTAGACAAGTTGGTGACATGGAACCCGAGTCAGAAAAAGAGAATCTTTTGAGAATATTATTTAGGTTTCTGCCAATGAAGCTGTGACAAGTGGCACTTTAGAATTGGTCAATTTGGTATATGTGGATGAAATTCTTCTAATGATTTTAAGGTGGAATTGTCTTTTTTTATTATTTTATTTATTTTAGATTTAATATTATATATGTAGTTTTATATATATTATACAATAGAATACATAGTTTATATATATTATATTAATCGTAATTAAATATTAAATTAAACCATATCTAAATTCCAAGCTCCGTTAATCAAGGCCAAGGTTCACGTATTATATGGTTCGTTGGGGTATTCAAATAACAAAGTCCGCATTATCATATATGGTAAAAGCGTTTAAAGGGGAGTGAGGTCAGGTTTGAACCCCAAAACTCCACCCCAACAGTCTCGTACCCTACCAATGGGCTACGAGCAGTATTTATTGAACTTTTCACATCCACTTACCTTTAACCTTATGCGGTGGGACTGGCGGAGCGCGAAGAGGCCAACCTCTCCTGCCATGTGACCTAAACATATGACCTAAAGGTCGCGCCTTAATTAAAGAGTGTCATTAGTGCATTAATATAGTTTTATAATTAATTAAACTTTATTTAAGATGAGTTTAATCTGGCGGAGATTCTGGAGGCGCCCCCAAATCCGGCGGAGGTTCCAATTTTAGCGGGGTTATCTAGCAGATATCCAGTTTTAGAGGCAGTTTCATAGGGGAAAATTAAATGAGGCTTATATGGATCAGATTTCGACCAATTTTGGAAAATGAATAGTCAATATTATATGATTTTGGAATTACAGAGACAATGGTATATGTTTCAAGGGCTGAAAAAGACTTCTACATGTTATTTTGCTACAGGGAAGTTCAAGGGAGACTAGGGCCACCAGGGAAGGAGGTCAAGTCTAAACCAGTGAAAGTAAGTTTTCAGTAATTGGACAGTCAATTTTAGATGATTTGTATGTTATGAAGAAAATAGAATAGGTTTCAGGAGTAATTGAAAAATGTACACATCACTTTTTCCAAATTTTAGCTAATACAAGAGGGCCAAGCTATGGAGCTAGACCAAGGAAATGTAGCCCAAGAGAAGTGAACTCCTTCATCAAAAACTTGTGTTGAAGGCTTTGTTTATGTTTTGTTGTACATGTTTATGTTGTTGTTCAGTTTTTACTTATGTTGTTTATTTGTCATTAATTCCAACATAAAACACAAGACAATTTCATGTTTTGACACTCACCTGCACCAAGGAAACTAAAGCACCATAAGCAAACAAGAAGAAAATAAATTATAATTCTGAACTTGTAATTAGCACAGGGTATAAATATAGTTTCATATATATATATAAAGGTGCTTATACTTATATTTACGTATCTACATTGATGAATAATAACCTTGAGCAGTCGGAATGAGTTGGTTTACATAATGGTTGTTATGTAATTGTATATATTTGTATACATTTGTTTCATTGCTATATATATATATAGTATCTCATGTTAATGTAACACATCATGTTAATATTAAGTTTCTATTAATATCATTAAGAAGTCGGGTGTTTTTAATAAGCGCAGAGGATTAACGTGGAGGTTATGTCACCTTGAAAGGTGGTGAATCTAATTCGTCTGACCCTCTATAGTGTGTTTCTCCTTAACTGTGGCAGAACCTATGGAGACCCCCTTCCCTTATAAAATTTACAACTTTTTAATCTCATTTTAGACACCTATATGAGTCCTATGCCATGGATCCTCTTCGATCGAGATTGGAGTACTAAGGCCATGTAGGGTACGAGTGGGCCCCAATTTTATATTTTAGGCATGACTCGATATTCGTAGGTTATTCATGCTTTGGGGAACAATTGTACGTAATTATGTTCATGTAACAATAATCAAAGAGTGGTGTGCGCATATTTCATTATCGATTTTTGTTTGAGTACATCGTGGGATGGAGCCTATTGTCCATATATGGGTATTTCCCCACTGAAGAAGAACGGTTTTTTTTTTAATTATTTTAAAGGAAAGTGGTGGTTGTGGATCAAAATGATGACACGGGAAGCAAAATCTCGAGTCTGTCAAACAGAAGATCATTGTTAACGCATGAGCAGTTTTGGGCCCGAAAATTATCACAACCCAACGTTGGATGGGCGTGATCTCCACTATCGAATCCCTTTGGGTGAAAATCCTCATGTTAAACTCCTCACAAGTTCAGGCCCGAAAGTGTCTTGGTTGTCCAATTTGTTGACCTTCGTTGTTGATTGATTGTGTGGTTGGTGGGGTCGAGTTTATTGATCCTCTATCGCAACACTCATATATATAATTCGAGTTTTCTTTAGTGCGACTTTTTGAAGGTTTTTCTGGTGGATTTTTCTAGTCTAATTTCTCTAAAATACGGCAACAATTCATTGAAAACGGAATTTTGATGGGTAATCTCGCACAATCGAAATTCCCTAGAGGTTTTTTAGGGTGTTGAATCCATATATACAATGAAAAAAAATATACCAGAAATCAAGATTTCACCTGAAAAAAAATTCACTGGAAACTCCAAAAAGTCACACTAAATACAACTCCTATATAATTTCACCATTGAAACATGGGTTCCATGAGGTTAGAGCAACATGGCGAATGCAGATAGGGGGGCCACAAGAAGGCCCTCATGATGAGAAGTTAATTATTTATCGTATGTTAATCGATTAATTAAAATATTAACGAATATATTAATTAATTTTATAAAATATAATCTATAACAAAACTTTAATTTATATATATATAAGTTGTATAAAAAAATAATACACTTATGTTTATGAACAAAGGGAAGATTGCATGTTGGCCACGTGGAAAAAAAGGCCAAGAAAGTCATTTTTCTTCCAATGAGAAGCTCAAGGAATCTTAAGAAGAGCAGTGAATTATATAGAATCACAGAAACAGGAAGGCGAAGTTTCTATGCGAAAAAAGTGCAGTTAGTTATCAAATAGTATAAGTTGGTTGAGGGCAAGCATAATTTGAATATTCATGTATGAAATAATTGTAAAAAATCATCGAATCTTCCAAAGGTCATATATTACAACTTGTAACGCTTATTTGGGCATATCACCAGTCGTTGGAAAAGATAATTTTTAGCACAAGATAGCCCTGCACCCAGAAATTTAATTTGTAACCAAAAATTCTCGAAACATTGAGGAAAATCTCGGGAATTTTTCAAGGGACAGAACAATTAACAAGTTGCAATCTTTCCAAAGCCATAGTTTTCATCTCTAGTATCAAAATAACACATGTAGACAGTTAATAGAGAGTTATTGACAAGGAGAAAAACAACTATTTACAAGGAAAACAACTTGCAAAACCCATATTTTCAATTTCATAAAATATTTAGGGTGAAACTGGCAGAGAAAGCTACAGGTGCAATTTCCAAAGAAAATAATAATAATAATAAAATCTTAAATGGAAAACAGGGGTCCAGAAGATGCCCAAAGGCCTTACAGTGATGAGGAAGTGCTCAGGGTTGTAAATATAACACCGAGTAATAATGACACTGAATCTAATGGTCATAGTATAGACCCACCAAATGGGGTATATTTGGAATAAACGATTAAAATTCTAAAATTGGAAGTGCTCAACTATAAAGCTAACAATAGAAAGTTGACGAAATAGAAACAACAAATTAATAACCGAATTTTTCAGAGCCTAAACCAAATTCAAAGAGGCTTGGTCCAGCAAATATAATCAAAACTAGCATATGAGCACAATGCCAGAACTAAGGAGAGGGGCACTAGGAGTCCAATACATTCTAGGAGTGATGTTCATCAACATTGTAGTCGTAGTTTTGGTGCACAAGTGTACCAATCCACCGGTGCTTGGTAGGAATGGTCACGGCCTACAAGCTATGGTCACAGGTAGAAAATATGGTTAGCAGGTTAGTGAACACATGCTAATATATATATATATATATATATATATATATATATATATATATATATATATATATATATATATATATATAACACTAAATTATGGAAGGTAGTATGCATAAAAGACAAGAAACACAACTAAACTAAAACAAAAACAAAATCTCACAATGAGTCAAACGTGACAATAGTGCAAACGGTGGAATCAAAGTCCCCTTTTATTGACCGTTATTAGTAAGAATGATAAAACGTTACACTCTTTCTAAAGGATCCTTAGAACTATGGAGTTCTAAGACCTAGTGCAAGGAAGTTTTTAATCTTTAGCTGATGTCTAAAGGTCTCTCTCTTATCCAAAGGATTGAAGTTGTTGGGTGGCCAACAACTAAATCCTCGCTCTATTGCAGCTCTAGATTACACACTGCTGGCTTGCTCATGAGCAATTTGGCCAGCATAACAATGTGTTCTCATTTTTTTCATCTCATGGTGGAAATTTATAAGCAAATTCAAATCCTTCTTCCCTCTCTTGGTACACTTGTGGATGGTGACCCAAGAGAGAGGGTTGATTCCTTTGTGTGGCCACTTGATTCCTTTGTGTGCTCACTTGAGGTCCCAAGGTGGCTTAGGCGGTTGTCCTTAGGCGGCCTCAAGTGGAGGATCACTTCCTGAAGTGTTTCGAGTGGTCCCGGAAAGTGACTTCCGCCACTCCCAGGACCACGGCTTTTTTAGGGAAAGTCGTGCAGACCAGCGCACCTATCGAAGGAAAATGCGCGCAAGGCGCATTTTTCATGTGTCTCTGGTGCACAATTTGGTTTTTTCCTCTTGACCCTAGATGTTTTTTAAATTTTTCAAATCCTCTAATGTTCCTCAGCCCAATAAATCCTTCTACCTGATTTTTAATAATTTCATTTTTGCTTGTTCGATTTTCCAGTGATAACAGTTTCCCCCTAATGTGTGAGGTATAGGAAGAACTGTATAGCTAAAATACATTATAGTTTATTTTTTGTGTACTGTGTGGAGAGAGAGAGATACCTGCATACAGCCCAAGGTTGGAAACCCCTTACAGTGGGTAGAAGAGTGACCATGTTCTGTCGGAAACCTACAAGAAATAGTATGATACAATAAATACAATTTTGCTATGAGGCGGGCATGTCCCATGCTCGTAATGTTGTGGCTAGCTAAACAAATCTATCTGACTTATAAAGGTTCTGTCTGTGTCATTAATAGATGAATTGGTTGATGATGACGATTGTTGACGCCCTCAGGGGCATTTTTTCTTTAACAATAGGTGGAATGTGGTGCCCACATGCGTAATCTTGGTATGGCATATAAATGCTCATTGTACGCATGGGTGTATGGCTGGGACCTTCTCGTGTAAGCATTGTTGAAAGAGATGCTTATAATGGCATGGGTCTTCGACGAATCTGAACAAAGTGTAATGGTTGTAAAGCACGATACCATCTTGACATGAATTTTTGTGTCATAGTCGAATGTCAGGAGGATCATTGAAATCTATGGGAAATGATGATTCCCATAGTTCCACTCAAGGATGACCCTGTTATGGTGAGGATCCATCCAAGGTACTGCGTCCTTTTTGGAGAATGGGTGTTGAAGTCAAAAAAATGGAAGCCTCAACCAAACGAGAGAGCTATTGATGCAAGGGACCAGGGTGTCTACTTTGATAGGTTTAACTTAGGCATGATGGCAAGGGGTGACTGAAAACTGATGATGGGAGTTCAGTGGCCCAAGGCCGAAGCATAAAAAATCAGCTTGGCGGCAGTCATAACTATTTTTTATGAGGAAATCCCTGGAGTTAGTAGGACGTCCAGGATGGGTATATGTTGGTTATAAATGTCGTGGTGGCTTTGCGTGAAAGGTGTGATGCTCCGACCAAGGGTGACTAGGGACTGCTTCCATGGGAGAAAAATGGGTGGATGAGTGGGGGACTATTCTCCATTTGAGATCTTTGTACACTTGCCAAAAGAATGAAACAATGAGATTGGTTTGTAAAAAACACAGAGACGGGTGCCCCGAAACATGAAAATGTTCCCTCACTAATTATGTGAGGATGGTGTTTTTGTTGAGGGTGGGGGCCCATTGGTTGGTCTCTTGTGTGGGGGTGATGAAGAGGACGAAAAATATCGCAGATGGGCTATGCTTATGGAGGGATGGTAAGCCAAATACGAGACGCGGTGGTGCATATTCGATCTGCTTGCAAGAAATGGTAGTTCGGGAAATGGATTTTATTTTGATATGGTAAAACTTGACTTGTTGTATGGTGGATGAATGAGAATGAAGTGCTTCCCAAACTGATGTGGTATGGCCATGGCGTCACAATTTTATGATGGATGGTTTACTTTGAGTGACGGGCGCCATGGAGGGGAGGATCTACCGACCAACAAGGATTTTTATCATGTGCAAGGTGGGGATATGATAAACATGGTCGGGTGTTTGGAACCTGTGGTTGATTTCTTATGGAGAAATGATGTCAGGATATGCAGAGTTTCTCTGGGACTCTATCACGTTGAGGGGAGAATGATACCTACTATGGAACCTTCAGTTTATGGGGCAATGGATAGTTTGTACAATACCTGCAACAAAATACCCCAAGTAAAAGCATCTTTCTCATTCAAATATTATTGAAAACATGTGCTGAATGAGTAAAATATGAGAGAGGGCATACTTGTTGGCACTGAAAATTTATATTTTCGAAGGTGTGAATTTGTGGAGCCTCCTTTGGGTGTTATGAGATTTTGATCATTGTGTTTCTTTCGGTTCTGCAATTGGGCCCTCTAAGATCTCATTATGGTCCTTCAAACAATCTGAAAAGGGAAACATATAGGGAAATATGGCTCATTTGCGTCATTTGAGTGCTTGAGAGTGTGAGAGGTCAGAGGCTGTTGCAAATATTTTCTTGCAATTGCGGTTATACTGTGCACCCGGGATTCATGTAGCTACAGCTAGGTAGGCCCCAGAACGTCCTGCATTTAATTTTTTTCAGCATGACTATGCAAGGGTAACCCAAGAAAATTTTTACCTTGATTGTGTGGGTGATCAAGTTATAGGCGTGAAATTTGCGCACTCAACTGAGGTTTTGCGCACAAATTTCACGCCTATCATGGCTTTGTGTGCACGGACTCTACGTCTATCTGAGATATAGGCGCGTGGTCAGTGCGCCTATTTGAGAAACATGCGTGCTGAAAGGCCAAAGCTTTTTTTGGAAAAAATTTGGGAAATTTTTCAATTTCTTGGTGTTTTTTATGTCACTTATGTGTGCCTATTTGGTGACAAGATGCTTTGGAGGGAGAGAGACTGGCCTGATCTCTGGAGATATGTGGCACGAGATGCCAATGCCTGCCATTAGTTTTCGCAATGGGGTCTTCTCAAGTTTCTTGAGAATGACCTCCTGTGATCGCAAGATCGATTACTACGCTACTTGGTCCACTGCTGGAACAGGCAGCGTAGAGTTATGGTGCTGAGAGGGCGTGACTTGACTATGCATACAGAGACAGATATATATTTCGTGACAGGGCTACTGCCTCAAGGTGAGGTGCTTCCTTATCTACTTCCCCCTGGGAGGGTCGACCTTCGACGATTTTTCGAGATCCATTGTGGCGGTGCGCCTTTGACGGAGGGGTGCATTTTGATCGATTCAGTAACATATTTGGCCTAGTGATGTTCTTTGGCCATGATTGTGCAACTGATGAGTTCATCGTCACCACGCAGGGCGTCGGGACATCATTTAGGTGTCTTGCGTTGTTTGAGGGTTAGGGACTTCTTTGATTTTTCCCATCACTGCTACGACGGGATGGTGGCCCAATTAGCGAAGGTCAATGATGGATCTAAGCTATTTACTTATGCTACCATCCTCTATAGTATCATGTACAAGAGGGTGGTGTTGCTTCGACCCATGGCGGTTGTGCCTGCGGGGGGTCATCAGGACCCTCGCATGAGGAGGTGGGCTCTAGTTATGCCTCGCGGTGGGGGAGGAGTGATAAGGTGTTACTGGAATGCTACTACCGAGGCTTGGTTTGAGGCAAACCCTCAAATGTTCCTCCCCTACCCATACGCTGGGATGGACTTCTGAGGAGACCCGAACATGGTTCTTTCTACTGGATATGCATGGGGACCATCAGGTATGATCTTTGTGGTTTATTCTGCTTTTGTTGAGTATTTATGATTTGTATGTGTATTATGATGACACTGACATAGTTTTGTTACTCTTGCAGATGTTGGCGAGGTTAGTCATCCTACAGCTCAGTTGGTAGGACACCATCCGTCTCGGAGGGTTCGAGGGGCTCCGCTCCCAGTCGGGGGGCAGGGAGGAGGTCCAAAGTAGCCCCAGAGTGGAGCTCCTGGTGACGAGTCTGGTCCGTCTGGAGAGGGTAGCAGTTCGGCTACTATAGAGTGTGTTGCAATGATCGATCACGCTAAAGCGATGGAGGCTCACGTGGAAGAGATTTCCGAGTAGATGGTTGCTCTAGAGGTCCGGGCCGTTGACTTGGAGGATGCATGGGGCCGAGTGGACCGACTGACCCAGGATATTCCTACATGTGGGTTTGTTGATGACCTAGATGACATTTGGTTAGACACACTGATGGCTCGAGAGAGGGGCTATCGGTTGACTTTGTGCTGTGTGGCAGCCTCAATTTTAATAGTTGCCCCAGTACTGGCACCGGGAGCAGCCGTGGATTCAGGTGCCCAACCTGGAGGAGCACAGCCCTAGAGGATTTTTTGTACACAGGGAAAGCACCTGTTATGAGGATGCTTCCTTTATTTTTGACGACTTGAGTATATATATTTTTGTTTTACCTATGGATCAGATACATGACTCATCATTTGTACTCAGACATACATTTTTTGGTATATATATATGAGAGATGCTTTTTGTGGCTCTATATGGTGTGTCTATTGTTTATATGTGTTTATCGATGATGTGTATTTCTGATGGATATCTATGTTTTTTTATGTATTTTGTTTTTATGTATGATGGTTTATCTGAGATGCATTCCAGTTTAGGATGTGGTTAGCTATGCGATCTGATGTCTGGTTTTGATTTCTTGGCACATGTGTGAATATAATGTGATCAAATTAACAGCTTAATATTTTTTCATGCAAATATTTTCTAAACATATGTGAATCTTGTACCTCAAACTCTTGGTTCAACTGTGAAACCACTAATTGGGAATCAGGCTAGATATAAAAGTGGTGAATGCCTTGATTTAAGGCATCGCACATGAGTCCAATGACGACATCATATTCTACCTGATTATTTGTCATTGATCTGATGCATACTCCGTTGGTGAAGAATGGTGATCGATCAGGGTGGTAGATGACCCAAGCGACTGCTGCTAAATTTTGAGACCATCGCAATGCTCCATCAACGAATCCAAAGTAATGGTTGGGTTGAAAATCCATTTGTGACACTAGAGCGCTTTTTGTGACAAGCCTGTGATCAAAAATAAAGTTTTGGTGTGTGTACATTAACTCTATGGTTGAGCCCTCTTGGCCCTTATGAGTATAATTTCTTGAGGTAAATACCGTTGACGGGGTTGCTCAGGCATGTTCCATCAGGCTCTGGCAAGATGTATGCCCCCTTTAGGAGAAAATGTGTTATTATATAGGGTCCTTTCCATAAGGTTTCGAACTTTCCTAGCCCTAGGGCTTCTTTTGGGACATCGTAGCGGGGGACTAACTCTCCCTCGGTAAATGATCGAGGGGTGATGGTGCGATCAAACGATGCTTTCACCCACTTTTTATGGGTCGCATTGTGCTGGAGTGACTTTCGTCGACAAACTCTAGTTGTACTACGTGTTGCTCTAGAGGTTGGGTGTCATCGAGGAGTTCGATGGCGGTGTGTAAATTTGGGATCTCGCGTTCTATGGGAATCACAGCCTCGACCCCATACACTAAGTGGAAGGGTGTGAGCCCTATTGGTGTTTTCACTACTGTGTGGTATGCCCACAAGGCAGAGAAAATCATGTGGTGCTAGTTTGTTTTGTGTTTATTCACCATGCTATGTAACATAGTTTTGATTACTTTGTTTTCAGCTTCTACTTATCCGTTAGATTGGGGGTAGTATGTTGACGCAAATTCATGTGTGAATCCGAGATGGTGAGATAGCTCCTGGAAAAAAAAAATTCGAAGTGTTTTCCGTGGTCGGAGACTAACTCCTTGGGTACACCGAACCGAGAAATGACATGGTTAAACAAAAATCATGCAGCGGTCTCTATGGTGTTGTCTTATGTTGGCATAGCTTATGCCCACTTGGTGAAGTAATCAACGACCACAATAATGTATTTTTGATTGACCGACGATTCTAGGTTGCAAGTCATGAAGTCGATCCCCCATTTTCATAAGGGACCAGCAACGATGACGGGGTGCAGGGGAGCGGGAGGGAATCTTGCCTTGTGAGCGAAGCGTTGACATCGCTCGCACCTCTTGACTACTAAAATGCAATCGTGAAATAAATTGGGCCAAAAATATCCTGCCCGTAGGACTTTTTGGGCAGTGGAAATTCCAGAGAGGTGGCCACTGCAAGCTCCGTTGTAGTAGTCATTAAGGGCTTTCTCCGCTTGGTCGTGGGTGAGGGATTGATGTAAGATGATTTCAATGCCACATCGATATCATAAATCTCCCATGAGGATGTATCGGGGGGCCTGGTGGCATATGCACCGAGGGTCGTCACCAGTGAGTTGGGTTTCTGAACTGGGTTCGTAAAAAGAGGAGAATATATTTGTACCAAGGGTCGTCATTCGCTACGAGGAAGAGATATTCATCCAGTAGTGAATCGTTGACTAGTGATCTTTTTGTATGACTTGGGAGGTTCATAATGAACTCAGCTAAGATTAACACCTTCTTGCTCTTGTAGGAGCGAAACTATAAGTCGTATTCTCGCAAAATGACTATCCAGCGGGCATACTTATGGTTCATTAAACAACGCGTGAGCAGGTATTTGATGGGCTTAATATATACGATGATTGTTGTGGTATTTAAGATGATGTAGTGGAAAAATTTTTGGACTGTGTGTATTAACACTAGGGAAGTATTTTTTTCAGGCTCATATCTTAATGTGGGGCCTGATAAGATTTTGCTAACGTAATATATTATGTGCTCCTTCCCATTTGGGCCCTCCTGGATCAATACTCCAGCCAAAGCAGTCTCGGATGTTGATAGATACAATATGTAGTCTTTGTTGTAGTATGGGGGACTTCTAAACAATGATGAAGACAATGTGTCTTTCAGTGCGTCAATTTATTGTTCGGCTTGATCGTCCCATTTAAATGGGATGTCTTGATGAAGGATACACAGGAATCCTTGAGTGCAAGTGGCGTAATCTGGGACAAAACATCTCAGAAAGTTGGCCTTTCCATACAAGCTTTGTAGTTTCTTGAGGGTTCGACGTGGAGGTACCTCTTTGATAGCTTAGACCTTGGGGTGGTCCACTCTAATTCCTTTTTGGGACATGATAAAACCTAAAATTCGTCATGTTGTGACGCAGAAGACGCACATGATGGGGTTCAAGCGTAGCTTGTATTTCCGGCATCATTGGAATACCAATCGGAGATCCTTGAGGTGGTCTGATCGCTTCTTGGATCGAATGGTGAGGTTATCCAAGTAGGTGAGGATGAGGTGTGCCAAGTCATGAAAGATATAATTCACGGCCCTCTGGAAAGTGGCTCCAGCGTTCTTTATGCAAAATGGCATTACCCGGTATGTGAATGTGCCCCAGGGGGTAGTGAAAGTGGTTTTGTACCAGTCGGTGTGACGGATTTGGATTTGATAGTACCCAGAGAATCCATCCATGAAAGAGAGTGCCTCGTGACCTACACAAGCATCGATGACTTGGTCGATGAATGGGGTAATGTAATTATCCTTTAGACACGCTTTGTTCAAATCTCGAAAATTGGTACAAACGTGTATGGTGCCCTGTTTTTTCATGTCGGAAACAGGGTTGGAAACATAAGACGTATAAGTAATGGGGTTGATAAACCTAGCTTTGTGAAGCTTATAGATTTCTCGTTTAATTGATTCTACCTTGGATGGGTGCAGTTGACGCTATTTCTGGCGTACTTGTGGTTCGTCAAGCCATGTGTGAATATGGTGCTCTACAATACTGGGACTAAGCCCAGGCATTTCTGAGTAGTCCCACGCGAATATATCTCGATACTCTTGCAATAACTAGGTGTAAGAGATTATCTCTTCTGGTGAACATGCTGCCCCCAGTGATATTTCTTCGACTTGTTCAGGATTTCGAGAGATATTCACCTTAATCGTAGGTGAAATGTTTGACATATTCCCTTCTTCGAACGCATCAGGCACCAAAATGGGATACCTGAACCAATCGAATTTCCCTAATGGAAGGAAATATTTTGATTCAATCGCATAAATCTCTTGGTTTCTTGTATTGTTATGACTGAACATTTTTTCAGGAAGAAAAAACCAGCGATGATGCATTGCATCCCACAGACAATCTGGCTTTGACATGGCCTCAAGGATACCCTCACCTTAGTGGAATGAGAATCTTAAGCGGGATTGAGTCTGCGCAATTCCATGAGGAAGAGGTTCAGTCCTAATGGAGCCAGTCGACAGACATGAAAAGGATTCCATCGTCGATGTGGTGGAACCGGACGTGGTCGACGGGGTGCATTTGGCTTGGGTTTGCACCATTGTTGGTACAGCTACTCTCATAGTTGCAGTTGACTCAACACCTATGACTGATGAGAAAACAACCTGATTCATGGTTCTGATACATGATGATATGAATCATATATGTTGTATCATGTCATCGGCATTTGGTGGGGCAGGAATTTCCATCATGGGAGCTTGCGTGGGAGCAAGGCTATATTCCTCATTAGGCTGAGCACTTTCCAGGATTTGGAAGTTGTGCCTGGTGCAGAGGTGCCTGAATGTTTCCATTAATAAGCATGCCTTTGGTTCATGGTTATGGCCAGTGCAAATGGACCATAGTACTATTGTTCCTATTGATTAGATTGTGTGGGAACCAAAGCTATTCTTCATCACTGAAGTGGACGCTCAGAAAGGTTCGGGCATAGGGGAGAGAGTTCTCTGCTGCCATTTCCGAGTTTTTGCTTTATGTATGTCTAACGCTTTTGGGGAGTGTAGAATTAATGCTGCTCTTGCTGCTCAAAGCTTGGGGAGGTGTTCACATTTCATAGTATGGTGAAAATGTGAGCAGATCCAACGATAGCAGTGTGTGATTTTCTCCCGGTTAGAGAGATGTCTCTGAGGGAGGGAAGAGACCATGTGAAATTTGTTCGTGAGGTGCTTCAGTTATTTACATTGATTGACATGGTGGCCAATTCTGTCGCATAGCCCGCATGCTAGCCTAGGCTGGACATGGGTCATTTTATTTCGATGCGCCTCTCTAACTCGTCCAACGTGTTGGCATGGAAATGGGGTAGACTGTCTGGATAAAATCTACCTTCCATTATGTTGTCTATGCTCTGGACTGGTAATATCCCGACGGTGCATTTCTAATGAATGAATGATGTTAATTAGTGGTCACACTCGAGGGATATAAGTGCAGCACTGATCATGATGGTTTCTCTGACATACTAGACAAGAATGTCATTCTTGGGTGTTCCCGTCCTGTTCATTTGGTGACGTGATCAGGTACCAGCGGCGTAGCACTTCTAGGTCTAGGCATGTGGCAACCACATGGTTGCATTTGTTACATAACACACCTGCTGGAATTAGAAGAATTTTGAGGTCTAAAATGGGCCTCCTAAGGAAATTATAAAATAATAGTGGAAATAATAAAATAAGATTTGATTACATCATCAAATTTTAGAGGGAAAAAAGAAAAAATTACTTTTTCAACTCGTATTTTCAACTTATCTCTCAAATTTTTTACTCAAATTTCGAGCGAGATTACTCATTGGATGCAAAATTGAATTCTTCATCCAAGGAGTACCCCATGTTGCATACTTTCGATGGATCCTGCTACATGAAAATTGATAAATACATGAAAAACGTGATTGTAATCACGTTTTTTCATGTATTTCTCATTTTTCGTGTAGCACAGTCTATCGAAAGTATGCAACATGGATACTCTTTGGATGAGGAATTAAATTTTGCATCCAACGAGTACTCCCGCTCGAAATTTGAATAAAAACTTTTGGAGATAAATTGAAAAAGTAGTTTTATTATTTTATTATTTTTTAATCTTTGTACCCTTTTACTTAAAAAATGGTGAATCATCCCCCATGGTTGACATCATCATCTTAAATCTTATTGGTTATTATAAAGGTTATTTTGGTTGTACATTTTTCTTAGGAGGCCCATTTTAGACCTCAAAATTCCCCTAATGTCTTCTCCGTGGAGGGTAGGTGGACGTGAATAAGGGTTTCCCAATCGGCCGCTTTTCAGCTGATAGGAAGAAGATGGATCTACTTGTCACATCCTCCTGCGTTGTCGATTTATCCATGGATTTTGTATCAGAGTCATCTTCTAGGGAGAGGCGTACTATGGTTGTGCATAAACTAGTTAGCGCTAAGCGAAACCGAGGGATGTAATGGCACTGCTCTATTGTCTGATCGCCAGAACATATCGGACATGAAAATTGAGCTGCTCGTAGGCCCATACAGTACACACGTTCCACTGGATACCATCTTTGGATGAGTTCCAAGGTTGCGCATTCGTCGATGAAATGGTCACGTTCATCACAGAGTGCGCAGCTTATGATAGGTTGAGGGAATATGAATGGGAGTCTTTCTGGTGATTGTCGTGCCTCCTGCTGGTATAAATGACGCAAGGTTCCTCTCCATTTGACTGGATGAAGGGATCCTCTTGATAGGATTGTTCAATGGCATGTAAAGCATCCTTGTATTGCAGTATTTCTGGGCAATGATGGGTGTAATGCCCATAATTGTTAAATATAGTGCATGCGTGATTGGTGCGCAACGCCTTGCCTTGATTTTTAGTGGTTGGTTCATTTTTACGGGAACTCGTTGCCGCAATATTTACCTCAGAGCTAAGGAGTGGTTTTAGTTCGTCCATCTACTTGAAGATGTGGGTAGGGTGGCCTACTATGTTGCATATGGTGCAAAGTTGTAATTCCCATTGTATGGTGGGATTTTCTACCTTATTCCCCTTTTTATTGGTTTTCTTGGTCGTAACAATCGGTTTTGCGACAGAAATTTCCTTAGATGGGATGGTTGCGACAGTCTCCTTAACAAGTGGGGCCTCCTCAGCGGTGAGGGGGATTAACCCTGTAGAGGTGACGTTTGTGACTCCTATCAAAGTAGGTGGGACCAAGTACCAAATTGGTATTTCAAAAGATATGTTTGAAGACACCATTGTTGCCAAGATTTGTTGTGACACAAAATGGAGGGTAGAGGAAAGGATTTTGGGAGACGGTGTAGGCTAGAGAATCTATCGTGGTCGATGTATCGGTGTCATTACTTCTCATCTTCGCCTCTTGGATGGCTTTGGTGCTTGATGTAGACATCATGCACACCGGAGCCTTTGTGATATCAGGTGATGGTTCTGGAATTATCCGAGGATAGACGATGGTTTGAACTCGTTGGGGCCATATTCTTGGTACCGTGTAAACATCTCAGAAAATGTGTCTACATAGGGTAGAATGACATTGGCGTTCATTAGGGATTGCTTATCATGGTATGTCAATTGGTCGAAAGTAATGATGTGATCCTCATGGGGGAACATCATGGTTCGGAAGATAAAGGAGGCTATGGAAGACATGGCATACATATAACTCCACCCAAGGAGTATATTCTAATCCAGTTGAGCATACAAGACCTCAATGTCTATAAGGACCATCTTTTCGGCCAAGAAGACCAGGACATTTTGATAGAGACCGACGAGAGCGGATGGGCGCCCTTCGTATGCTCTGAGTGTGATGTCTGATGGCTTTAGTTTTGGAGACCCTAACTTCTGCCAAATGTTCTTTGACATGATGCGTATGGATGCACCCTCATCAATGATACAACGATGGATAGTGATGTTCTGGACTGACACAGGTATCTGGAAGGCGACCAACGAAGAAAGCCTAGGGGTCGCTTTATCTGAATCGAAATCCATTAGGCGCGAATCGGCAGGGTCGATGGCGCCTAACATGGAAAGTAAGGATTTCCTTTTGCTTTGGGAATGATTGTAATACCTCCAAAGCTGACATAGCAGCAGGAGATTGGGCTAAATCGTCCACAATGCTATATTTATGGGCCACTTTAGAGTGGTTTCCTGCTCGCCTAGTTGGTCCCTTAGCCATATTGGGAAAAGGTTCAATACGTATCTTCGATATAGTCAACGGTGTTTTTGGTGCACCTATGCTATCCCCTGACGAACTAGTGTCTAGTGGGGCATCGTAATTTCGTTTTCATGTTTGAAAAACCATTTCTTCGCCAGTCATGTAGATTCTGTGGTTGTTTTTTCCAGAATCGTCGGGAGTTATGTAGAAATTATATACAAGATGCATGTATATATCCAAATTCTCCTGATCTAACAATATTTATCTTCTTGCTACATACAGAATCCTTCCATTGTTTATCTTTTGCGGAAATTTAAAATTCAATTGCAAACACATGAAGAAATAAAAACAATCACACATAACACAGTTGTTTAACGGGAAATCCTGAAGCTGAAAACCCCAACTATCATATATTATGTATCATGGAGATCATGTAACAATCTCATACAAAGATTAGTACATCAAGCTCTCAGTACAATCATTCGTCACACACTAATCAGAATAAATCTGCAAATACATGCACTAATTTCTTGCCACCTGATAGCCTGCCTCCACTACGCAATCCCTGTTGAAGAAGACCCCTGAATGAATTCGAATCTACCTTGCTTGCATGGCACAATCCTCATTGGAAACTCCAATGTGTGTGTGGTGCAATCAATGCATCACTATAGTCACAACGGATAGTTCATCTTGCCATTTCACGTACCTCTCCACTAGGTCCTCACTAGACCTGACATGCGGTGCAGTTAACTACTATATTTTTTCAGTTGATTAATGAGTTATTATTTGTGAATTAATTAACTAATTCATTAATTCCACTCTCACTAGTGTATCATTCAGTTAGACTAGATACAACTAGCTCAACTGAGTTTAACTCCATTAACTGAGTTAAACTAAATAAAAACTCCATGAACTACACTTCAAGCTCTGTCATAAATTTTCCACTTCAGTTCTAACTGAGTCCTCCATGCATCAACCACTATTAAACCCTAGGAACTATGTAATTCCTTCAGCCCACTGATTTGACAAATTTGTATACTGAAATTAAGTGCTCCAAGAGAATAAGTTGATATTTATTATCAGATTATTATTAAGAGCTAATAATAATCAACACTTCTATTTTTAGATCGACGATCTATAAATAGACTTCGCCCAATATTATAAAAATAGAATTTCATCTATTTTTCCAACTTGACCAACCATCCACAAATATCATTCTGCAACTTCTGAAATATGATCACCATGGTTCTTAAACTCCTATGGTTGTTGTTATTTGTAGAAACCGGATCATCCACAGTACCATAAAACAATTGTCGATGTTTCGAATCCCAACGTGGATCCATCTTCGGGACGAGAAACGAATTAAGGAAGAAATAAGGTCGCAAGAATTCAAGGTATAAATGGTGAAGGCTAATGAAGATGAAAAGAGGAGTCGACACTAAGTCATGCTAATTAAAAAATAATAATAATAATAATATTTTATTAATTTAATTAAAAAAAATTTATAAAAAAATTTATTTAAAAATTTTAGTCAAATTAATCTCTAATTCTCGTAAGCTTAATATGATAAATAATTAAAAAGTTTTAATAAATAATTAAAATTTTTATTTAATTATTATTAATGAATTAATTCTAATTCTAACATAAAATCCTAAAATAATTTCACATTTATTATAGATTCAATTTTTGTCTAAGTTTTATTAATGAGAGGAAAATAACAAGATTTTTAAATTTACCTAACTCTATGTTACTAAATGAGTTTTAATCAATTCTTGTTAATTAACCCTAATAAAATACCAACCATTAAAAAATTTTAAATTTTTATTTTAATTAATTCCTAATAAATTTTGAATTCAACAAACCCTACTAAGCATTAATTCTAATATTAATTATTATTCAATTATTTCTTTAAATTAATTAATTCCTAATAAATTGTAATACTAAAACTTAATAATGAGCACCATTAATTTTTAATTTTCCTTTACTCATAATAAATAATAATTAATTAATTTTTATCAATAGAATAAAAAATAATTAATGAAATTAATTTTTATGAGTAAGTGGCATAATAAGAGTTTCTCAGCTGACACGACCCTAAACTAGAAAACTAAAAGGAGGGAGAAGAATACCTGCAACATTATACCTTGGATGAGGATGAACCTGGGGAGCAAATCTGTCTAATAAGCGGTCGCCAACTATCACTAATATCGTAACCCCCGTCCCTATTGATGTTGTGTGGGTGTTTTATAATCTCCAGTGCTTCTCTAATCTTACGTCTCTGATAGTGTTCCTCCCTTGCAATAATTCTAGCATCCTCAAGGTGAAAGTGATGTTTTGTTTTTGAGGAGTGATCAGCAAGAGCCGAGGTTCGTGATCGTTCATGTTTAATATCTGCACCATGATCTTTCAAACGCTTATGCAGAGAGCGCCCTGTTTCACCAATATAACACTTCCCACAAGAACAGTAAATCTTGTAAACACCTTTGAGCTGACCCTCACTAATGTTATCTTTAACTGAGCGCGTCTTTTGTCTAATGGTGCCTGCTGCTGAGAATTGTGTAAAAATGTTTCTCTTCCCCAAAACCCTAGAAATCTTATCTGTGACACCCCTAATATATGGCAGAAAAACATTTCCACCCCTCTCTTGAGGATCCTAGCGTTTCTTGGACACGACAGCGTTTTTCTCTCTGTTTATGGCTTTCCTGATTTCTCTTTCCTTATAACATAAACCTAGGAAAACATGAGTTAGGTGAGAGATTTCTTCCTCCAAGTTCTCCTCATCTGATATTCTCAGGGCTCTTACAGCAAGAGTGTTGAGGACACCAAATTTTTTAGCAAGGTGATGGTAATAATCAGCGTGAAGGTAGCTTTCAGTATGGGTTTTCTTCCTAAAAACTTGATGCCCTAATGTTCCATCCTCTTTTCGAGTAACTAAAACATCCAAGAAAGAAATGCTCCTATTTTCTTCCATCTCCTTGGTAAACTTAATATTTGGGGAAATTTAGTTGATGTGATCGAAGAATTTCTCGAGTTTCTCCCTACCATGCGACCACTTTATACTAGTGTCGTCTACAAACTGCTTCCACCAAGCTGGACTTAAGGGAAAGGACGCAAGGGATTTCTTCTCGAAGTTTTCCATGAATAAATTGGCCACAATAGGTGAGAGTGGTGATCCCATTGCGACACCGGATACCTGCTCATAGAATTCTCCTTGGAAGCTGAAGAAGGTGGATTGTAAACAAATCTCAGCAAGATTGGTTGTTTCAGGGTTTGTGACCTCATTAATGACCTGCACTGCTTCATCTAAATGGATGTTGGTAAATAAAGACACCACATCAAAGCTTACCAGGATGTCATTCTCATCCAACTTCTCTTTTTCAATAATCTTGACGAATTCACTTGAGTCCTTTATAAAGGAATCAGTGTTCCCCACAAGAGGTTTGAGAATTTTTGCAACATATTTCACCAGTTCATAGGTGGGGGATCCAATGGTATTGAAAATTTGTCTAAGAGGAACCCCATATTTGTGAATCTTAGGAAGCCCATAAATTCTTGGAGTGACCTCACCGGAGGGTGTCAATTTCTTCTTCAACTTATCATCGAGATGGGAGTTCGAGATTGCCCTCTTAACCTCTCTTAACACCTTTGGCAGGGGGTTGGACTTCAACTTCTTATAGTTGTCGCAATCAAGATGCTCTTTCATTTTTATAATATAATCCTCCTTATCTAAAATGATATCAGCCCCTCCCTTGTCTACCTTAAGGACTGCAAACTCATTTTTATTACGAAGTTCTCTAAGAGCGCCTATCTCCTCCTTGCTCAGGTTGCTCTTAGGGGGTTTAGCTCGTGCAGCGCCCACAACCCCATTCTGTTGTGGGTTATGAGGTGCTATGAGTTCTCTTCGAATTCCTTCTTTTCTACAGAAGTATTTGAATTCGCCGGAGATATATTCACCACCATTATCGCTCCGTAGAGCTTTCACTTGCTTCCCCGACTCCTTCTCCACCATTGCTTTAAACTCACATAACTTTGAGAATGTTTCACTCTTCTTCTACATGAAGAATATCCAGCATCTACGAGAATAGTCATCAACAAATATAACATAATACCTATGTTTTGTTGTTGAAGCAACTGAGAAAGGTCCACACACGTCTGTGTGAATTCTCTCAAGGATCACCGAAGCACGGTTCTCCTTCTCATGAAAAGTGGTCTTCACAAACTTACCCATAGTACATCCCTTGCACTGATCTAACTGCGCAAGAGTACCCTTGGGAAGTCCAGTAGAAATATGCTGCAAAATCTTCAAAACGTCATGGTGAAGATGGCCCAATCTCCTGTGCCATAATTCGCCCTCATCCCGGCTCACCACTCCTTCTGCTTTGCCCATCATTGCAATGCAGCCATCTACCTCCAGATTTAAGATATTCTTAACTTGAATCCCTATCCTCTTGGTTTGACCCGTTTTTTTATGTCGCAGGAAAGTTTTTCCATCGCTAAAAACAACGTCATAACCTTTGTCTTCCAGCATTGCAACCAAGTGACCAAGTTCTTCTTCAGACCTGGAACATGCATAACATCTTTCAATAAAAATGGATTACCAGACTCCCTCTCAAAGGTAATGGTCCCAATGTCAGATGCACTGTATCAACCATTGTCACCCATCTCTATATGCATTTGAAGGTCCTTCTCCTCCAAGTCACTAAACAACTCCTTGTCTCCCATCATATGGAAATACGCACCACTATCAAGATACCACACTGATCCCATATAGCTTGAAACCAAGCATGAGATCAAAGAGAAATCAATTTCAAATTGCGAGGCTAAGGTCTCACCCACTACAACTCCAGCAGCCTTCTTGTTCTTCTTCTTCTATGAGCAGTTAGTGGCGAAATGCCCATGTTCGTGACAGTGAAAACACTTCACCATGGAAAAATCCTGCTTCTTGCCTTTAGCTTGGGATTTTGGATGGGATTTCTTCCCTTCCTTGCTTTGGCAGCCAAAGCGCAATTCTCTTCATATTCATTCTTCAATGAAGAGACATCCCTGGTACTTCGCCTTATCTCCTCCTGCACAAGATCGGACCAAAGTCACTCCCATCCCGACAGTTTCTCTTGTCCATTGACAGAGTCTTCGTAGTTATGCCAACTCTTCAGAAGCCCAAGGAGAGCCAAGCTTACCAAGTCTTCATCATCAACAGTAATCCCCACACTTCCTTGTTCATCCCTACAATGGACAAACTTTGTGAGATATTTTGGAATACTGTCACCCTTCTCCATTTTTATTTTTCCGAGCTTATCTTTCAGCGCCAACTTCCTTTGGTCGTTGTTTCTTTGGAACAAATATCTCAAAGCCTTCCACATTTCAAATGGAGTGGCTTTCCCATGAAGGCTGGACACAATATGGTCCTTCACACCTTCCAACATAATTCTTCTTATCTTTGCTACCTTCTTTTTCCATGTGTCAAGTAATGCAGCATCGCTAGAACCATGCTTAGGAAAATCTCTATCAATGAACTCCTTCAGTCCATTATCTTCCAGCACTGCCTCCATCCTGTCCTTCCATGCTATGTACTTCGAGGTTCCATCAAGGGCATGCTCCAATCGCAACCCATTAAAATACATTTCAATGTATACTCAACTGTCGCACCAAGAATTTTCTGCAGCAAATTCGAATTTTCCACCAGCAAAAACTCAGCTATTCTTCACTATTGCAATCTTCAAGAATTAACACTGCTTTGATACCATGTAGAAATTATATACAATATGCATATATATATCTAGATTCTCCTGATCTAACAATATTTATCTTCTTGCTAAATATAGAATCCTTCCACTGTTAATCTTTTGCGGAAATTTAAAATTCAATTGCAAACACATGAAGCAATAAAAACAAGAAGACTTCGCCCAATATACAGAATTTATTGAAGAAGTCTACAGATTTTATTGAAGATTAACTCTCTTAATTTCAGTATACAGATTTTATTGAAGAGACTTAATCCCTGCTAAAGAAGACCCCTGAATGAATTCGAACCTACCTTGCTTGCACTGCGTAATCCTCATTGGCAACTCCAATGTGTGTGTTGTGAAATCAATGCATCACTATAGTCACAAAGGATAGTCCATCTTGCCCTTTCACCTACCTCTCGATTGGGTCTCCATTGGAACTGACATGCACTGTAGTTAACTGTTGTATTTGTTCAGTTGATTAATGAGTTATTATTTGTGAATTAATTAACTAATTAATTCACTCCACTCTCACTAGTGTATCATTCAGTTAGACTAGATACAACTAGTTCAACTGAGTTTAACTCCATTAACTAAGTTAAACTGAATAACAACTCCATGAACTAATTCTTCCAACTCGTCATAACTTTTCCACTTCGCCCAATCGAGTCCTCCATGCATGAAACTACCGCAAAACCTAGGAATTGCGTAATTCCTTCAACCCACTGATTTGAAAAATCTGTATGCTAAAATTAAGCGCTCCAAGAGAATAAGTTGATATTTATTTTCGGATTATTATTAAGAGCTAATAATAATTGACACTTCTATTTTTATATCGACGATCTATAGATAGACTTCCCCCAATATTCTAAAAATAGAATTTCATCTATTTTTCCAACTTGACCAACCATCCACAAATAGCATCCTGCAACTTTTGAAATATGATCACCATGTCTAAAAATAGACATAGTCTAAAAATAGACTTACACCTAAAAATAGCTTGCGGGCCCACTTAGTGAAGGTGATTGATTTTCACTAAGCTCATCATCTTGTTGAATCTCAAAAAATTATTTGTTGTTGTTGGGTGCTAATTATCCCTTGGTGGGGGAAAGGCTCCTGCATGATGACTGCCTGCTGTGAGGATCCCCCTTCTCCACAGTTACCTTGAAGCTTCTTCAGTTCAGGGAGATCAGGACAGTGGTGAGTGTAATGACCATACTTACCAAATATTGCACAAGAGTGGTTGGTCCGAAGATTCTCCTTCTTGTTCTGCCCTTGGGATTTGTTTTTCTCTTGGTTTTGATTTTAGTTACAGTTGCCCCCAGCCTAAGATTGTGGAGGGTGTTGTTGATTATTGCCCCTTGTCCAGGATTTATGATTGGCGCAATGAAATGTATTGTTGCACAAAATTCACTCTATTTAGGCTTCCGCATGGGGGCTTTATGCTAGGGATTGGGAACATATTTGGGTCCCTATCCTCGGTTTGTGAATGGACGTTTGGGAGCTCCTGTCGGCATTTAGCCTGCATCGGTCCCCACGCGGGAGGGCATGGTCCCCCCCCCATGATGATGGTACGAACCGCGCCCTATTGGTCATGTTCTCGCAAAGGTGCATGATGACTTTGATGATAGCCCTGTCACAGGATGTTTGGTTAGGATCATAAGTGTAACTGTGGTATTGAATATTGTTGTTTGTAGGATTTTGGCCGTCGACCAATCAATCCATCCGTAGTGTTCACGCACCCAGAAATTCTTTATAAGTTTGTGGGCACGGTGCGTCAGGGCAAGATGTTGTAAATGTATCTTGAATACGTGTAAATTAGCTCGGGCTACTGGGCTTTACTGATGGCATCCTCTTCGGATGTAGGTTTTTAGGTTGATACATCTTTTGAAATCTCTGCAATGAGATTTTTCAGGAATAGGTCCAGCAGAAATCGATCATCAATTTTTCCTTTGCACAAACTACGACGTCACTGCCATTCATGGAGATGGTCCAAGATATGGATCGATGGATTCTGTCTAAACTATGTCAGTAATTCCATCCTGGAATCATGGTGGGTGGGTAGCTAAAAATACTTGAGGAACATGATAGCAAGGGTGCTAAAGGTTCCATGTGTAGCAAAAGGTTGCTACACATACCAGTTCGTAGCTAGTCCGGTTAGGGTGCGTTGAA
This sequence comes from Pinus albicaulis, assembly GCA_034641835.2. Classification (NCBI taxonomy): domain Eukaryota; kingdom Viridiplantae; phylum Streptophyta; class Pinopsida; order Pinales; family Pinaceae; genus Pinus; species Pinus albicaulis. The sequence continues at coordinate 1,606,102,188 of CM076581.1, forward strand.
ATAGTCTCAGCCGAATAGTATCATCAATGATGTTGTTTGACGAACACAACAAGTGGAAATTCATTATGTGATTTCCTGGGTCTTCTGCTTGCTTCCCTTCGAATTTTGAATGTTCAAGGGGAGCTGTACAGGCGGGGGGGTGGCGGTAGGCTGTGGAACAGGATCATTCGTTAACTTGGTTATATTGGGTAATTTTAACGATGCTAACAATGATAACTATGGGTTGAGTGCCATTACAGACTGTGAAAACATAGGGTTCTGGTTAGGTATGTTGTTTTTCTATGACGTACCAGACTATGTTTTCAGTTGGCTCCCCAAATGGGTAGCGCTCCTCTGCCCCCTAGGGGTTGTGAGAGGAGTGGTATGTGGTGACCCGGTGGGGGTTTCCATAGGTATGGCATTGGGTGACCCTTGTGGGTTTCGAACTAAATATGCCTTGATAAAGAATGAATTGATAAGGGTGTCAGTGTTTCGTCTTTGACACCTAAATGGTGAAATACATGGAACTCCTCCCGGTAATGGGGTAGGTCCAAAATATGTCTAGATCAACAAGGTCTCATTGGGTCCATTATGGTGTCGACTAGGTATGGTTTTGGAAAAATTATTCAGTTATATGAGAGGGGAAATATCAAAGAAAAAAAGGTGACCGCATACATAAAACAAAGTGAAAACAAAGGTTAATTTTCCTTTAAATTATTTCTATGTGATCAATCAATAAAAAAATAGTTTTGGTTTTTTTCTGCACGTGATACTCAAAATCCTAGAGACCTAAATGTCCTCACACTCTCAATTGAAAATAAGCCTTGAGATGATATCTTCTGGTGGGTATTGGGGTTAAGGTCCTGAAAGAAATGGCGACGCCTTCCAGATGCCAAATAATCGACCAAGGTAATGGGTAGAGGATCTACTGTTTCCTGCACTGTCACCTATAGGGAAGGAGGCCCTAGATTTGGCCACTAAGTATCATTGTCCCACATGAGCATTCGAGTCTTGAGCTTCTTGGTAAATCAACTACCAGTACTGAGTATTATATGGGTCAGGTAGCCCCAAATAATATCGCACAAACTGGACCTAAGCTTAACCCCCTTTGAACCGGGTCTCTGTGGCACTCAGGTTTTATTTTATGTGGGTGGATAGATGGATTTAAAGCTCCCTATTCAGTAAAATTATATGTCTCAAGATGTAGACTGACCATGGTGGTTTACTAGATGCCTACCCCCATGGTCCTAACCTGAACTATAATTTTTCTTGTGGCCCTTGTGGGGAAATTTAATGAGTTCACTTAGGTTGGTTTTAAGGAGTCTTTACTTCATTTATGGTGTGGAAGTGTGTGAGAAAAAAGTGAAAATTTACAGAGTATTGATATGTGGATATGCGGTGATCCTTTACATGTCCCATATTAATCTATGTTTTTATTTTTCCTTGTGATAAGAAAATCATATGCGGATAGTGGGCCACTTACAAATTTGCCTAATTAATTTGAATGATTAACTAAAGGGAGATGGAAAATTATCATAAGAGAGATTTCATATGCTTTCCTAGGGTTACCAAAAGGTGCAAGGATAGCAGAGATTACTTACTTCTTTTAAGATAATTAAGTCTTGGTCCCAACTCCTAGTGCAAAAATTTGAACTAAATTAATGATCTAACTAAGAAAAAATGAAAAATAGCTAAGCATATGTGGATTAGGGCCACTTACTCCTGTTAATTATCTATGTGTTTTTGGTGTATATTTTCACAAAATGAGTTAATTTATATTGAAAAGGTGGATTTTTTTCACTCAAATCCCCCTTACTTAAACTATACGAGTTTTTTGAAGATAAACTTTAAAATTTAAAACTATGCAACTAGCAATACTAAAACGCAACCAAAAGCAAGTTCTAAACAGTCATGGGACACCACACACAGTGCTAGCAGTTTTTCTCTGGGCTGCCAGTCACTTTACAATTGGGAAATTGAAGAAAACTAGTGAGAAATTTAGTCTTTGGTTTCCACGCAAAAATGCCTCACACAGGCGCGCAACTCTGCGCACGGGTCAGAGTTGAACTCGTGCGGATCGTTGCATCTGTCTGAGTAAACAATGTGCGGTTTTCCTGCAAATGAAATTTCTGGAACTCCTGAACTGAAAATCTTCACTGTGGGTGAATAAGGAGAGAAGAGGAGAAGGGGATTTGTCCCAGCAACACTCTAGAGAAGAGAGAAGTCCCCTGCAACAAGTGCAACCACTTAACTAAAAGGTAAAGCAAGTGGAGTCGCCAATCTTGTAGTGGTGGTTTTGATGCACAAGTGTACCAATCCACCGGTGCTTGGTAGGAGTGGTCGCGACCTACAAGCTATGGTCATAGGGAGAAAATATGGTTAGCGGGTTAGTGAACACATGCTAATACATATATAATACACTAAATTATGGAATGTAGTATGCATGAAAGAGGAGAAACACAACTAAACTAAAACAAAAACAAAAGCTCACAATGAGTCAAACGTGACAATAATGCAAACTATGGAATCAAACTCCCCTCTTATTGACTGCTATTAGTAAGAAAGATCAAACATTACACTCTTGCCAAAGGATCCTTAGAACTATGGAGTTCTAAGGCCCAGTGCAAGGAATTTTTTACCCTTTAGTTGATGTCGCAAGGTCTCTCTCTTCTCCAAAGGATTGAAGTGATGGTGGGTTAACACTGAATCTCACTCATGGTAACCTCCGGATTACACATTGTTACTTGTGCATTAGAAATTTGTCCGCATAACAATGTGTTCTCATTTTTTCATCTCATGCAGGCAATTTATAGGCAAATCCAAATCCTTCTTGACCTTTTAAGAGACACTTGTGGAAAAAAGACCCAAGAGAGAGGTTTGATTCCTTTGTGTGCCCACTTGATTCCTTTGTGTGCTCACTTGAGGTCCCAAGGTGATTTAAGCGACTGTCCTTGGGCGACCTCAAGTGGAGGATTATTTCCTGAAGTGTGTCAAGTGGTCCTAGAAAGTGACTTCTGCCACTCCCAGGACCGCACGGATTTTTGAGGGAAATCCACACAGACCAGCACGCCTATCGAAGGAAAATGTGCACAAGGCACATTTCACCTATGTTTCTAGTGCACAATTTGATTTTTTTCCCCTTGACCTTAGAGATTTTTAAAAAATTTCAGATCCTCTAATGTTCCTCAACCCTGTAAATCCTTTTGCCTGATTTTTAATAATGTCATTTTTTGCTTGTCTAATTTTCCAATGATAACAAACAACACCACACATCAAGGAGGACCAGTAAAAGGCCATATTCTACATCTAAATCTAGTAACAGTCCTAGTGTGTCTCCAGCTAAGAAATCAAGCAGAAAATTAGATAGAGAAAATTTGCAAGAAGAATTGAGAAAAATTAAGTCGCCCACCTTTAATGGAGAGAACAAGAAAGGGGAGGAAGCAGAAACTTATTTGTTGGAGATGAGAAAATATATTCATCTCTTCGATTATTCCTCAAATTTAGAGGCTAGAGTGGCCATATGTCATATAAAAGGAAAGGTAGGCTCTGGTGGGAACAACTCAAGACAGTCAAACAATTGAGACAGATCACTTGGAAAAAATTTAAGGAATATTTCCAAAGGAAATATTTATAAAAAAGATAATATGAATGAAAAATGCAAGAATTTTTCGAGCTACAACTAGGACACATGACCATGGAAGAGTATGGTCAAAGGTTTGTGGAGTTACTGAGGTATGTCCATTTTATTAAAAATGAAAAGGTTAAAATGCAAACATATATTAGTGGTGTGCCACCCTTTTATGTTGACAAGCTGAAATATGATGAACCCAAACCGTGGAGGCAAGTAGAACAATTGTATGAGCAGAATTAAAATAGGACCATGTTGCACAAGGTTTTGGGAAATAAAAAAAGGAATTTTAGGGAGCAAAGAAAGAACAGTTACAAACCCTTTCCATTTAAGAATAAATTCCATATGGGCCAACAAACAACCCAAGCCTCTAACCAGCCAGAAGGGGGAAATTATTCAAGTAAAATGCTTCATCCCCAATCTATTAAATATTGGGGTTGTAAAGGAGATCATCGATTCAGATATTGTCCTCATAAGGCAGAGAAGGTGAGGATTATGCATAGCTTGCAAGCGACAAGTATTGTGGATGATGTAGGCATAGGCACGCCCAGAATTTATGCATCCTTGGATAATCGACAAGTGGAGCATCAATCTCATATGATAGAAGTTGAAGGTAAGCTAAACAATCAACCAATTTCTATTTTAATTGATTCTGGAGCCAGCCATAGTTTTTTTTTGTAAATTAGGTAGGATTGGTTCTATTAAAAACTTATAGTACAGAAGGAGTTACAATCAAGAGAAGCAGGAAACCAGGGGACCATGAAGAAATCATCGATCCCCCACAGTTTTGTGGTGCTATCAAGAGATGCAGAACAAGAGCAGGAAGAGATAAGTGAGATAGACAGACATATGGCTCTACCCAGAATGGGTAGACCTCAATATGACTTTTCTTTCCTTTCTTTTTTGTGACTTTAACCCAACCGCCAGGGGTCAGGTGTACTGAAACCACTTGAAGATTGACACTGCTCAAAGGAAGAGAATCTTTATCCGAGTCGGAAGAGGTGGACTCATGTGTACGTTTCTGGAGATTCGAGGAGGCCAGGGGCCTATCAGGGTCTAGAGAGGAATGTGATTGCTACTGAGTTGCAACATCATCTTTTGGTTTGCTTTCTTCTTAATCCGAGGTGGAGGACTCAATGTCATCCATGGGAGGCAGAGAAAAGGGTTTCCAACTTTTATATTTCGGTTTGCGAGTGCCTCTTTTCTTTTGGGCGAGGAACATAGCGCAAGAGTTTTAAATATGTCATGTTTGATGGCAATGCCAGCAACAAAACATTGTGTTTTCATAGTCTAAATTTTGAGGCCAAGTGAAATCCCCTACTTTGAGAATGATTTGGTCTGGTAATCCTTTTTTGATGTCAATCTCGGCACATATTTTGTCGTAGGTGTAGATGCCGTTTAGGCCTCTTGAGGAATCTGTTGCCAAAAAAACGTCCCAAAGTGTTTCCAATGGCTTAGAAGACCACACAGTGCCAAAGGTGAGCAGGTAAGTTTGGAAGCCTTACCCAGATCGAAAGTTTGGTGATGACTGTCATGGAGGGATCAAAGTCTAGGAACCAGGGGGTTAGGAATAATCCATCTTTTCCCCAAAACCAAGGACCACCTATAAGAGATGTTTGGTAGTCCTTACTGTGAGAAAAAATGACGATAAAAAATCCCTTGGAGCAGAAAATGACCTTGCAGTTTTTGGTCCAAGTGGAGTGAATCCATTGGTATAAATCTTCTGTGCGAGGCCAAAGTCCATTGAATCTGCAGATGAAGGCATTTTCTGCATAGAGTTAGAGATGGTCGTCCAAATCTGGGTGGGAGATTTCTATAGATGGCACTTCCTCCATTTTGTCTACCAAGAAAGGCTTGGGAGCCTCCAGGGGTTGAGCAAATGGAGAGGAGGGATGTGCATGAACAGCGTCTTTGTAAGAGAAACCCTTGGTAGTAGAGGTTTTCCCATCAGCACCTCTTCGCAGACGGAGGGAAATAATCACTGAAGCATCATTTTCTATGTTGTAAAAGGAAAGAGGGAAAGGGTCTTCGATTTGTTTACCTTCATGAAGGAATCGCATGGATGAGGGGGGGATCCCGGAGCTAGCCATAGTTACATTAATGTGAATCTAGTTGAAAAAAATAATTTGAAGAAAATTAATATTCCAAATCTTGGTTAGTACAGCTAGCTACTAGTATGAAGATAAAGGTTACAGAATTAATTAGAGACTACCCAATTGAAATGAATGGGCTAGGGACAACAACTAACCTGAATGTAATTTCGTTCGGTGCTTACGATTACTTGATTGGCATGGATTGGTTGGAAAAGCACCATGCAATACTTGATTTCTATAGTAAGTCTTTTAAATGTATTGATGATGAAGGACATCAGAAACAGGTCCAAGGAATTCCTACACTGATATCCATTAGAGAAATATCAGCCATGTAATTGAAAAATAATTTTAAGAAAGAATGTTAGATCCTTACAGCTCATTTGGAAGAGACAAATATGGTCCAACAAATTGATATAGGAAATTATCTAGTGCTTCAGGAATTTGTTGATATATTTGCATAAATACTTGGATTACCTCCAAGGAGGGAAATAGATTTTTGTATTGATCTAGTGCCAAGATCAGTTCCAGTATCTAAAGCACCATACAGGACGAGTACATTGTAACTTAAAGAATTACAGATGCAGCTAGAGGAATTACTAAAGAACAGATATATACATCCCAGTGTATCACTGTGGGGTGCTCCAGTTCTCTTCATTAAAAAGAAATATGGTAAACTATGGTTGTGTATTGACTTCTGACAACTAAATAAGGTTACTATTAAAAATATATACCCATTGTCGAGGATTGATGATCTTTTTTATTAGTTGTGTGGAGAAAAAATATTTTCCAATATTGATTCAAGATCTGGGTATCACTAGATACGGATTAAAGAAGAAGATATTAGTAAAACAGCATTATGAACTCGTTATGGGCATTATGAATTTTTTGTAGTGCATTTTGGTTTATCTAATGCACCTGGAGTTTTTATGTGTTTAATGAACAGAGTCTTCAAGGAATACTTAAATAAATTCGCCATTGTGTTGTTAGATGACATCCTAATATATTCAAAAACTAAAGAGGAACATCGGCAACACTTGAGATTGGTTATGCAAGTACTCAGAGAGCATCGACTTTATGCTAAGTTGAGCAAATGTTCATTTTATCATAAACAAGTCCACTATTTGGGTCACATTATTTCGGACGACAGGATAGTTGTGGACCCAGAGAAAATGAAAGTTGTCAAAGAATGGCCAGCTCCAAAAATTTCACCGAAATTAGGTCTTTTATGGGTCTAGCTGGGTATTACAGAAGATTTATCGAAGGGTTTTCCTGAATTGCATATCCAATCACTTCTTTGCAAAAAAAGAGTGTGAAATTTGATTGGACACCTGAATGTGAAACAACCTTTCAAAATTTAAAATTTTTATTAACCAGGGCTCAAGTATTAAAATTTTTTATCCAAACGAGAATTTTCTAGTGTGCACATATGCGTGCAAAGAAGGATTGGGGGTTTTCTCATGCAAAATGGGCATGTAATTTTCTACAAGTCTAGAAAGTTGAAAGATCGAAAAAATAATTATGTTTCCCACAACTTGGAGCTTTTAGCTATCATTCGTGCACTGAAAATGTGGAGGTATTACCTCGTGGATAGAAGATTTGAATTTCAAACTGATCATTACGCGTTGCAGCATTTATTTGATCAACCAAATTTAAATGCACAACAAATTCAATGGCTGGAATTGTTGGAAAAATATGATTTTGAAATTAAATATATTGAGGGGAAAGAAAATCAAGTAGTTGATGCACTCAGCTGAAGAGTACATGCTATGCATGTCGCGTCAATTAGTAGCTACGAAACTGTAAATTTATGTATATGTTCTATGCTTGATGCAACTTTAATTTTCACTACAGCAATCACATAAAAAATCAAGTAAAATGTTGATAGAGCATACCAGTGGATCTACAGAAGACAAACCAGAAATAGAAAAATGTGGTGGTGCGTTACGGCAGTCAACAGGATGCTTCAACCAGTAAAGTCTCCATGGTCAGCCAACCTATCATGTGTCACAGCAGCCCTCAAAACATCCACACGATCAACTCAAAGTCAACCCCAGAAAAGTCAATGCTATCCTGAAAATTCAACACAAAAGACAAAGAATAAGAAATTCACCTACTGTCTTCGTCAACCTTTTTACCTCAATTTTCAGGCTAACATGTATGGCCTTCCAAAATCGAAGTCTCCATCAATTTTCAGCCTATTTGGACCATGCGTTGACCAAAGCCAACGTTGGTCAAACTTGCGTGGAAACCCTAGCTGTAGTAAATTCGTCCTTCTTCCCATGTATGAACCGAAACTGCTTCCAAGGAGCTCGTACTAAATCAAAGGAGGAGATGATGTGTGAGGATGAGATGAGTGAAAAATTCCTCCAATGTTGACTCTATTTATATCAATCATTGAGGTGTGTGACACATCTGTTCGGGGTGTAAAACCTTAAGGCCGACCTGAACATATTTGAAATTATTAAAAATAAATTCAAAATAAATGTTCCGCTCATCAGATTAAGATCAATTTTTAGATCGTTCTTACACCTCTCCGAAAGAGGAACCCAATACAAATATTGGTATCTTCATCTAAGCATCACAACATGGAGTTTGGACCTAGTTGTCCAATTTTAACACTCCCTCTCAACTAGGGAGAACTCCATTCACTTGTGCAATCAAACATCATGCGTCATCCTGCTGTAACTTGCTTTGCTGGCCTCTTTATTTCAGAACAGAAGTGGGTCAGTCAGAAAGATATCATTCCTCGGCTAACAGATTCAGCCTAGAGGTCTGAAACCTCTATCGGACTCACAAATAGTCTCATACCAACCCTAAGTTGGTTTACCTGACCCGAAGTCAGTAGGAGGTCCGAAACCTCGCTTGGACTCAAGAGTCATATATACTAACCCGAAGTTAGTCTCACTGACCTGAAGTCAGTTGGAGGTCTGAAACCTCACATGGACTCAAAGTGTCACATACCAACCCAAAGTTGGTTTATCTGACCCGAAGTCAGTAGGAGATCTGAAACCTCACTAGACTTGATCCCAGATCAAGTGGTTGGACATGTGTCATCCTAGATAGAGAGTACGGCAATCTCTGATGCGTCCATCAGTCTTTGCTACTAGTCTCTGTCTTTTCCCACCTCATTGGCCAAATGAGAGGTACTTCCCATGAGTCCGGAACTCAAATGGGTAGGATGCATACAAGGCACAAATCATGAAAGGCGAACCGACTCAATCATCACGGTGGGGCCCAAGCACACCAACAAGGTTCGGCAAGCCTAGCCCTGTGGTTGCTTATGGCTTTGAGAAGCTATCCCCAAAGCCCCCCAAAGCTCCCAGAGCTCATCGTCCAACAGGACCCTCAGAATAGGGTCATTCCATGATTCCAAGATTCCACGGAAGGTTAAGAACATGACCTTCCCCAAGGGCATAGTGAGAATATCTGCGACTTGCTCATCAGTTCCTATGATTGAGCCTTATGGTGCCTCGCTGTACCATATCCCAGATAAAGTGGTACCAGCCATCAACATGCTTGGATTGATCGTGGAACATGGGATTCTATGACAAATGAATCCCCCTCTAGTTATCAAAAAGGATAACAGTGGCATCTAGCACATGCTCAAATAGCTCACTGAAGAGCTTTCACAACCAAGTGACTTCACAATAGGTCATACATGTTACAATGTATTCGGCCTCAACGGTGCTCAAGGCTACCGACTTCAGTTTCCTACCCGAAGCAGATCTATGTGTGAAGTAGCATCCAGATGTGCTCTTGCGATCCACTACACTGCCAACCCAATCGACATCAGTATAACTATTGTAGAGGTAAATCCCCTCTGCGGACAGAGGCGATCCCTACTAGCCTAGATCGGGTCTAGCAACAATCGTATCACGCTAAGGCGCAAGTTCCTAATTGCAATAGACCAAATTGCGAAGAAGGCCTACCTTAAGTCCAACGCTGTTGTTCGTAGAGAAGATAGCGCTCCCGTTTCCTTGCTCCAGTAGATCACAATTCTCCCACTTGTCGCGATCGAACACCTACACACACAAGAAACATAACGAACACACAAGCGTAAACCCAATATGTGCAATTATGTATCAATCAGAGAAGACACAACTCATGATCACAATGAACAATATGAGTGGAACCATAACCAAAGTCGCTTATCATTAATTAATACAAAGAAAGATACAACCTGGCTCTAACGTTGAATCTTCCTTCGGTGGGTCGACAGCGGAATATGTCTCGGTAAAGCTCGTCGGGAATGGGACAAGCCTCTCTCTTCGATTCTCTTGACAATAATCTCCTTCCTACTGATTTGGCTCTATGAGGACTATCAAGGCTCTTGCAGCATTCTTTGGGCTATGAAGGCTCTTGGAGACTACCAAGACTACTAAGGCTCAACCATTCAGCCCCTTCATCAATGGAAGATGGCTATATTTATAGAGGAGAGGAGGAGTTTGGGATCCCTACAATAGTGGAAGGGAGGCCTTATCCCTTGGGAGGTTCCCCATAAGGTGGAAACAAGAGGCCAAAGGAGGAAGTTCATGGTTATTCAGTCGAAACCACTCATCATGACTCATCCAAGAAGTTGTTGTAATCGAAACGTCGTCTCTTTTTTTTTTTTAAATTACATAAGCAGATTGGCGCGAGTGCTTAACTGGGACAGAGCACCAACTGGCACGGGCTCAGTGTTAATTTTCCTCATTGGCGCGAGGACATAACGAGCTACCAGCGCCAAGGAAAAAACAGGTGTTTTTAGGGGTCTACTCAGGAAATGATCAACAGAAGGAATGGTGTCCTCATGGCAAGGGATGCAATGATGGTATTTGCAAGACATGACACTGCTTATTGATCACATAAATGACCCTCCAATGGGCGAGATGGGGATTGCAGGGACAGTGACAAATTATTGTGTAACAGATGCCCCCTAAAGCATGAGGCCCAAGAGAAAGAGGGGTGAAATGCTTTACGAGAACGTGTCCAACTGAAAACACTGCCGTCGGAAAACCTGCGTATATAAGTACAACTGATATCTCAAATACATGATACATGTGGTATGGGCACAGCCATCCATAATAGAGTATACAATAATCAAGATCCAAGGCATGGACGCAGCCATCTAGGAAGGATCGATAAATAGACTCAGGTATGGTCGTAGCCATCCAATCAATGAGTCATGTAACCAATCATAACAATCCACAAAATCGCAGCCTGGATTCTTAACAGACAAAATCCAGGGTCTTGCGCTCCATCTAGACCCAAAAAAAGTACAAGTTCAAGCATGTGAATAAGTGAGCTGAAGTCGAACATGCAAGAACATCGTCTGATTACCAGCCAATGATGAAAGTTGTTAACAAACGCGAGAGGAACCACCAATAATGACAATGGCCCTCAAGGTACTATAGGTACAATCCACGGCGTGTGAACAGTGAGCTGGCATCGAACACCCGCAGAATCATCCGATCGAAGGTCAATGATGAAAACCTTGCGTCGAATGCGAAGAACCTGCCATTGAGGCATGCAAGCTCCAAGGTACCGGAAGCGAGTCTCTAGATCAACTTCCTAGATAATGAGCTGAAGTCGACAGGAAGTGACCTTGATCGAAGGTGGGCCATAGTGTTTCCCACATCATCGACGCGAGACAGAGGAAAATAATGTTTGTGAATCAGGATCAGATGAGAATCAGAGAAGGGTTGAAAATTTTGCAGAGGTCAACTTCTCTTGAACATATCAGCGGCACGACAGTGGATTTGGCAGTATTTTGACATCAAAATATCAGAGGTCATGATGACGAGGAAAAGAGCAGATGAGAGGTCAAAAGGGATTACCCAAACCCACGGAGGCAAGCATATAATGAGATGAGATGTCCCCAACCCAACACAAATGCAGACAAGTGCCATGTTCAAGAGCGACATACTGTCGACACGACGACGATACTGGTTCCATTTTTCCCCACCATTCCTGGCGAGTACCTCTTTATTTTTACACAAGCTTGAAGAGGATACCATATGCTTGTCATATAATTCCGTCCTTCGGACGAATCCATCCTAGTACATTTAATGAGCCCTAGGAAGGAAGAACTCGAATATCGTCATTACGACTGAATCTGATGTCATCAGGGTTTAACGAGTCTGACAAAGGAAGAACTCGGCGTCTTTTCATGTTTAGAGAGTTTGAAAAGACAACGGAAAAGTAAACTCCAACATTCCCTTTTCGTTAATAGTTCCTCAGATCCGAAAAAGTAGAAAACTTTGTCTGAGAAAACCTCCTAGTCGCGATAGGATAGGGTATTCCTTTTTCGTAAATAATCTATCCCAGCCCGAAAAAGGGGTAAACGTATACTGGGTAGATGTCGTTTCACAGCCAATTTAACAAGATCAAAATGACAAGAAACTCGGCAATCTTTTCATTTTTAAGGAGTCAGAAAAGAGCTGAAAGTTGACTCCTCCTGGAGGAACAAGTGGTATAAAGGGTAGCTACTAGTTCCGGTAATGGTGGAACTGCTCAGAACAAGTAAAGGTCGAGAGGTTGGCTAACAAGACCACTCATCTCAGTGGTTCCTCATGAATGGGTAAAACAACCAAGTGAAGGCATATGATCGGCCAAGCAGATAGTGACGATGGAATGAGAAAACCAAGGCTCATCTGGCAAAAACAGGCTGATAAAATGGCAATCACAAGAGGTAAAATGGGGATGGTTTCATTTTTACACAAGCTTGAAATCAGGAAACTTTGCTTGAAGTTGGTTTCATTTTTACACAAGCTTGAAACAAATATAAACTATGCTTGAAACTGGTTCCATTTTTACACAAGCTTGAAACGGAAACAAACTATGCTTGAAAAAGTAAGCATGCCCCCAGCATGGTGACTCAATTCGAGGTACATGCCCCCCAAGCTTCAGTCCATATGAAAGGCAGATGGAGTGAAGATTCAAATTACGAGATCTAAGAAAGACTCGACTGGGATTTTACGAGAACTTACCAAAGACTCGAATTGAACAGGAACGTGTTTCATTGTTTTAACGAGGTTGACACATTAAAAGAACTATCCTCGTGACACCTTGTTTCATGGTTTAAGGAGCTTGGCACAAGACAAGGAACTCTGCTCCGACAACCTTGTTTCATTTTTTAAGGAGCTTGACACAAGACAAGGAACTCTGCTCCAACCAGACCCGGTTTCATTTTTTAAGGAGCTTGACACAGGAAAAGAACCATGCTCCGACAACCTCATCATAATGAACAAGAAGTCATCGCTTCCAAGAGTTCCACTCCCGATGGAAGGAAAACATCCTGGAAGTCAGGACCCAATGCCCCCAGCACCTGATGCACAATGGCACTATCACTGGGTACAGGCACGGGGTAGGTAGCCACATAGTTGACCTGCGGTGAGGCAGATACAACGGGTGGATAAAAACTAGGAAGGGATGATGGCGGGCCAGCTGCCACATCAGGACCAAAGAACGAAAGCTGATCAATGGTCACGATCCGTCCTTCATGTGGAAAACATACCACACGAAAAAGGGAGGAGACAAGCGCTCCCATGGCATAGGTGTAATCGCGCCCCAAGAGTAGATTGAAATCCAAGGGGCCTGGAATAACCATCACGTCCATATGGACAGTTTTACCTCCCAAAGTAACAGGTAACCTTGGAAGGATCCCTAACGGTTGACTATTTCTTCTGTTAAATGCTGCGTATCGCACATTGCACAAGCGGTGGCGAACCGAAAGCTTGCCAAGTAGTTGAGGATAAAAGACTAACAGACATGCCTTCATCTAGAATGGTGCCGGGTACAACCAGATCAAAGGCTTGTACTGTTATCTTGAAAGGCACATAAGACAGAAGGTGGTATCCTGCAAATCGATTCCAATCAAAGGAAGTGACCAAACTACTCGGAGGGGCTACCATTGAATTGAGATGGTCTTCCCCAGGTGTTACGGAAGAAGAAGGAGAATCCTCCATGATCTCCATCACGAAGTCGAGAGGGGTATCCTCCGGTGACCTCCATCACGGAGGTTGAGAGCAAATGCTTGAGATATAGGGACAGAGAATCTTTCTCCAAGTCCGAGGAATCTGAAGAAACAAGAACAACATGAGGGGAATGAGATCCACTCTCAATGGAAAAGACCTGATGAACCATGGGCGGAACCAGATTGACTAATTCCACGACCAATGGTTGGTCGGGAATGGATTCATGAATTTGAATTTATGAGGGAGCAGGATCGACTAAGGATGACTCTTGACCAATCAAAGGATCAGCTGGTGGAGGACTCAAAGAAAGCCGATTATAACCAGCTGGAAGGCATGGTGTAGAACCAGTTGAGTTTTCCAAGACTCGCTTAGCTTCATCCATATACGGACAAAGGTGAATGGCATGGTGCCCTTCACACAACTTACAGGGTTGGCAAACTTACCCTGCTTCTTAAGAGTTTTACCAGCATTAGCTAAAGACATGCCCCCAACCTAACTCCGGAAAGCCATAGGAAATGGCAGATGACCGTTGGACCATACTTTGAGCACTCTGCATGCCAGTGCGCTTCGAAGAAGATGGTTTCCCCTATGCACAACATGCAAGGGAACTTGACTTTCCATGGAGGCTTGAGAGGTTTATCAACAAGAGACTTCTTAGGCGCAATAGTTATAGAGCTAGCCTCTCCTTTATCAGACTTCTTCTTCTTTGTCTTCTTCTTCTTCTTCTTAGCCACCTGGTTACTCGAATCCAGACTTTCACCAGGCGAAGTAGAAGAGGAGGATGCAGAAATAGGCGAAGAAGGAGAGAGGTCCACCTTGGAATCATGATGTTGCTCGGCAGAGAACCACTGGAATGTAAAGAGTTTGGTGACATCTGGGACCACAAGAGGTTGAAAACAATCTCAAACAAAACCCAACAAGCAACTGCAGAAGGACAACGTTGCCATATAAGGAGCACCAACATTTCCAAAAGGAGGAAAAGGACCAAGATTCCCTTCGGAGGGGATTCCTTGGTTGGTGAACTCTGGAAAAGTTGCCATTAGAAAAAACTCAGCACAACACCCTAAGGAAACTAACTTTAACCGGGAATATTTCGTGGGCAGTTAATTTTTTAAAACATTGAAACAAAACTCTGTTGTTTCATCTTTTAAGAGTCAAGAAACAGAAAAAAGGTGACTCTATCGCTTTCAGATTTGGAAACAAGCGTGAAAGGACAAGCGCTTGATGGTCTTTTCAAATTTAATGAGTCAGAAAAGATCGAAATGACTACTCTGGAACTCTAGGAAAAGGGTGTACCCAATAACCGTGAACTGCAATATACACCTTGGTTTCAAAATGAAAAATAAATCAACCAAGGACTTGACGTACGTGCAAGTAATCTCCCCGAATGTTGTGTCTGGTGTATCACGGGTATAAGGCGGCAGACTCAGCTTCCTACGGATAAAAGGATAGCAACCTAGTGGGGTCTCCCTTTATATACGCAATGGTACAGGGAGCACAAGTCCGTACTAGTTCTGTCTAAAGCCAAGAGGTGAACGACAGCTACTAGGTTTAACGACGCCGGAACACGTCACTAGCCTAGACCTCTAAATATTTTGTTAATGTTTCAATGCTTCCTTAGGTTGATTGAATAAATTTTAATGTTGATCTTCAATTATGTCTCGGTTTCAAGGCCCTACCGCATGTCATATGACAATCTCCTATATGCAGCTATATGAGAAAAGAAAACTTTTCAATTCGATGAATGCTATCTAGTTAAGGGAAGAGCTTCAAACAATGATGCAACAAACAGCAATATTGAAAACGAAAATTTTCCAAACTAGATGACTTTCACTATCCAAAAGTAATCCCAAACATCCAACGATGCGAATAATGCAATGTAATCTATGCAAAATACTCTCTCTTTTTTTCAAATGATAAGAATGCACTCAATGCATTTTTCGATGAAATGAGAATCTACTTAATGCATGCTTTAATGAAAGAGAATGCACTCGATGCGATTTTTAGCTTTCAATCATTAAACAATGTGATCTAAGTTCAATGATAAATCTCAAAAAAAACTTTTCAATGCAATGTGATCTAATGCATTTTAACGAAAAGAAAACTTTGAGACGAAAACTAAATGAACGCAAATCTTCTTAATGAAGGATGAAGGCAAAAGGGATGCAAAGAAGCACTAAGAATGCAATTGTTGTTTTAAACACTTTGTAACGAAATTCCTCAAAAGGCTACAAGACATATGAAGTCAAACACAAAGAGGACTTCCAAAGCATGAGTTCAAAACAAGGCATTCATTCCCTTTTACATCAAGCAATCATGGAGAGAAGACATTTCAAACAATGAGCAATGTAACCTATGCTCATACAGTGAAAAGACCGGAAGGGAAAGACACACTGGTGAAGGATTTAGGGAAAAAGTCTCAATTTTCACACACCCTGAAATTGGCACGACTTTTGCAAGTGAAACTAGCGCCAACTGACGCGACTTGCTCACTAACAACTAGCGCCAATGGCAAATTGGCGCGGGTTGCTAACTGACAACAAGCACCAACGCCTGAAAATGAAAAAAAAAAAAGAATTTCTCCCAACCAAGATCGAACTCACCACTTCAAGAAGAATCTAAAACAAATCCAGAAGCAAAGTACTGACCAAAAGAAACTTCCGAACAAGGGAAAACCCTAGCACCTACAGGAAATGGCGCGACTGTCTGGCTGTAATCCGTGCCAGACAAGGGATGGCGCGAGTGATGAACTGGCAACCTGCGCCAATGGGTGCGACTGTCAAGGTGGAAACCCCGCCAATGAAGCCAACCATGAAAAGATGAAAATTCGAAAAAGCAGAGGTCAGATCTAATCCTCTGGGGGATGAACAGAGGTTTACACTAGAAAAAAGAGAACCAAAAGAGCTGATCAAGCAGAAAAAGACCAAAATCAACCGAAAACACAAAACAAACTCCAATCAATGTCTCCCCAGTGGAGTCGCCAGTTTGTTGTAGAGGTAAATCCCCTCTGCGGACAGAGGCGATCCCTACTAGCCCAGATCGGGTCTAGCAACAATCGTATCACGCTAAGGCGCAAATTCCTAATTGCAATAGACCAAATTGCGAAGAAGGCCTACCTTAAGTCCAACGTTGTTGTTCGTAGAGAAGGTAGCGCTCTCGTTTCCTTGCTCCGGCAGATCACAATTCTCCCGCTTGTCGCGACCAAACACCTGCACATACAAGAAATACGACGAACACAAGCATAAAACCCAATATATGCAATTATGTATCAGTCAGAGAAGACACAACTCATGATCACAATGAACAATAAGAGTGGAACCATTACCAAAGTCGCTTATCATTAATTAATACAAAGAAAGATACAACCTGGCTCTGACGCTGAATCTTCCTTCGGCGGGTCGACAGCGAAATACGTCTCGGTAAAGCTCGTCGGGAATGGGACAAGCCTCTCTCTTCGGTTGTCTTGACAATAATCTCTTTGCTACTGATTTGGCTCTATGAGGACTATCAAGGCTCTTACAGCATTCTTTGGGCTATGAAGGCTCTTGGAGACTACTAAGGCTCAACCATTCATCCCCTTCATCAATGGAAGATGGCTATATTTATAGAGGAGAGGAGGAGGTTGGGATCCCTACAATAGTGGAAGGGAGGCCTTATCCCTTGGGAGGTTCCCCGTAAGATGGAAACAAGAGGCCAAAGGAGGAAGGTCATGGTTATTCATTCGAAACCACTCCTCATGACTCATCCAAGAAGTTGTTGTAATTGAAACTTCGTCTCTTTTTTTAAAAAAACTTTCCATAAGCAGATTGGCGCGGGTGCTTAACTAGGACAGAGCGCCAACTGGCGCGGGCTCAGTGTTAATTTTCCTCATTGGCGCGAGGACATAACAGGCTACCAGCGCCAAGGAAAAAACAGGTGTTTTTAGGGGTCTACTCAGGAAATGATCAACAGAAGGAATGTTGTCCTCATGGCAAGGGATGCAATGATGGTATTTGCAATACATGACACTACTTATTGATCACATAAACTACCCTCCAATGGGCGAAATGGGGATTGCAGGGACGGTGAAAAATTACTGTGTAATTCCCCAGTGGAGTCCCCAGTTTGTTGTAGAGGTAAATCCCCTCTGCGAACAGAGGCGATCCCTACTAGCCCAGATCAGGTCTAGCAACAATCGTATCACGCTAAGGCGCAAATTCCTAATTGCAATAGACCAAATTGCGAAGAAGGCCTACCTTAAGTCCAACGCTATTGTTCGTAGAGAAGGTAGCGCTCCCGTTTCCTTGCTCCGACAGATCACAATTCTCCCGCTTGTCGCAACCAAACTCCTGCACATACAAGAAATACGACAAACACAAGCATAAAACCCAATATATGCAATTATGTATCAGTCAGAGAAGACACAACTCATGATCACAATGAACAATACGAGTGGAACCATAACCAAAGTCTCTTATCATTAATTAATACAAAGAAAGATACAACTTGGCTTTGACGCTGAATCTTCCTTCGGTGGGTCGACAGCGGAATACATCTTGGTAAAGCTCGTCGAGAATGGGACAAGCCTCTCCTTCGATTCTCTTGACAATAATCTCCTTCCTACTTATTTGGCTCTATGAGGACTATCAAGGTTCTTGCGGCATTCTTTGGGCTATGAAGGCTCTTGGAGACTACTAAGGCTCAACCATTCAGACCCTTCATCAATGGAAGATGGCTATATTTATAGAGGAGAGGAGGAGGTTGGGATCCCTACAATAGTGGAAGGGAGGCCTTATCCCTTGGGAGGTTCCCCATAAGGTGGAAACAAGAGGCCAAAGGAGGAAGGCCGTGGTTATTCAGTCGAAACCACTCCTCATGACTCATCCAAGAAGTTGTTGTAATCGAAACTTCGCCTCTTTTTTTAAAAAACTTTCCATAAGCAGATTGGCGCGGGTGCTTAACTGGGACAGAGCGCCAACTGGCGCGGGCTCAGTGTTAATTTTCCTCATTGGCGCGAGGACATAACGGGCTACCAGCGCCAAGGCAAAAACAAGTGTTTTTAGGGGTCTACTCAAGAAATGATCAACATAAGGAATGTTGTCCTCATGGCAAGGGATGCAATGATGGTATTTGCAAGACATGACACTGCTTATTGATCACATAAACGACCCTCCAATGGGCGAGATGGGGATTGCAGGGACGGTGACAAATTACTGTGTAACAATAACCAAGGAGTGTCATGCTCCTGGAAGTGTCTCAGCCCAAGGTCGATTATGCCCCAAAGATATCTCAAGAGTTTCTTGGCACCAACCCAGTGAATGTTATGATCAACCATGTATTGACTCAAAGTGTTCATTGCAAAACATACGTCCGGACGAGTGTTCGCTAAGAACATCAGGGCCCCTACGAGTTGACAATACTCAGTAGGATTTGTCAATACGGGCCCAGCAGCGCTGCCACTCAACTTCTTGAAGTTGAGCTCCATCGGTGTCGACGCGGACTTGTAGTCCACCATACTAAATCTTTCCAAAAGCTTCACAATGTATTTTCCTTGAGAAAGGAAAATCTCGCTAGGTCTCTGCTAGACCTCCAGGCTTAGGAAGTAGTGTATCAATCCTAGGTCTTTCATCTCAAACTCAGCAGTGAACTCCCTCTTGCACTGATGAATGAGAGGGTCAGCACCTGCCAGGAAGACGTTGTCCACATAAAGCACCAGAATGAGAGGCTTCTCTTTATGAACCTTGAAGTAAAGGTTCGGATCAACATTACTACGAGTGAAGCCCAACTTCATCGGGTAGCTATCTATCCTCTCGTACCAAGCTCTAGG
Source organism: Pinus albicaulis (assembly GCA_034641835.2). NCBI lineage: Eukaryota > Viridiplantae > Streptophyta > Pinopsida > Pinales > Pinaceae > Pinus > Pinus albicaulis. The sequence continues at coordinate 1,606,121,649 of CM076581.1, forward strand.
TGCTTCCTTCAACCCATAGAGGGCTTTCTTTAACCTGCAAACATGGGTGTCCTGATCCTGGACTTCGAACCTCAGAGGTTGCTCCACATACACCTCTTCCTTTATTGCACCATGCAGAAGTGTGGTCTTCACATCCATCTGATGAAGACTCCATCCTTGCGTAGTAGCAAGGGCTATGATAGATCGGATGGTGGTCACAGGTGCAAATATGTCATCATAGTCTATGCCTTCTTTTTGAGAGAAGCCACGAGCAACGAATCTTGCCTTGAACTTTTCAGCACTTTCATCAAATCCATGCTTGATCTTGTAGAGCCATTTTGAGGTGACAATTGCTTTGTCCTCCGGTCTAGGAACCAGATCCCAGACATCATTCTTTATTATGGACTCATACTTTTCGTGCATAGCATCCCTCCAGACTTGATGCTTTATGGCTTTCTCAAAAAGATCCAGGCTCAGATTGTACAATAGTACTCATGGCTGCTAGATACCCTTGGTATCTACTCAGCTTCTTGCTTTCACGAAATGTCCTCCTTGGGGCCATATGTCCCTCAGCATCCTCGAGAGTGTCCCTGAGCCATGATGGTCCCTTTCCCAGTGAAGGAGGTCGATCAATCGAGTCCATTGGTCCTTCAACATCAAGCATCGTCTCATCCTTCGGTTCCTCTTGATTTCCAAGCCTTGCTTCATGATCTTCCTTAGATCTCGGAAGATTGACCACTTTCCTCAGGGAAGCATCTTCATCAAAGGTGACGTCGTGGCATATCTCCACTTCCCTTTGACCAGGCACATAGAATCTATAGGCCTTCGAAGTTTCGCTGTAGCCCTCAAACATTGTGGTCTCCCTCTTAATGTTAGCTCCTCTGCAAAAATTCTTGAATTCGTTCGTCTCATATTTAGTGCCATTATCAGTCTGTCGGATAGCATCTCATGTCATTGCTCCCAGTGGACTTCCTCCAACCTAGTAGAGTGTATCAATTCTAGACCCAAACGTGATAGCTTCCTTGAAACTCTTCTTCCACATGCGCACCTTTCCATTAGTGAATGCCACATTGAAACCTTTGTCTTCCATGGCTGATATAGACACGAGGTTCTTCTTCAAATTAGGTACATAGAGTACATCCTGCAAGTGGAGGACTTGACCTTAAGACAAGTGGAGGGTCACAGTCCCTGTCCCTTTCACAAGATATGTGGCATTATCTCCAAGGATAATTTCCAGATTAGCATCCTTCTCAACCATATCAAAGAGTGCTTCCTTGAACCCAGTGATGTGCCTTGAGGCACCAGTATCTATCAACCAGACATCCATAGTGTCGGGTGGAGATACAACAGAGAGGGCAGATACAAGAATGTATTCATTTCTTTTATCAACAACATGTGATTCCTCATACCTGGAATTTCTTGACCTTTTGAAAGGTTGATCATTTCCACCAGAGGGAGCCTTCCTCTTTCCCTGGAACCTGTTGTTCCTTTGATTGTCATCCGTCCAGTTGTTGTTGTTGTCATCATCATCAGGAGAATCCTTCTTGATAGGGCATTCTCTAGCATAATGACCTGGCCTATGACAAGTGAAACACTTGCCCTTCTTTCCTTGGGTCCCTGCTTTTCCTTTGTACTTTGGACCACCAAAGTTCTTCTTTCTAGAATGAACAGCGTATGCATCATTTCCTTCATTTCCATAATCCTTCATTCTTGATTCTTCTTGAACACATCTTGATAGTACTTCGTCAAAGTCAGGTATCACATTATTATTTAGAATGGTAGTGTTGAACACATGCCATTCGGATGAGAGCCCTCCAAGTGCAGTGAGTACCATCTCTCGATCAGCTATTGTCTCCCCAATAGCCAACAAATTGTTCCTAATCTCGATCAGCTTCAGAAAGTATGATTGGACAGACTCATCCCTGCCCTTCTTCAAATTCTTCAATTGATTCTTGAAAAATAGTACTTGATTTGCATTGTCGGCCTTGAACATGAGGACCAACTTATCATACATCTCTTTGGATGTGCCCAACTCAAAGATGTAGACCACTAGACTTTTATGAATGGATTCCCTGATCATCAACTTTGCTTTGATCTCCCCCTTCTTGTACTTTGTTTTAGCAGCAGCAATAGAAGTGGATGAAGGTTCTTGGATTTTACCCTGCACATAGTCCATGACATCTTAGTCTTCCAATTTGAGATCCAATGTCATCTTCCAAGCATGGAAGTCATCCTTCCCAGTCAATTTGTCATCCTCCTTGAAGCCATAGTTTGTGGAACCCATTATCCTCTTCGGTGATTGCTACAAATAGGGCTTATCTTCACCTCATCTTTGATACCATGTAAATTTATGTAGATGTTCTATGCTTGATGCAACTTTACTTTTCACTACGACAATCACATAAACAATCAAGTAAAATGTTGATAGAACATACCAGTGGATCTACAGAAGACAAACCAAAAACAGAAAAATGTGGTGGTGCATTACAGCAGTCAATAGGATGCTTCAACCAACAAAGTCTCCTTGGTCAACCAACCCAGCATGTGTCACAACAGCCCTCAAAATAGCCATACAGTCAACTCAAAGTCAACGTTGTCCAGAAAAGTCAACACAAGACAATAGCAAGAAAGTCAACACATCTCGGTCTTCAATCAACCTTTTGACCTCAATTCTTGTGCCAATATGTACAACCTTCCAAAATCAAAGTCTCCACCAATTTTCAACCTATTTGGACCATGTGTTGACCAAAGTCAACGTTGGTCAAACTTGCGCAAAAACCCTAGCTGCAGTAAATTCGTCCAAACCTAGCTACAGTAAATTCGTCCTTCTTCCCACATGTGAACAAAAACTACTTCCAAGGAGCTCGTACTAAACAGAGGAGGAGATGATGTGTGAGGATGAAATGAATGAAAAAGTCCTCCAATGTGAAATCTATTTATATCAATCACTAAGGTGTGTGACACATCTACTGGGGGTGTAAAACCTTAAGGCCAATCTGCACATATTTGAAATTATTCAAAATAAATTCAAAATAAATTTTCCGCTCATCAAATTAAGATCAATTTTAGATTGATCTTACACCTCTTCGAAAGAGGAACCCAATACAAATATTGGTATCTTCATCTGAGCATCACAACATGGAGTTTGGACCTAGTTGTCCAATTTTAACAAAAACTAATTTGATGGGAAGAATTCTTCAAATTGGTAATTTAGACCAGCAATATATGAAGATTAAAAATAATTTACAACAAAGCACAACACATTAGAGCTTCCAAGATTTCGAATTAGACCCATAGAATATTCTTTTGTATAAAAGAAGAATTTATTTGCCATATTTTCCAGCAGTTAAAGAAATAATTCTACATGAAATGCTCAAGTTACCATATGTTAGTCACCCCGAGTATCAAAAAACATTGACTGCAATTAAGAAACAATTTTACAGTCCAATTTTAAAGAGGGAAGTAGCTAATTATATAGTCGAGTGTATGGAATGTCAGCGGGTGAAAGTTGAGCATAAACACCCAATTGTTTTACTACAACCGATTCCCATCCCAGAGCGGAAATGGGAGACAACATCCATTGATTTTATTAATAGTTTGCCTAGAACAAGGGGATACATAAACATGTAATTGGGGTTCCACATAATTACATAAACACTTCTACTATTGTACTTAATTGTTGTTATTTGTGATGAAAAGAATATATGATAAATTGTGATGCATAATTAATTATAATTGCATGGCACAAGCTAATTATGGTGTAAATATTTTCTGCATTCTCATGTATTTATTGCACAATATTGATGGTTAGTGTTTCTGAGCCAAGGCTAGAGAGACTACATAAACAATATTTGTTTTTGAGACAAGGTGAAAAGAATAAAAATTATGCTTTAACAATACTCTTGTTTAGTATAAATTACAAAACATTTGAATTGCATTTTCTTAAAAATAGTTAAAATTGTGATATGCAATTGTACTACCAAATTAGTTATGCTCAATCTCATGTGGCATTCTTAATTGTTTCAATTTGGTTAAGTATTTACTATGCATTTTTAATTATGAAAATGTGAAATGTGCTATTAACTTATTTAATCTATGCTCTTAGTTATGCTAAGTCTCCTTATATTCTTAATTGTTTCAATTTAGAAAAAAAAATTACTATACAATTTTTAGTTATAAAAATATAAAATGTATTATTAACTTGTTTTATCTATGCTTTTAAGCCCACAAAAAAAAAACACAAACAAACAAACAAAAACAAGCACTCTTTTGAACCTATTTCTTCTTTCTATTTGAATTGCTCTATGAAGTTAATCTAAAATGTCATTAGATAAAAAGTTCATTAAGATCATTTACCATTGGATAAAAAGTTCATTTAGATCATTTGTTTCTAGTGAGAATTCTTTAGAACAAGTTTTTCCAAATTTCCATACAAACTTATATGTAAAATACACTAGTAAAATACACTATGAAGAATTTTCTTTAAAATGAGTTTTTCCAAATTTCCATGCAAACTTACAGTATAAAATACATGCAAACCATGTAAAATACACTTTAGAGAATTCCCTCACTATTTTCGAACTGTTTCAGCTGCTAACCATGTTTTTGATAAAATTTCTACTTTTGCAAGAGGCCTACATCTTTGATTGTATAAAACAAATACGTGCAACTATTACCGATTATAGACATTTTATGTTTGATATCCAAGCTCTCTTATCTAAGAGACTCAGTTATGTGATAAATTTTATTTTTATAACCTTCGAAAGGAGCAGGTTAGTCTAAAAACTCGTTGGTTGGGAGAATTTTGTTGTTTTGCTGAAGAATTCATATTGTTCCATGATGAACTTGACACCTGGTTGAATATCCTTTTATGTTGTAAGCTATTGCCCCAAACTAATGAATATTTGTGGCAATATTTGCTTAAACCCATCTTGAACCTATTGACAACCAGAGCTTTTTGGTACACCCCCAATATTTGATGCTGGTTTCATTCTCATTGCATGTGTTGCTGGTGCTCAGTTATCAACTTATGCAGAGCAAGGGAGATGTGACACTAAACATGGTCTTAAGTCAATCTGGTGGTTGTTAAAAAGAAGTTGTCTATTTAGGCAACAGAATAGCTCAGACTACAGGTTTTTATCGGAATCCGATTCAGTAAAATTCAAAAAATGAAATAGTTGCAGTGTTTAGAATCCATTTTTTAGAGTAAAAATAGATTCAACACCATTACAAGTGGCTGTACAATATATCTGCAGGGTTGAACTTATACATCAATCCTGCAGATATAGTGTACAGCCCTGATAAGTATATTACCATTATCTAGTATCTACAGGCCTTCCTAGATACAGTCTCTCTTACCAGCATCCATGTGTTCCAGGCATGATTACTATGGTCATGTGTCCATTGATATGGCCATGGTCTGTACATCACTCTGCCATTGATGACCATGGTCTGCACATCACTTACACTAAATCAAAGTCAAATTATACATTGAAGGGTGTTACTAGTGTTTTTTAGTACTGTAATTTTATATTTTAGTATTCACTCATTAAATATTTGTACTAGATCTATTCAAGAGGATCGTTTTATGTAAGCTTCCTAAAAATATCAAGAACAAATAACCTTTAGATAACAAAAACACTTTCAAAATATATATAAAACCAAAAACTACCCAGACACTTTCATGACAAAAATACTTTCAAAATATATATAAAGCCCTTCGTATTTGAAAACTACCCAGACACTTATGTTTAGCCATGAAGACTCTATTGGGTGCTTGATCAATTTCTGTGGAAGATAATTAATTTGTTTATCATATCTACATCAAACCAGGCCAAACTCCTGAGCTCAAAATCCACGGATTGGGCAAAACTCAAACAAAAAATCAACAGAGTTCCATGGCACAGGTGGTGTCAAAAGACACCATTGGATCTCGTCCAAAGAGATTAATACCAAATTTAAGCGCTGGTAAACTTGGTAACAGCCTTGGTACCCTCTGATACAGCGTGCTTCGCAAGCTCCCCTGGAAGAGCAAGCCTTACAGCGGTCTGAATCTCCCGGGAAGTAATTGTTGGCTTCTTGTTGTAGCGGGCGAGCTTCGATGCCTCGCTCGCCATTTTCTCGAAGATATCATTAATAAAACTGTTCATGATTCCCATGGCCTTGCTGGAAATACCAATATCAGGGTGAACCTGCTTGAGAACCTTGAAGATATAGATCTTGTAGGTCTCCACGCTCTTCTTATGCTTCTTCTTTCCCTTCTTGTCTCCACCTTCCTTAGGGAGCTTCTTCTCAGCCTTGGGAGCGGGCTTCTTCTCTGCTACAGGCTTCTTCTCTGCGGGCTTCTTTTCTGCTACCTTGGGCGCCATTGTTACTCCAAATACAAAATCAGAAAAAATAAATAAGCGCTCACAAACTTCAAATTTCGGAATGACTAAAAGGAGTTGATGGGGTTGTATATAAATCTTGAAAACATTGTATCTGTTATCCTATTGGGCGATAGATTGGGCACGGATCGAGTAGCTTCCTCTAATTTGGGCCGTCCATTTCAAAGTCGATCAAGTTAATGCAACTGGAATGTGACAGAGAAAGTTCAAAATTACTTTTTGGCGCGGGATGGGATTAATTTAATATTTTTGTCAAATTTCCAATTAATATTAAGTATCTAATTGTTTTTATAATATAAATATATTTTTATTGAATGGGATTTATTTAAGAATAATATAATAAATTTTATTTGATGTTGAGTTTATTTTTAAATTTTATTTATTTATTATTTTTTAATCATAAGAGTTGGTAAATGTGTACATGGTTGTTGAGGATGTTTAGGATCCGATTGAAGAGATAGCTTTTATATTCTTGAGCCTAACACCACTGCCCACAAGCCACGTTAGGCAAGTTAACCCAATTTGATCAGCCACGTTAGGCAAGTTAACCCAATTTGATATGATCAAAGAGATAGTCTTTATACTCTTGAGCCTAACACAACTGCCCACAAGCCACACTAGGCAGGTTAACCAAGTTTTGAATATGGGTGGGCCCTAATATTTACCTACAAACCCTTTCGAGTGCAGGACATCCACTAATCTACCTAGCTTGTTGGGCTCACCATATGTTTATTTTGATTCTATATTTCTTAAATTGTCAAAGGCTCTAAAGGGAATCCAAATACAAATTTATTTGTGTTAAAAAAGTTAAGATAAGTTATTATTTAATTATAATAGTAATAACAATAACAATAATTTAATTATTAGGTCATTGTCTACTTCAACACATTTTCAAGTATGAGGATCACTTAGCATTGGGACAAGGGACCTCCTCACCATAGCATTTAGACTGCTTAGTTATTGAAGATGTTAATAGCTTACCCTCGTCTAGGAGTAGAGTGAAGTTGAAGAAAAGGTACACCAACTCCCAAAAGAGTAGAAGAATGGAAGAGCAACTTTGATCATGGATTCCCTGACATCCTAATTGGAAAAATTTCATGGGTAGTGTTACCCTCCCTTCAAAATAATAAACTATGGCCTACATCATTAAAGAATAATGTGGACAGAATAAATCTGCCCCTATGTAAGGTTGTTTGGAGAAAGCAAAAGCAAGCATGAAGATCAAAGTTGAAACAATGAAGATTGTAGACTCGATAATCTAGTTAAGGGTTCAAGTTCTTCATTATAAATTTATGGGCATATGGTCATCATAGAAAACCCTGTGATTTTGGGTCAAATAAAATTAGAACACCAAAATTGACTTTAATTCTCCATTAAGGCAAGGTTTCTTTGGGCTATTTTAGACCCTCCACTAAAGAGGGAATGGATCTTTTATTCAAGACCGTGGTTTTTCATTACAGTGGGCATTTTTATGAATTATTGGTCCTTAGGTTTTGATAAAAGGTGAAAACCTCGACAATCACAAATGTATATGTATGGTTTATTTTCTTACCTTGTGGATTCTAGAATGAACATTGCTCTCGGCTTGTTGGAGATAGTTTGTGATATTTCATAAATCTATCATGGTCCATTGTAGAAAGAAAACTAACTACCCGTGTTGGGATTTATGCCAATTTGGATCTCGCCAAACCGTTCCATGTTTCTATTTCTCTTCATGTGGAAGAATAACTACATGAGTATTTTTTGGATTATGAATCAATTCATTTTAAATGATTCACCATGAATATGGGCATCTAGAAATTAAATATCATTTTCACCCTCAAAATAAAATGGAGGAAAAATAAAAATAGGAAAAGAGACATTTTGAATGCTTCCAAACCTCTAAAAAGACTAAGAAGGTGTGGAAACCTATAGGGGATATCAAAACTCAAAACCAAATTGTAGCATGGGATGAAGAGGTTGGATTCCATCCAAATATGCCTAACTTTAATAAGAAATTCTCCCATTAATTGGTCTCATCCAACCCACTCCAAAGGAAATGGAGATGGAGCAGGTGCAGGAACTAGTAGGTCCTAGCAAAGAAATGTCTCCCAACGTAAAGGAAGTGAAGTCAAGGCATGATGTTCAAAGTTGATCACACAAAGAAAACACTCCAATAATATTTGAAGAGGTTTAGCCTCTCACTAATACTCGATCTAAAGTGAGATCAATTGTGGGACAAGCCTACCAAATGAAAGAATGTCAAGTGTAACAAACTTCGACAAAATAGTACAAGAAAGATTGCAAATGCATCTCAAAAGTAGATTCATGGATTTTTAAAAGGAAGACAAAGATCATTGAACAAGTAATTATTCCCTTCCTAGACCCTTTACTAGTTTTCAAAAACTCCTTTTTCCAAAAATAAAAATAAAATGTAATTTTATTTAGTAAAAACGAAATTAATTTCTCCATGTGTTTTATAGCAGTGTGTGATCCTTTATAGGGATCCATATCCTAAACATTATATAAATAGTCATTTTGTCTCAAAAGAAGGAATATGTAATAGCAAGTATCGCAAACTATTATTGGACATTGCTCTCAATTTTACCCTTCTTCTCTTTCTTCTTTTTGGCTTATATTCGACCCCTTAGAGGATGACCTAGAACAACCACTTATATATCATTTGAGTCCAAATTCATCTCCTTTTCATAATTTGGTCTTTCAAACTCATGAGGCCTTTTATCCTTCTCGTTGGATTTTTGTTGAAAACCATCTTCCTAGCAGAGTGAATTACAAAATTCATTACTTCTTGAACCTTTGACATGATATTATTTATGTCTTCAACGTTTCCCATATTTCTTCTTTTATATTATTGTGTATCCCTTGTGAAGGAAAATATTATGAACTTGGATCATTTTCAACATCTATAAGTGGTAGGTCATATGGTTGCCAGACTTTTTATTTTAAAAGATGCCTATTTTTCCTCTTTGAATGTGCTCTAGCTTATGGACGAGATTATTGTAGATGGTTGTTTAATGGTAGATCCAACACCTAAGTTTTATGTTTTTATAATCCAAAACTTGTGTCCATTAAACTTTGTCTTGTAAGATACCTCTTGTAAGGAAAATCTTTACTAGGATCATATGCACGCCTATTTGGGCATAAGTAAAAATACCCAATTGAGTCAACTCAGAGGTTGCCTTTAGGAATCTATCCAAAGGATTTTCAACCTTTTAAAGTATTATAGGATGCCAAGAAAGAAGTTCCAAATTTGGAAGACAAAGCCAAAATGGCATTTTAGATATGATCACAGTGGAAGGTTTGAACTCCAAGGACCATGGGGTAATGAAGAGACTTGCTCTTTTGTTATGAACCATGTGCCTTAAAAATGATAAAAAGTCAATAATCATAGTCCAACTCAAGGGAAAAACTTCTTTTTACAATGAATACAATGTATGAGACAAGATACGATGATCCTAAGGGTAGGCCTCCTTGGCATATATATAGGAAACAAAGGATACAAAGGATGCAATTATAATAAAATGGGACCACGAAAGGTTCTAGTCTACATAACAATAACAATAGAAGTGTAATCACTCAGTATCTAGGGCTTAATAAGGGGTTTTAATGTTAACATGGGGCTTATACATTGCTTAACATGTCCCTCCCCTTCAAAAAAGTGTTGTCCTCGACACTTGACTATTTGTGGGTGTTTCCTCATGAGCAATTCATCTTCCCATGTCATTTTTTCCATTGGTTGGTTCTTCCATTTGATGATGTACTCAATAATGCTCAATTTCTCAATTGCTTAATCCTTCTTTCCAAGATTGTATATGGTTCTAGTATAATTTTCTCTTCTTCATTAATCTTTCGTAAAATAGATTGGATTGGGATCTTATCCTTGATTGCCTTCTTTAAGCAAGAAACATGGGAGACTTGATGTACACATGAATATGGAGGCAAATCCAATTTGTAATCCATACTTCTAATCCTTTATGACACCTTATATGAGCCATAATATCTTGGTGTCAATTTATTATCCTTATTTTGTTGCTTAAGGGACATCTATTTATATGGTTGTAGTCTCATAAATACCTAATTCCCCACTTCAAATTACCTTTCACTATTGTGTCGATTTGCTTGTTGTTTCATCCTATTTTGTGTTATAACCAAGTTTTCCTTCAATAGTGAGAGAATATATTGTTGGTAGCATATGTGACCCTCTACTACTTGATCCTTTATATTAATTTTGAAGGTTAATGTGATGGATGGAGGATGATATCCATAAAGTGCCATGAATGCTGACATTTTTTATGAAGTATGGAAGTATTTGTTGCACCACCATTATACCAAGGGAAACCATTTAACTCTTTGTGGTTATTTATTAGATGCAAAGTAATGTTGATATCCCTCTAAACAAATTTTCACAATCTCAATTTTCCTATCAGATTGGGGATTGTAAGATGAGTTGTGAGCCAATTAAGTACCTAAACAATAAAATAATTCACACTAAAATTTTCCAGTGGAAATTGGATCTCTATCAGTTACAATAATCTTCGATATTCCTTGTAGCTTTTGGATTGTTTCCATTTTTTCCATTGTACATGCTTTAAAGGGACGAGAAAGAGAGCAAAAATGGGTATACTTTTTCATTAAATTTACCATTGTCATAATGACACTCGTTCTTTCTAATTTGGGTAAACTTGTAACAAAATCCATTGAAAATTCCTCCCAATGCTGGATTGGTATGGCTAATGGTTGAATGAGCCCTAAGGTCTCGATTATCTCTCCCTTATTTTGTTGGCATACCACACATTCAACCACAAAATTTTGCACACCTGCTTTTTAAGACCTTCCCAAAAAATAATTTCTCGATCCTACAGTATGTCTTCAAGAACCTTAATTTTTCTTGTGCGGGAGAAGTGTGTCATTCCAAAAAGACCTTTTGTTTGAGTTCTGAATTCTTACATGAGTATAGGCAATCTTGATACCACAACAAATCATTCTTCCACGTAAAAAAATTTATTTCATCGAGGTCCTCTTATGATTGTTGAATGATATTGCACACCTTCGCATCTTACTTCCATTATATCCTTACTCCTCCCACCCAAACATATTGTGGAATGGAAATAACATATGGTAAATCTTGTGTGTCTTCCTCTTTCCTTGAAAGTGCATTTGCCAAAATATTTTGTGTTCCCTTTTCGTAGATAATTTCAAAGTCATAACCCAACATATTTGTAACTCATTTTTTTGTTCTTTTAAAGATAGTCTTTCTTCCAAGAAATGCTTCGAACTATCATGATATGTTTTTACTTTGAATTGTCTTCCTATCTGGTATGGACCCATTTCTTAATTGCATGTAGTATGGCCAACATTTTTTTATAGATGGTTTAAGTAATTTTTTCCTTTTAATTTTGTTATTTCATAGGCAAGGGGCTTTCCTTCTTGCATAAAAATTACACCATTTCCATGGCCTCGGACATCACAGTCGAAATAAAGTTTTTTGTGAAGTCAAGTCTCTCTGGCACAAAAGTTGCACACATAGCCTCTTTAATTTTTTCAAAAGCTTTGGTTGCTTCGTTATTCCAAAAAAAGTTTCCTTCTTCAATAATTTTGTTAGGGGTGTTACTATTTTACCATAATTCTTGATAAACTCGTGGTAATATCCTATCAATCCGAAGAATCCTCTGAGTTTCTTAAAGGTCTCAGGGATTGGCTGTTAGGTCCATATATTACTAGTTTAGTCTCTTATTGTTATTACTGTAGCCCCCTTATTGTTATTGTTGTACCTCTGTAACCCCAATATTGTTATTATTGTGCCCTTAATTTATTATTGTTAGCTCGGCTAGGATTATATTGTGGCCCCATGGACTCCTTTATATAGAAGGAGGTTTTGTTCATTTGTATCATTCAAGAATTGTTCATTTATGTAATGTATTGGAGGTTTCCCCCTCGAAGAGGATTATTTCTAAGGCATTGATCTCTCTTTTCTTCTATTTTTGGAGTTGGTTTCATAACATTTGGTATCAGAGCTTTGGATTCTAGGGTTTCGCTACTCCAAACAGGTCATCGTGGAATTTTCACTATAACTGTTGTTCTACGAAGGTTCGGAAGCTGAAAATTTTACAGAGCGAAGCCGAAATCCTGAGGAACGTTGTGGAAAATTTTAAGATATTGGTTCGCAATATTTTCGGAGATATGAGCTGTGAAAGTTAGGAATTTTTGCAGGCTCCTGAATTTAACCTAAACAAGTCATCGTGGAATTTTCGCTATAATTTTTTTCTACGAGGGTTCAGAAGCTGAAATTTTCACATAGCGAAGCCACAATTCTAAGGAACGTCGTGGAAAAATTTCAGAGCTTGATTCGTAATATTTTCAAAGATAGGGTCTGTGGAAGTTAGAGATTTTTCAGGCTCCCGAATTTCATCTCAAAGAGGTGACCGTGGGAAAATCGTCATAACTCTCTCTCTCTTTGAGCATTGGATTGGAATTCTGTAAAAAGTGGCCACAAGTGCACGGACTGTAGTTTCCTCTGTATCAATTTTAGAGCCAAAGGAGGAAACAGTGACACGCGGCACGTCGTACAAGGTCGCTCTACTAAACCATTCCATAATTAGGTCATTGTGGGAGATTTGACATAACTTTGTCTTAAAGAATCCAAATTAGATTAGCCCTATGGAATTTGAAAGAAGATTCAGAGGGATACTAAAGGGCCTAATTTCATATATTGAAGATCTGAAATCACAGAGATAATTCAGTTTCAATATCGAGCTCCTCAAAAGCAAGAAAAAGGTGTGTATTTTTTTCGAATTACATAAGTCTCATTTGAAAAAAATAGTTTGAAATTATTCCAAGGGAATATTGAAGAATAGATATCAATATTGAGTTCTAAAATTCCCCCTAAAATGAATTCAACACCCATTAAGCCTTCAGAAGGCTCTACTATGACTCATGAAGACGAAGAAATGCAACATGAATTATCAAAATTACAAGAGCAAGTGCACCAAATTTCGCTATCGCAAAGAGCAACAAAAAATGAAATGGAAGTTTTGAAGAAAGGCGTGGAAACTAAGATGGATGGTTTGAAGAAAGGCATGGAAGCTAAGATGAATGGTTTGGAAGCTAATATGGATGGCATGGAAGCTAAGATGGATGGCATGGAAGCTAAGATCGATGAAAAAATGAAAGACAACATGGAAAACATGAAGAATGATCTAAAAGTAGACATCAAAGATTTGGAAAAGTTGATACAAGAAATGTTTCCTAATGGAAAAAAGATAGTAGAGGAAACTCATGATGAGAACAAACTAAATGTTAATTGTGATTTCATAAACTCTAATGTTGGATGGAAGAACCACCATATTCCAAAGATGGATATGAGGAAGTTTGATGGCAAGGATCCAGTAACATGGAGACTACAGATGGAGCAATATTTTACTCTCAATAATGTGCAAAACACACAAAAGGTACGCATTGCAAATTTACATTTAGAAGAAAATACATTTGTATGGTATCGATAGCTTTACTCCCGTAAAAAAATTGTCACTTGGTCAATTTTTACGGAGGAAATGATAGCACATTAGGAGGATACAAAAAGCAACACCTTCTTTAGCCAATTGATAAATCTCAAACAAAAGGGTTCAGTGGTGGACCATATTGAGGACTTCCAAAAATTGAATATAAGGGTAATTGATATTCCAGAGGAACACAGGATTGATGTCTTCATACGGATTTTAAAGGATAACATCCAACATGAAGTTCGCGTTTGGGAACCTGATTCATTGGAAAAGGCATTCAGGTTGGCAAGAAAAATTGAATGTAAAATTATGGCGACAAGGAAGCCTACCAATCACATATATAAAGGTGGAAGAGTTGCTACTCCTAGACTTCCACAACCTATAAGGTTGACACCACAACAATTGCAAGAAAAACGAGCAAAAGGGCTTTGCTACAGTTGTGATAGCAAATGCTCTAAAGGTCATAAGTGTGCTGAGAAGAAATTATTTTACATAGATTGTGAAGAGGAAGAAGAAAATGAACAAGAATCTTCAAAAGAAGAGGATATACACCAGGAACCAACCCTAGAAGAGTAAGAAATGAGTCCGACCATATCTTGTAATACATTAGCAGGAATTACCACTCCTCAAACTTTCAAGATAGAAGGACATATCAAGAAGAAAAAGGTAATAGTGTTGATTGATTCGGGTAGTACCCATAATTTTATTCATTGTAAGGTAGCCAAGGAATTGAATTGTTTCCTATACCCAACACCAAAATGTCAAGTGATGGTTAAAAATGGAGGAACTATAAATTTATCTAGAAAATGCCATAATATCAAGCTAACCATGGGGGAATATGTATTGAATAGTCCAATGCTTTCCATTCCAATGGGAGGTGTTGATGTTGTACTAGGAGTACAATGGTTACAATCTTTGGGGACGGTAGCTTTTAATTTTCAAGAACTTTTTTTTCTTTTTCTTTTTTTTTCTTTTATTTTTTATTTTTTTTTTTCAGAAGGAAAGGAAGTCGAATTACTGGGTATCGCAGGGAAGCCTGGAAAGATAATAAGCTCTAATGTCATGAAAAAGCTTCTGAAGAAATAACAACGAGGCATAATTACACAATTATGCTCATTAGAATTTCCAACATCAAAATCATCTATTTCTACAAATCTCCAAAATGTCTTGGACAATCATTCCAAGGTGTTTGAAACTCCCAAAGGACTCCCACCTATTCATGATCATGATCATGCTATTCATTTGATTCCAGGAAGTGTTCCTCCAAACATCAGGCCTTATAGATATCCTTATGTCCAAAAGAGTGAAATTGAACATATGATTGCAGAAATGCTAGACGCTGGTATAATTCAGCCTAGTCAAAGTTCTTTCTCTACTCCAGTAGTATTGGTGCACAAGAAGGATGGATCATGGCGCATCTGTCTGAATTATTGGGAGCTCAATAAGCTCACCATTAAAGATAAATTCCCCATTCCTATGATTGATGAATTATTGGATGAATTACATAGAGCAATTTATTTTACCAATTTGGATCTTCATTCAGGATATCATCAAATTAGAATGAAGACTAAAGATATTCCGAAAACAGCATTTCAAACTCATGAGGGTCATTATGATTTTTTGGTCATGCCTTTTGGCATTACCAATGCACCTTCTTCATTTCAAGGGTTGATGAATTCCATTTTTAAACCCTTCCTTAGAAAATTTGTGCTAGTATTTTTTGATAATATACTAATCTACAGCAGGTCTTGGAAGGATCATGTTCAACATGTTGACAAGGTGCTCAAACTATTGCCAGAGAAACGATTATATTCAAAAACATCCAAATGTTTCTTTGGAGTACAAGAGGTGAAATATCTGGGTCGTATTGTATCTCACGAGGGTGTTAAGGTATATCCTAACAAAATTAAAGCCACTAAGGAATGGAAAGTCCCCACAACCATAAACCAGTTGCAAAGATTTCTCAGGTTAACAGGGTATTATCGCAAGTTTGTTAAGAATTATGGGAGAATAGCAGCACCTCTAACAACATTATTTAAGAAACGTGCATTTTCACGGATTCCTGAAGTGTTGAGATTCAACAAGATGATGAAGCTTAGTGAAAATTAGTCACCTTCACTAAGTGGGCCCGCAGACTATTTTTAGGTGTAAGTCTATTTTTAGACTATGTCTATTTTTAGACATGGTGATCATATTTCAGAAGTTCCAGGATGCTATTTGTGGATGGTTGGTCAAGTAGGAAAAATAGATGAAATTCTATTTTTACAATATTGGGCGAAGTCTATTTATAGATCGTCAATCTAAAAATAGAAGTGTCGATTATTATTAGCTCTTATTAATAATCTGACAATAAACATCAACTTATTCTCTTGGAGCACTTAATTTCAGTACAAAGATTTGTCAAATCAGTGGGCTAAAGGAATTACACAATTCCTAGGGTTTACTAGTGGTTCATGCATGGAGGACTCAGTTAGAACTGAAGTGGCAAAGTTATGACAGAGTTGGAAGAGTAGTTCATGGAGTTGTTATTCAGTTTAACTCAGTTAATGGAGTTAAACTCAGTTGAGCTAGTTGTATCTAGTCTAACTGAATGATACATTAGTGAGAGTGGAGTGAATTAATTAGTTAATTAATTCACAAATAATAACTCATTAATCAACTGAACAAATACAACAGTTAACTACAGTGCATGTCAGTTCCAGTGGAGACCGAGTGGAGAGATAGGTGAAAGGGCAAGATGGACTATCCGTTGTGACTACAGTGATGCATTGATTGCACCAAACACACATTGGATAGTCAAGACAAGATAGATTCAAATTCATTCAGGGGTCTTCTTCAGCAGGGATTGCGCAGTGGAGGTAGGCTATCAGGTGGCAAGAAATCGGTGCATGGATTTGAAGGTTTCTTCTGATTAGTGTGTGACGATTGATTGTATTGAGAGCTTGATGTACTAAGCTTTGTATGAGATTGTTACATGATCTCCATGATACATAATATGTGATAGTTTGGGTTTTCAGCTTCAGGCTTTCCTGTTAAACAACTGTGTTATGTGCAATTTTTTTTATTGCTTCATGTGTTTGCAATTGATTTTAATTTCCCCAAAATATTAACAGTGGAAGGATTATGTATTTAGCAAGAAGATAAATATTGTTAGATCAGGAGAATCTGGATATATACATGCATCTTGTATATAATTTCTACATGGTATCGGAGTAATGTTAATTCTTGAAGATTGCAATTGTGAAGAATTGATGAGTTTGTGCTCGTGGACAATTGGAATTTGCTGTAGAAAATTCTTGGTGCGACAGTTGAGTATACATTGAAATGTCTTTCAATGGGTTGCAATTGGAGTATGCCCTTGATGGTAGCTCGAATTACATAGTCTGGAAGGATAGGATGGAGACGGTGCTAGAGGATAATGGACTGAAGGAGTTCATCGATAGCGATGTTCCTAAGCCGAGATCTAGCGATGTTGCATTACTTGACGCATGGCAAAAGAAGGTAGCAAAGACAAGAAGAATTATGTTGGAAGGTGTGAAGGACCATATTGTGTCCAGCCTTCACGAGAAAGCCACTCCATTTGCAATGTGGAAGGCTTTGAAAGATTTGTTCCAAAGCAACAGTGACCAGAGGAAGTTGGCACTGAAAGATAAGCTTAGAAAAATAAAAATGGAGAAGGGTGACAGTATTCCAAAATATCTCACGAAGTTTTTCCACTGTAGAGATGAACTGGGAAGTGTGGGGATTACTGTTGATGATGAAGAATTGGTGAGCTTGGCTCTCCTTGGGCTTCCGAAGTGTTGGTTTAGCTACGAAGACTCTGTCAATGGACGGGACAAACTGTCGGGATGGGAGCGACTTTGGTCAGATCTTGTGCAGGAGGAGATAAGGCAAAGTACCAGGGATGGCTCTTCATCGAAGAATGAAGATGAAGAGAATTGCGCTTTGGCTGCCAAAGCAATGAAAGGGAAGGGGAAGAAATTTCCTTCAAAATATGAAGCTAAAGGCAAGAAGTAGGAATTTTCCAAGGTGAAGTGTTTTCACTGTCACGAACATGGGCATTTCGCCACTAACTGCCCACAAAAGAAGAAGAACAAGAAGGTTGCTAGAGCTGCAGCTGGAGAGGCCTTAGCCTCGCAATTTGAACTTTATTTCTCTTTGATAGCATGCTTGGTTTCAAGCTCTATGGGATCGGTGTGGTATCTTGATAGTGGTGCACCTTTCCATATGACAGGAGACAAGGAATTGTTTAGTGACTTGGAGGAGAAGGACCTTCAAATGCATATAGAGATGGGCGATGATGGTCGATACAGTGCGACTGGAATTGGGACCATTACCTTTGAGAGGGAGTCAAGTAATCCATTTATGTTGAAAGATGTTATGCATGTTCCAGGTTTGAAGAAGAACTTGGTCTCGATCGCAATTTTGGAAGACAAAGGTTATGACGTTGTTTTTAGCGATGGAAAGGCTTTCTTGTGACACAAAACAACGGGTCAAACCAAGAGGATAGGGATTTGAGTTAAAAATCTCTACAAGCTGGAGGTATATGGCTGCATTGCAATGATGGGCAAAGCAGAAGAAGTGGTGAGCCGAGATGAGGGAAAACTATGGCACAGAAGATTGGGCCATCTTCACCATGGTGCTTTGAAGATTTTGCAGCAGATTTCTACTGGAATTCCCAAGGGTAATTTTGCGCAGTCATACCAGTGCAAGGGATGTACTATGGGTAATTTTGTGAAGAACGCCTTTCATGAGAAGGAGAACCATGCTTCAGTGATCCTAGAGAGAATTCACACAGACGTGTGTGGACCTTTCTCAGTTGCTTCAACAGAAAAACACAAGTATTATGTTATATTTGTTGATGAATATTCTCGTAGATGTTGGATCTTCTTCATGCAAAAGAAGAGCGAAACATTCTCAAAGTTCTGTGAGTTTAAAGCATTGGTGGAGAAGGAGTCGGGGAAGCAAGTGAAAGCTCTATGGAGCGATAATTGTGGTGAATGTATCTCGGGCAAATTCAAACACTTCTATAGAAAAGAAGGAATTCGAAGAGAACTCATAGCGCCTCATAACCCACAGCAAAATGGGGTCACGGAGAGGAAGAACATAAATATTATGGGTGTTGCACGAGCGATGCTGCATGACCGGGGCCTACAGATGCACTTGTGGGCGGAAGCATGCAACGCTGTGGTTTATGTGCAAAACCATTGTCCTCATAGAGTACTTGGCATGAGTACACCTGAAGAAGATTTTACTGGTAAGAAACCTGATATTTATCATTTGAATATTTTTGGCTCATCTGTTTACATTCATGTGACAAAGGACGCCAGGAAGAAGCTGGAGCCGACTGCAAAAGTTGGGATATTTGTGGGGTACACAAAAACACCCCATAATTATCGTGTGTATTTTCTAGGCAGTCGGATGACCGTGGTGCGACGGGATATAAAATTCAATGAGGTGAAAGCCATGAAGTTGTCGCTTGAGAGGGAGCTACACTTGCATGCAGAGGAGGAACTTCTTGTTCCCAAAGTTGAGCCTATAGATGTGGATTAGCCACAGGAGGAGATTCATAGAGTGGAGGAGTCCACTCATGCAGAACCAAACATCAAACAAGGCAGAAAGCGTACCACAAAAGCTGAGAGACTGAAGCTTGATGCGGCACAGAATGTAGGAGTCCCTACATCATAGCACAGATAGAGACAGTCACTTGACTGATTTACTGGATACATGGCTCTTATGAGCAAGTGTATCATGACAGAGCCATCTTCTTTTAAAGAAGTAGTGCAGGAGCCCACATGGATAGATGCCATGGTGGAGGAGTATGAATCCATTGTCAGAAACAGTGCTTGGGAGATTGTTCCAAGGCCGGTGGAAAATCATTTGTAGGATCAAGATGGATCTGCAAGGTAAAGCAAGCTGTTGATGGGAGCGTCGAGAAGTATAAGGCAATATTTTTCACCCGGGGCTTCTCACAGATTGAGGAGATTGATTATGAAGAAACCTTTGCACCTGTCACACGATATTCTTCCATAAGGACCATCCTTGCTCTCTCAGTGCAGATGGGTTGGCACATTCATCAGATGGATGTGAATACTGTGTTCCTTAATGGGATCATTGAGGAAGAGGTGTACATTGAGCAGCCTGAACGATTTGAGATCTTCAGCAGCAAGTCGCATGTGTGCGGACTCAAAAGAGCGTTGTATGGGCTGAAACAAGCACCTCGTGCTTGGTACATACGGATCAACAATTATTTCACTGGACTTGGCTTCACCAAGAGTGAAGCGAATGCAAACTTGTGCCAAATGGTGGTGGAAGGTAAGCTTTTAATCATTGTTCTTTATGTTGATGATTTAATACTAATGGGTGATGAGCAGTTGATACACTCATAAAAGGCAGATCTTGCAAAGGAGTTTGAGATGAAGGATTTGGGCCTCCTTCATTATTTCCTTGGATTGGAAATATGGCAGCGGGAAGGTGAATTGTTTGTGTCTTAAGGAAAGTATGCCCGGGAGATACTGGAGAAGTTTCACATGCAGCCGCAAGCCTATCGACACTCCTCTTCCAGGAAATTGGAGGAAAGAGGATGCTACATCGACAGAGGTAGTGGATGCCACTGTTTATCGACAATTGGTGGGTTCGCTCATGTATTTAGTTAATACAAGACCAGACATATGCTATGCGGTGAACTAGCTTTCACAAGCGATGGTGAAGCCTACCAAGCTCTTTTGGAAGGCAAGAAAGCATGTCCTGAGATATCTCAGGGGCACATCTGAGTATGGTTTATGGTACAGACAGATGGATGAGGTGAAGTTGCATGGCTTCACAGATGCAGATTGGGCAGACAGCCCAACGGACAGAAAGAGCACATCAGGAGGGGTTTTCAGTATCAGATCTACAACAGTTTATTGGTACAGTAGGAAACAAAGATCCATGGCACTCAGTTCAGCGGAAGCAGAATACATGGCAGCAAGTCAAGCTGCATGTGAGGCTATCTGGATGAGGAAGATCCTGGTTGTTTTGTTCGGTTCACATTTAGATCCTACAGTGATACATTGTGATAATCAGAGTTGCATTAAAATCTCGATTAATCTTGTGTTTCATGATAGATCTAAACATATTGATATCGGGTATCATCATATCAGAGATTGTGTGCAGCGGAAGATCATGTTGCTTCAGTACATTCCTACGGAAGAACAGGATGCAGATATTCTGACGAAGGCGCTCACCATGAGAAAATTTGAATACCATAGAGGCAGGATCAGGGTGAAGGATAATCCCTATCTTGTTGAGAGGGAGTGTTGAGATTCAACAAGATGATGAAGCTTAGTGAAAATCACCACCTTCACTAAGTGGGCTCCGCAAAGGTTATTTTTAGGTGTAAGTCTATTTTGCATTATGTCTATTTTCGACATGGTGATCATATTTCGGGTTGCAGATGTTATTCTAGATTATTGTCAAGTTGGAAAAATAGATGAAATTCTATTTTTAGACTATTGGGCAAAGTCTATTTATAGATCGTCGATCTAAAAATAGAAGTGTCGATTATTATTAGCTCTAAATAATAATTCGACAATAAACAACAACTTATTCTCTTGGAGCACTTAATTTCAGTGCACCGATTTGGAAAATCAGTGGGCTGAAGGAATTATGTAATTCCTAGGGTTTACCGGTGGTTCATGCATGGAGGACTCATTTAGAACTGAAGTGGAAAAGTTATGACAGAGTTGGAAGAGTAGTTCATGGAGTTGTATTCAGTTTAACTCAGTTAGACTCAGTTGAGCTAGTTGTATCTAGTCTAACTGAATGATACACTAGTGAGAGTGGAGTGAATTAATTAGTTAATTAATTCACAAATAATAACTTATTAACCAACTGAAAAAATACAGTAGATAACTACAGTGCATGTCAGTTCCAGTGGAGACCTAGTGGAGAGATAGGTGAAAGGGCAAGATGGACTATCCGTTGTGACTATAGTGATGCATTGATTGCACCACACACACATTGGAGTTTCCAATGAGGATTGCGCAGTCAAGGCAAGGTAGATTAGAATTCATTCAGGGGTCTTCTTCAGGAGGGATTGCATAGTGGAGGCAGGCTATCAGGTGGCAAGAAATTGGTGCATGGATTTGAAGGTTTCTTCTGATTAGTGTGTGACGATTGATTGTACTGAGAGCTCGATGTACTAAGCTTTGTATGAGATTGTTACATGATCTCCACGATACATAATATATGATAGTTTGGATTTTCAGCTTCAGGCTTTCCCGTTAAACAACTGTGTTATGTGCGATTGTTTTTATTACTTCATGTGTTTGCAATTGATTTTAATTTCCGCAAAATATTAACAGTGGAAGGATTATGTATTTAGCAAGAACATAAATATTGTTAGATCAGGAGAATTTGGATATATACATGCATCTTGTATATAATTTCTAAATGAAGCAACTAAGGCCTTTGAACATCTTAAAGAGAAAATGTGCCTAGCACCGGTCTTAGCTACGCCATAATTCACAAAAACCTTTATTGTGGAAAGTGATGCCTCAGGAAATGGAATTGGCGTTGTTTTAATGCAAGAAGGAAGACCCATTGCTTTTGAAAGTCGTCCAGTCAAAGGAAAGTATTTACAGAAAGCTATTTATGAGAAGGAAATGTTAGCAATACTACATGCACTAAAGAAATGGCGACCTTACCTAATGGGAAGACACTTCAAGGTAAAAACTGATCATGATAGTATTAAACACTTTTTGGAATAAAGACTATCTTCACTGGAGGCATTGCGTGGTCACAAAGAATCATTGGATTTTTGTTTGAAACAATCTACGAAAGAGTGATTAAATGTTATTTGCGGATTGTATCTCAAGAGAATGATAATGAAGGTGCATTTAGCAATGCCAGGTTCCAATGATTGACAACTTAAAGCAGGGATGAATGGAAGAAGGATGGTGTGGACCTCTTCAAGTACAACAAGATGTGCACATCCGATACATTTAGTTGGAAAAATGATTCCTTATGGTACAAAGATCGCTTATATCTTTGTAGGAATTCCCAACTAAAACAAAAGATTCTTTTGGAATTGCATACTTCTCCTTTAGGAGGACACTCAGGATTTTTAAAAACTTACCACAGGGTGAAGAAAGATTTTTTTTGGGATGGCCTTAAATCTGATGTTCAAAAGTTTGTGGCGGAATGTTTGGTTTGCCAGTAGAATAAAGTGGAGACAATTAAGACCCCGAGACTTCTACAACCTTTATCCATTCCAAGTCAACGTTGGGAGGAGATTTCAATGGATTTTATCACAGGTTTACCTAAGTCCGAAGGAAAGAGTGTCATCATGGTGTTAGTTGATAGACTTACCAAGTATGCACACTTTTGTGCATTATCTCATCCATTTAAAGCAAGTACAAATGCTACTACATTTATGGACACAATTCAAAAGCTACATGGAAACTAGTTGTGTGACGACGAGATCCATTTTCATGCAGAATTATTTGGATGGGTTCTTTGAGCTTCCATAGCCAGTGTACATAGCTCATATCCTTTCATCACTAATTTGGGTAGTGAACTGAGATAGTGAATAAATTTTTGGAAGGATATCTTCGTTGTTTTGTATCTGATAAAAAAACACAATGGGTAAAGTGGTTACCTCTCGCTGAATGGTGGTATAACACTTCCTTGTCTCAGGTAAAAACATTCCCATTTTCTGTGTTTTTGGATATCACGTCATCATCTTTGAAAAAATTCGAAGGTTCAAGCAGTGGAAGATCACGTCGAGCATCAGCAAGAAGTTCTCCAGCTCTTAAAGGATAACCTGAATTTGGCACAAAATCGAATGTAACAACAGGCAGATCAACATCGCAGCGAGAGAAGTTTTGATATAGGAGATTGGGTATTTTTACGGCTACAACCATATAAACAAATGTCCCTCAAGCAAGCTAAGAAGGATAATAAATTATCGCCAAAGTACTATGGTCCTTACAAAGTGTTGCAAAAGATTGGTGTAGCATACAGCTAAAGCTTCACCTTTTTGGTAAATGGTTTCCATCATTTTATTCTTAAAGAAGGTTGGTGGAAAATCTTCAGTTAAACAATATTGCAGGCAGGTAGAGGAGGAAAATCATATTGAATTTGACGATCAGGCTTTTACAGGAACTAAATACAAATACGATCAATTTGATGTCTCATCAGATAGTGGAAGAACTTTTACAATAGATGCATGGGAGGATGAGATTTTTATCTTAAAAACTTTGAACTTCACTCATTTTGGTGAGACTATGTTTTTGAAGGAGGGAACATGTGGTCTCTCTTACAAGTTTAGTCATACATGTCCTATAGTGTAGGATCCTATTATTGCTTGTTCTTTCTACTATGCTTTTAATCTTTATTATTTTTATTGTGCCTCCCATTGTGTTAGGTCAGCTAGAATTATATTGTGGCCCCATGGACTCCTATATATAGAAGGAGGTTTTGGTCATTTGTATCATCCAATAATTTTTAATTTATGTAATGTATTGGAGGTTTACCCCTCGAAGAGGCTGATTTCTAAGGCGGTGATCTCTCTTTTCTTCTATTTTTGGAGTTGGTTTCGTAACATTGGTCATTCCCTCATAACTTTGATTTTGTTAGGATCCACTTTGATACCCTCATGGGATACAATATGACCCAAATATTCTACATCTTAAACCCCAAAGGCACTCTTGGAAGGGTTTTCATGCAGTTGTTACTCTTCCAATAGTGTTAAGATAATGTCAACATGTTGTACATGCTCTTCCCAAGATTTGTCATAGACTAGTATGTCATCAAAAAATACTAACACAATTTTTCTAAGGGTGGGTTTCAAAACATCAAGCTTTTAAATATTGAAGGTGCATCTGTAAGTCCAAATGGCATACCCAAAAACCCATAACGAACTTTGTGTGTTCCAAAGGTTGTTTTGGGAATGTCTTCTTTGCTCATTCTAATTTGATGATGTCTAAAATGGAGTCCCAACTTAGCAAAGAAAATTTCTCCATGCAATTCATCGATTAATTAATTAACAACAGGAACGGGAAACTTATCTTTGACTGTCATGTAGTCTAGTTGCTTGTGATTTGGACACATACACCATGAACCATCCTTTTTTTTTATAACCATCACCATTGGTGAAGACAAGGCACTCTAGTTAGGTTCAATGATGCAAACCTCTAGCATTTTTTTAACCATACATTAAATATCACTCTTCTATGCATGTGGATACATGTAAAGGCCCAATGTTAAGTGGTACACTCCAAGTTGCAAATGACTATCATGGTCATTATCTTTAGTAGGTGCAAGAGCCTTAGGCATTTTGGAGTTCCAATGCAACAACGGATATAGATGTTTGACCATGAATGTGCAATTAGACCTTGGTGTCCCATTTTAGCAATTGTGTCATGCTATTAGAGCTTATCCAACTAATAGTTTTCCCTTGGGTATATATAAGCTTAATTTCCTTTTCTTTTGAGGAAAATCTTATGAAAAGATCTTGAAAATTAAGGACAATTGTTCCAAATGATTATAACCATTGGACCCTTATACAACATTGGCACCACACATTTGGATTGCAAACATGGGATTGTCCAACAAATACTCCCCCATATTCACCTTATTACTATGGCACTTTCTTGAACAATTTATGGTATCTCCATTTGCATCATTACTTGAAATTATGGTGCTAAATATACAAATCAATTAAGAAGTTTTTCCAATTTGTAATTGATGAAGTTATGGGTACTACTTGAATCAATAAATATTGTTAGATTTTCCTTTTAAATATATCCTTTTATCTTAAGGGCTTGTGATGTACTAATGTCAACCAATGCATAACAAGATATTATTGGAGCAGTCTCTTTTAGCTATAGATCTTGTGATGGTTCCATTTCTTGATTTTCTTCGTCTTCACAGTTTATGTAGAATAATTTATTCTCACTACATTTATGCCCCTTACTATACTTGTTGCCATAGTTGAAACACAGTCCCTTTCCTCTTCTTTCATCCATTTTTTGAGGTGTCAAATTGTTGGTTTAGGAGAGGGAGCATGATTTACTTTTTATTTGTTAATGGCCAATTTTCTAGTGGATATATTTTTACTTTCAACTTTCATTGCTAGATTCAAAGCATGCTATAGAGTTTTGGGTTTAAAGTGACACACCTCATGTTGAATAATTTCCTTCAAAATTCCCATAAACATGTCTAGCAAATTATCCTTTGAAATATTCCTTACATTGAAAGTCAACTTTTGGAGTTGTTGAATGTGCTCTATAACTAGACCTTTTTATTGAAGATTTACCAGTTGGCTATTACTCTTAATATTTCCACAATAGGCTATGAATTCGTTTGTAAAAATAGACCAATATATGAAATAATCCTTTTTCCTTTCACAAATCCACTGATACCATACATGTTGATATTGTTCTAAAAACATGGCTGCAATATTTAAATTTTCTAATGTCACCTAAGGGGTTGGTCACCTGAAGAGGTTGGTTGGCTCCTTGAGGTTTTGTAGCATGTGTGGAAGGCCA
This sequence comes from Pinus albicaulis, assembly GCA_034641835.2. Lineage (NCBI taxonomy): Eukaryota > Viridiplantae > Streptophyta > Pinopsida > Pinales > Pinaceae > Pinus > Pinus albicaulis. Next base: position 1,606,148,046 of record CM076581.1, read on the forward strand.
GTTTGGTTTTGTTTTGTCGGTTCCACTCCCTTAACTGTACATGGAGATTTGAATCACATCATAGTAGTCTCTCGTCACATGTTTACCCCAATAGACCAGGAAGCTTGGGTAAATGTGGGAGGAGGGTGTTACACATGAAATTTAAGTGCACCCATTAGTATAATAGAAAAATCCACTGGGTTATCAAAGTAGGGGAATTTTTTTACTGGGAACTATCTCTACTGACCGAACTCATTCTACTAAGGTTCTTTTTTACAAGCTAAATAAGACACAAAATGGAGGACTAAAAATAAAGTTGTGATTCAAACATGAAATCTTTTTTCTTGGATCACTTAAATTTGTCTAACTCATCATCACTACGTAGGATAACCTCATGCGATGGTTAAGGTTCTTGCATGTAACACTGTTGGGCCTCGAATATGCCCATGTTTTCATCTTTCAATATCACCATTCATACCCTAAAACTCTATGTTTTAAACCCGTTTCATACCCTAATTCCATAACTTGCCACCAAATACATATTTACACTCTATGGTTGGTTATCATTAGTTTTCTTAGATTTTATATAATTAAATATTATTTTTTCATGATTTACTAATTACGGTTTTTCTAAGCTCATTTGTCGAAGAATTCCATCGTCTAAATTCTTCACAAGTTAGTGAAACTAGTTACTACAAGGTTAAGTACAGAATGAGACTGTTGTATGTGGAAATCTGAAGTTTGTGACAAAATGGGAAAAAATATTGAGATTTCGACACATGGGTTTTGTTTAGAGCACCCTCATTCAGGTAACCTAGAAATATTTTGGCAAACTTCGCCTTTGTGAGTGATTTAGGATCAGGGGAATATTCCAGTGCTATTTTAAGTACAAAATATTTTCTAATTCGGGTCTAGCTAGAAGCTTGGTCGCAGGATTGAGAGGTCAACATAAATGGAAAGATGCCTTGTCATCAACATCTATCTCAACATTCATATTCAAACAATTGATCCTTGATTGAGTTAGAGGCAATCTGACCAAGTGGGCTCCTTATTCTTGTTTTGACCATCGAAGTTTACACAGTGATCTATAAAGACAAGCGCGATGCTTCCAGGATCGATTTGTTATGATAAGAATGATAATTCCAATGCCGAAGATCCTCCAAATCATAATCAAAGCGGACTACTCTCATAATAGCAATTAGTTACTCTAGGAGGAAGAAATTTGTTCTAAGTGGAGTCAATATGATTTATGATCAGATTGTAGAACCCAAATTAGTGTTGATTTGCTGAGATTTTCCATGGATAGACATATTATTAATTTGCATTTAAACTATTGCCTATAAAGGCCAATGTAATAAGACATAAAGGAGAAGTTTTTTTTTTTCAAACTGATATAGTAGTTTTTTGTGTAACTTAATATGTAAAAAATTTGTTTTAAATTATGAAGTAAATATATGGCAGTGCATAAGTTTTGAACCAAATCTCGATTCTCAGTGTGATTCACTGTGAGTTATGATCTTGATACTTAAAATTTCTATTTTACTGCGGTAAGTTAGCTTTTTCCAGGCGTGGGAGTGTAGAAATTTATTAATACTAAAAGTATTACCAGATTCTCCTGATCTAACAAATTAATCTTATGTTAAATACAAAATCCTTCCACTATTAATTTTGCATAAATTAAATCGCCAATTGCAAACACATGTGAAGAAAATCAATCGCACATAAACACAGTTGTTTAACGGAAAAGCTTAAAGCTAACCCCAACTATCATATATTATGTATATCAATGGATCATGTAATAATATCATACAAAGCTTAGTACATCAAGCTCTTAGTACAATCAACAATCATTACACACTGTCATGCAAAAATTTGCATATCTATGCACCAATTTCTTTCCTCCTGACAACCTGCCTCCACTGTGCAATCCCTGTTGAAGAAGACCCCTAAATGAATTCGAATTGGCCTTTCCTTGACTGCGCAATTCTCATCGGCATCTCCAATGTGTGTTAGATGCATTGAATGCATCACTATAGTCACAACAGATAGTCCATCTCACCCTTTCACCTATCTCTCCACTGGGTCTCCAATGGAACTGACATGCAAGTAGTTAACTACAGTATTTGTTTAGTTGTTAGTGAGTTATTAGTTTGTGAATTAATTAACTAATTAATTCACTAAACTCTCACTAGTGTATCTTTCATTTAGACTAGATACAACTAGCTCAACTAAGTTTAACTCACTTAACTCAGTTAAACTGAATAACAACTCCCATAACTACTCTTCCAACTCTGTCACTTCAGTTCTAACTGATTCCTCCATGCATGAGTCACCAACCACCCTAGGAATTGCGTAATTCCTTCAGCCCACTGATTTTCCAAATCTGTTCACTGAAATAAAGTGCTCCAAGAGAATAAGTTGATATTTATTTTCGGATTATTATTAAGGGCTAATAATAATCGACATGCACCTATTTTTAGATTGATGATCTATAAATAGACTTCGCCCAATATTCTAAAAATATAATTTCATCTATTTTTCACATTTGATCAACCATCTACAAATAGCATCTTGCAACTTATAGAATATGCTCACCATGTCTAAAAATAGACATACACCTAAAAATAGCTTGCGGGCCCCACTTAGTGAAGTTGCTTACTTTTCACTAAGCTCGTCATCTTGTTGAATCTCAAAACTCCCTCTCAACAAGATAGGGATTATCCTTCTCCCAAATCCTGCCTCTATGGTATTCGAATTTTCTCTTGTTGAGCGCCTTCGTCAGAATATCTACATCCTGATCTTCCGTAGGAATGTACTGAAGCAACATGATCTTCCGCTGCACACAATCTCTAATATGATGATACCGGATATCAATATGTTTATATCTATCATGAAATACAGGATAAATCAAGAGTTTAATGCAACTCTGATTATCACAATGTATCACTGTAGGATATAAATGAGAACCGAACAAACCAACCAATATATTCCTCATCCAAATAGCCTCACATGCAGCTTAACTTGCTGCCATGTATTCTGCTTCCACTGAAATGAGTGCCATGAATCTTTGTTTATTGTTGTACCAAGAAAATGCTATAGATCTGATACTGAAAACCCCTCCTGATGTGCTCTTTCTGTCCGTTGGGCCGCCTGCCTAATCTGCATCTGTGAAGCCATGCAACTTCACCTCATCCGTCTGTCTGTACCATAAGCCATACTCAGATGTTCCCCTGATATACCTCAGGACATGCTTTCCTGCCTTCCAAAAGAGCTTGGTAGGCTTAACCATCGCTTGACTAAGTTGGTTCACCGCATAGCATACGTCTGGTCTTGTATTAACTAAATACATGAGCGAACCTACCAACTATCGATAAACAGTGGCATCCACTATCTTTGCTGATGTGGCATCCTCTTTCCTCCAATTTCATGGAAGAGGAGTATCCATGGGCTTGCAGTCCTCCATGTGAAACTTACCAAGTATCTCCCGAGCATACTTGCCTTGAGACACAAACAGTTCACCTTCTCACTGCCATATTTCCAATCCAAGGAAATAATGAAGGAGGCCCAAATCCTTCATCTCAAACTCCTTTGCAAGATCTGCCTTGCATGAGTGTATCAACTGCTCATCACCCGTTAGTATTAAATCATCAACATAAAGAACAATGATTAAAATCTTACCCTCCACTACAATTTGGTACAGGTTTGCATCCGCATCACTCTTGGTGAAGCCAAGTCCATTGAAATAGTTGTCGATCCGTGTGTACCAAGCACGAAGTGCTTGCTTCAGCCCATACAACACTCTTTTTGAGTCTACACACATGTGACTCGCTGCTGAAGATCTAAAATCCTTTAGGCTACTCAATGTACACCTCTTCCTCAATGATCCCATTAAGGAAAGTAGTCTTCACATCCATCTGATGAATGTGCCAACCCATCTGCGTTGAGAGAGCAAGGGTGGTCCTTATGGAAGAATATCGTGCGATATGTGCAAAGGTTTCTTCATAATCAATCCCCTCGATCTGTGAGAAGCCCCAAGCAACAAATCTTGCCTTGTACTTCTCAACGCTCCCATCAACAACCTGCTTTACCTTGTAGATCCATCTTGAACCTACCACTGATTTACCCACTGGCCTTGGAACAATATCCCAAGCATTGTTTCTGACAATGAAGTCATACTCCTCCACCATGGCATCTACCATGTGGGCTCTTGCACTGCTTCTTCAAAAGAAGATGGCTCTGTCACGATACACTTTCTCATAAGAGCCATGTATCCAGTAAATCGGTTAGGTGACTGTCTCTGTCTATGCTATGATGTAGGGACTCCTACATTATGTGTCACATCAAGCTTCAGTCTCTCAGCTTCTGTGGTACACTTTTTGCCTGTTATGATGTTTAGTTCTGCATGAGTGGACTCCTCCACTCCATGAATCTCTTCCTGTGGTTGATCCACATATAGAGGCTCATCTTTGGGAACAAGTAGCTCTTCCTCTGCATGCAAGTGTAGTTCCCTATCAAGCAACAACTTCATGGCTTTCACCTCATTGAATTTTATATCCCGTCGCACCATAGTCATCCGATTGTTTAGCAAATACACACGACAATTATGGGGTGTTTATGTGTACCCCAAAAATATCCAACCTTCTGCAGTCGACTCCAGCTTCTTCCTGGCATCCTTTTTCACATGAATGTAAACATATGAGCCAAAAATCTTCAAATGATAAATATCAGGATTCTTACCAGTAAAAGCTTCTTCAAGTGTACTCATTCCAAGTACTCTATGAGGACAACGATTTTGCACATAAATCGCAGTGTTGCATGCTTCCGCCCACAAGTGCATCGGTATGCCCTGGTCAAGCATCATAGCTCGTGCAACACCCATGATTGTTATCTTCTGCCTCTCCGCGACCCCATTCTGTTGTGGGTTATGAGGCGCTATGAGTTCTCTTTGAATTCCTTCTTTGCTACAGAAGTATTTGAATTCATTAGAGATATATTCATCAGCTTTATCGCTCCGCAGAGCCTTCACTTGCTTCCCCGACTCATTCTCCACCAATGCTTTAAACTCACAGAACTTTGAGAATGTTTCGCTCTTCTTCTGCATGAAGAAGATCCAACATCTACGAAAATAGTCATTAACAAATATAACATAATGCCTGTGTTTTTCTACTGAAGCAACTGAGAAAGGTCCACACACGTCTGTGTGAATTCTCTCCAGGATCACCGAAGCACGGTTCTCCTTCTCATGAAAGGTGGTATTCACAAACTTACCCATAATACATCCCTTGCACTGATTTGACTGTGCAAGAGTACCCTTGGGAATTCTAGAAGAAATCTGCTGCAAAATCTTCAAGGCGCCATGGTGAAGATGGCCAAATCTCCTGTGGCATAATTCGCCCTCATCCTGACTCACCACTTCTTCTGCTTTGCCCATCATTGCAACGCAGCCATCTACCTCCAGCTTGCAAAGATTCTTAACTCGAATCCTTATCCTCTTGGTTTGACCCGTTGTTTTATGTCGCAGGAAAGATTTTACCTCACTGAAAACAATGTTATAACCTTTGTCCTCCAACATAGCGACTGAGACCAAGTTCTTCTTCAGACCTGGAACATGCATAACATCTTTTAACACAAATGGCTTACCTGACTCCCTCTCAAAGGTAATGGTTCCAATGTCGGTTGCACTGTATCTACCATCATCACCCATCTCTATATGCATTTGGAGATCCTTCTCCTCCAAGTCACTAAACAACTCCTTATCTCTCGTCATATGAAAGGAAGCACCACTATCAAGATACCACACCGATCCCATTGTGCTTGAAACCAAGCATGCGATCAAAGAGAAATCAAGTTCAAATTACGAGGCTAAGGGCACACCCGCTGCGGTTCCAACAACCTTCTTGTTCTTCTTTTTCTATGGGCAGCTAGTGGCGAGATGCCCATGTTTTTTCAGTGAAAATACTTCACTTTGGACAAATCCAGCTTCTTGCCTTTAGCCTCGGATTTTGGATGGGATTTCTTCCCCTTCCCTCTCCTTTATTTGGTAGCCCAAGAGAAATTCTCTTCATCGTCATTCTTTGATGAAGAGCCATCCCTGGTATTCTGCCTTATCTCCTCTTGCACAAGATCCGACCAAATTCGCTCCCAATCCAGCAATTTCTCCTGTCCATTGATAGAGTCTTCGTAGTTGTGCCAACTCTTCGGAAGCCCAAGGAGAGCCAAGCTCACCAAGTCATCATCCGCAACTATAATCCTCACACTCCCCAGCTCATCCCTACATTGGACAAACTTCGTGAGATATTTTGGAATACTTTCGCCCTTCTCCATTTTGATTTTTCTGAGCTTATCTTTCATCGCCAACTTCCTATGGTCGCTACTGCTTTGGAAAATATATGTCAAAGCCTTCCACATTGCAAATGGAGTGGATTTCCTGTGAAGGCTTGACATAATATGGTCTTTCACACCTTCAAACAAAATTCTTCTTGTCTTTGCTACCTTCTTTTTCCATGCGTCAAGTACTGCAACATCGCTATCGATGAACTCCTTCAGTCCATTATCTTCAAGCACCGCCTCCATCCTATCCTTCCAGGCTATGTAATTCAAGCTACCCTCAAGGGAATACTCCAATCGCAACCCATTGAAAGACATTTCAATGAATACTCAACTGTCGCACCAAGAAATTTCTGCAACAAATTCAAATTGTCCACTAGCACAAAACTCAACACCACTTCACAATTGCAGTCTCCAGTGATTAACACTGCTTTGATACCATGTATAAATTTATTAATAATGATAGTATTACCGGATTCTCCTGATCTAACAAATTAATTTTATGTTAAATATAGAATCCTTACACTGTTAATTTTGCTGAAATTAAATCGCCAATTGCAAACACATGTGAAGAAAATCAATCGCACATAAACACAGTTGTTTAACGGGAAAGCTTAAATCTAACCCCAACTATCATATATTATGTATATAAATGGATCATGCAATAATATCATACAAAGCTTATTACATCAAGCTCTCAGTACAATCAACAATCATTACACACTGTCATGCAGAAATTTGCATATCTATGCACCAATTTATTTCCTCCTGATAGCCTGCCTCCACTGCGCAATCCCTGCTGAAGAAGACCCCTGAATGAATTCGAATTTGCCTTTCCTTGATTGCGCAATCCTCATCGGCATCTCCAATGTGTGTCAGATACATTGAATGCATCACTATAGTCACAACAGATAGTCCATCTCACCCTTTCACCTATCTCTCCATTGGGTCTCCAATGGAACTGACATGCAAGTAGTTAACTACAGTATTTGTTCAGTTGTTAGTGAGTTATTAGTTGTGAATTAATTAACTAATTAATTCACTAAACTCTCACTAGTGTATCTTTCATTTAGAATAGATACAACTAGCTCAACTGATTTTAACTCACTTAACTGAGTTAAACTGAATAACAACTCCCATAACTACTCTTCCAACTCTGTCACCTCAGCTCTAACTGAGTCCTCCATGCATGAGTCACCAACCACCCTAGGAATTGCGCAATTCCTTTAGCCCACTGATTTTCCAAATCTGTTCACTAAAATAAAGTGCTCCAAGAGAATAAGTTGATATTTATTTTCGGATTATTATTAAGGGCTAATAATAATCAACATGCACCTATTTTTAGATTGACGATCTATAAATAGACTTCACCCAATATTCTAAAAATAGAATTTCATCTATTTTTCACATTTGATCAACCATCTAAAAATGGCATCATGTAACTTATAGAATATGCTCACCATGTCTAAAAATAGACATACACCTAAAAATATCCTGCGGGCCCCACTTAGTGAAGGTGCTTACTTTTCACTAAGCTCATCATCTTGTTGAATCTCAACAGGGAGGACCCACCACCTCTCGAACTAAGCATGATGAAAAGTATAAAATAGGTAGTCGTGTGATTTTATAGAGCTAGTCTTGGTAATTTGTAGTTGTAGGTGTTAGATGTTTGATGTGTGATTAAATTTGACTAATCGTTGTCTTGTATGGTGGATTGATCATTGGAGCACTCTCCTTAAACTTGTGTAATTGCGTGAGGTATTCAATTTGATTTTGGAATGATTGTAATTGTTACATCATTGCATTCATTAATAGATAAAATTATCGTTCTGAGTTTATATATTGCTCATTTTTTGCATAAATCGTGCTTGTGCCTCAGCGTAGAGGTACGCTTTGTCTCCTTTAAAAAAGAGCATAGTCTATTTTATTCCAATTACAATATTCAACGAACATAACATTATACAATCTCGGTTTATCTAAAACAATTTTGTGCACTTATATGATTGGTTAGTAATGCATGGTGAAATCTTGAAACAAATTCCTCCCTGTGTGCATTAACTGGTTAATTTGTGGTGAAGGATAGAACTTGTGTTTATATTTCAAATTGTGTGTGTTGCTTATAGCATTGCAACTCTTTCAAGGTTGTATATCTAGGATCAAGTTGTGATTGATGTGTATGTTTATTTTCCAGCATTCATAGCCTAAAGTGGTGTAAGAGTGTGATCCAAGATCGGTAGTTAAATAGTGTGGTTTTATTTGAACGTAGTGGTTTCATTTTTATTGTGAAAATTACTTTCCAACAGTGATATTCAAGATCGATAAGTGTTGATTTATTTCTAGCAGCGAGAGTGATTTGAGGCAAGTGAGATTTAGTTAAGCAGAGTAGTTTCATTTAAAAGGCTTTGTGTGATTCCAGCTAAATGTATGATTCATTTCTAAGTTTCTGGGACTGATTTGGAGCAGTGATATTTAGTTTTAAGACTAATATTTTATTCTAGCATTAATGTAATTTAATTTAGGGTGTGAAATTCATGTCCAACATTTCAATTTAATTTAAGATTGAGTGAGGAGTTATTTAGTTTAAGAGCAGTGTGATTTGCTTTGGTTTGACTTTATTTGAGACATGGTTAATTCAATTTGGTAGCATAAGGTAATTTAGCTCAAACAATAGCATAAGATTTGATTTTGCGAGTAGTATGATTATAATTAGAAACTGAGGTTGAATTGCCATTTGAGTTTCTTTCCAACATTAAATAAGGGGGGCAATTTGATAGGTTTATTAGCAGAAGATTTCAGTTTCCTTGAAGTGTCATTAATTTAGATTGCTTAGGAATTTTTTCAGTTGTTTTGAGATAGGAAGACTGTGTGTTTAAACATTGAATTTCTTTCTTTGATTGAATTAAAGTAGAGAGCTCCGGAGCTTAATTCCAAATTCCGCATTCACTAGCTTAATTTAGATCTCGAGTTCATTAGCTTATTTTAGATTTAATTTTTATGCCTTTTGATTTAGTGATTTATGTTTCATCTTTGGAACAATTGAATGAGTGTTTTCCATTAAAACATAATTCGAATTTTGTAATTAGCATTTTATAAGTCGAAGTGATTTTTCTATTAAGAGAGTGTTTGAAATGATTTGTTTTGGTACTTAAATGACAAGTTGATTTCTTACTCTATTCTAGGTTAATTGCTCTGGTTTTGCATTCCCTGTGCTCGTGCCTTGAAGCTTACGAGCCCCAAATTGATAATTTAATGTTGGAAACTATAACACATATAATATTCCCCAACATTTTTGGCATCGTTGTCGGGTAGGTGCTAAAGGGATTAGAGCCTAGTTTCTTTCACAAGTTTTTTTGTGTGATCTTAGTTGTAGGACAACCAAAGGGTGGAGAGTGTACGGTAAGACGTGAGTAAAGAGCCTCTCATCCACTATGGTGGGGTCGCTCCAAAGTTTGGTTGTCCAAGTAAGCAAGTTTGGTGAGTTTTATTGCAATTAGCAGTTTTAATTCATTTAGATTAGAATTTCAAACTCTTTAAAGATAAAAAAATTTTGGGGTGTTGTAACAACCCTTGTGTATTGATCTATGTTATGACAGAATATACTAGTTGGCTTGTTGAGAAAAAGAAAATGGTATTTTGAGGAATCATTTAATGAGGAGTTTTGATGCTGCTATGGAGACGTATAAGTCATCCAATAAAGAATTCACAAGTGCAAAATTTGATATTTTTCTTGAACATAAATTTAATATTATTAAATCTTTGATTTTGAAATTGGATGATTTGTAGGAACAAAAGAAGGATGAAGAACCACTGATTATCTTTTGTGCCAATTGTAGAAAGAAGCACTTCCTTGGAAAGTTCCCACTTAGCGGTCTGAAATTTTGCAAAATTTGCGAGGATGGTCATGCAACCAAACATTTCCCATCACTGCCACGATTACAAAAGTTACTCGGGAAATCAAGTAAGGAATCGAATCAACTACCAGGTATAACTCAAAACTCATCACCATTTTAGAATTGGAATAATGTTTATTCTCCTAAGCAGGTTCCTCAACGGATTTATAATCCTGTTGTTCCATGGAAAACTTTTAATCCACCTCCAATTGAATACCCTACTTCATGGCCACAATGGCCCTCTTCTTCAAGTCATATATCCCCATGGTTTGGAACCTCTTCCCTAGGGCAGTCTTTCATGCAAAATCAACAACGATCACAATTTCCATTCAATGTGCCATCAAGTTATCATCCTTCATGGTCTCAAGTACCTGTGCAAACTTTCTTTAACCCTAACTCCAATCCATACCCTAGCCCTTATCCTAACCCTAGAACTAACCCTAATCCAAATCCTAGCCTCAACTTAAACCCTAGATTTAAATCTAGTCCAAATCTAAATCCTAGTCCAAGCCTTAAACCAAACCGTAGTTCAAACCTTAATCCAAACCCTCATCCAAACAAGGAGGTTTCACAACAGTTTACAACACTTGTTCTTCCTATTGATTCTCCCACTGAACAAAATGATATATCTTCAAGGTTGGGGGATAGGGTGACTTTGGAAACCTCTCCTATCACTACAACACATTTACCCCAGGAAGATATAATTCAAATACAATTAAAGGAGAAATCTATATTTGGAACCTATTTTAAAATTGTTGTTGAAGCTCAAAACCCTAGAATTTCCCTTAATCATCCTTGTCAATCTAAAAAGAAAATATTTGAACCTGAACTTAAGGGATTTATTTTTTGTCTTTCACGAGATCCCTTATGCCTCCAAGAAAGCGATTATCAAACTGTGGAATACTTGCATAAGTTGGAAAGTCTTAATAAATATGTGGATCTCATTTAATCCTGGTTTTAATTAGTCATCAACACACCCTATTGCCTCATCATTCAACAACTCTTGGTACCATATTAAAGCATTTGGTTTCTCATACACTAGCATGTGTTGAAGTTTATTATTTAAAATTCAGTGTGAGTATATTTAGCATTCTATGAACATGGTTACATTGGAAGTACTCCTATACTTGAAGGAGAAATTTCTCTCTCTAAAGTAGGGTAGGGTAGTATTGTCATTTGAAATAAAATTGTTACAGTAGCATTCCTAAAACTGCAATTCCTAAGGCACAACCATTGAAATTTATGTCATTATACACTCTTTTGGTAATACTTGTCAAAAGAAGTTCACTCTTAATACCTCATATTTTATAAAGTTACTTTGATTATTGGCCAAGATTATTTACTGGGACAGTTAGGGAAATTGTTATTGTTATACTTTCCATTCATAATCTTGACAGACTGTCATCCAAGAAATTCTTTTCAAGTTCCTCTTTGAAGGTATTGATGAAAAGTATCCTACGGTGAACCACTCCTATTAAACCATAATGAGCTCTCATAAGAACCCTAGCATGACCAACTCGAGGAATATTTCAGTCATTATCTGAGATGTTTTTTTAAAATGAGTCTTTAGGGTAGGAGGACCAACCAATAAAGATTAGTAATTAAAAAATTTTCACGCCATCCTGCGCTCTTAAGGAGTGTATTTGTCTCTCCACATATTAAGAAACATATCTGAGGTTAATCATAATCAGAGTTTTTTTAACATAAACAGATTAATTGAGGGATATGATGTCTCATTACGAACCGACCTACTACGATAATAGGTCCTAACGAGAATGAAATTATCACTACTGGTCACCAAACCAGGGTAATGGATTTCAAGTTGAAAAACTAGAAGACGAGAGGTCTCATCACGAGTCAACTTGTCCATTCTTGTTATCTCTTATGAATGGCATTGTTGTTCGTTGATTACCGAACCAGGACAATGGCCTTTAGCTAATTCCCAAATTAAAGTAAATTTTTTTAAATGACTCTGAATCTATATCTAATAGGTGGTACATTGGCATTTCATTGGGTTAGGAGGCATCCCTACTGAGGCTATACACGCTTTCTAGTAGCAGGGCCATGCGTATGGCATTAAAGTTAATTTTACACTATGATTTACTCGATCGTTTTTGTCTTTCCCTGAACTCATTACCATATCTCTCTGAGAATGGCTTTAAGATCATTTCAATAATGTGCTTTGGAGTTCTATATTTAAGAAATAATTTGGTTTTCATGGATGTGAGACCCTTAATGAAGGTGATTCACTTTGCTTGAATAAGAGGAGCTTCAACTATATTCTTGGGTAATGGTAAGGCAATCATCCTTGGAAGGTATTATTTTGTCATATTTATTTTTGCCTATTTCTATCCATTTTAATACCTTGGTTTTTAAATAATGTCACCTCTATTTATAATAATGAGGCTATTGAAAGTGAATACCTACTGCTTTGGACTACTCTTGAGATGCTTTATGGAAATTTTTATGGTTAACCATTTTAGGATGACATTATCCTTGCAATAACAACATTGTTAGTATTCCTTTAGTATTCCTAGCATTAGTTACTCTTTTGGAATAATAAAGGTAAGTATTGACATCACTGGATCCCTGGTCACAACTTTTTCTTATTCATGCAAAGGAAGTTGACATCACATGACACATATTTACATGCTCTCACCCAATTATTCCTACAGTTTAAGTCAATGAAGCATGAATCTAATAGAGAAACCCTAAGGCCTACTATCTTAATTAATTGTTGAGATTAAACAAGATGACGAGCTTAGTGAAAAGAGTCGCCTTCACTAAGTGGGCCCGCAGGCTATTTTTGGCGCAAGTCTATTTTTAGACATGGTGATCATATTTCAGAAGTTGCAGGATGTTATTTGTGGATGGTTGATCAAGTTGGTGTCAGAGCAAAATTATATTTTAGGATATTGGGTGAAGTCTTTTATAGATCGCTGATCTAAATAGAAGTGTCGATTATTATTAGTTCTTAATAACAATCCCATAACAACAACAACTTATTCTCTTCGAGCACTTATTTCAAAGGTACGCATTTGGAAAAATCAAGTAACAAGGAATTCACGCACCTTGTGGTTTAACGTGGTTCATGTACAGGAGACTCGACAGAATCAAGGAAAATTTATGAGCGTAGGCTGAAGAGTAGTTCATGGAGTTGTATTCAATTTAACTCAGTTAAACTCAGTTGAGCTAGTTGTATCTAGTCTAACTGAATGATACACTAGTGAGAGTGGAGTGAATTAATTAGTTAATTAATTCACAAATAATAACTCATTAATCAACTGAACAAATACAACAGTTAACTACAGTGCATTTCAGTTCCAGTGGAGACTTAGTGGAGAGATAGGTGAAAGGGCAAGATGGACTATCCATTGTGACTATAATGATGCATTTATTGCACCACACACAGATTGGAGTTGCCAATGAGGATTGCACAACAAGGCAAGGGTAATTCAAATTCATTTAGAGCTATTCTTCAAAATAGGATTGTGGAGTGGAGGTAAAGTTAGCAAGAGGGGCGTATCGTGCATGGATTTGGCAGATTTCTTCTATGTTAGTGTGTGACGACGATCAGAATGAGCTTCATGTACTAAGCCATGATTGTTACATGATCCCCATGATACATAAGAAAGATAGTTTGGGTTTTTTAGCTCTTGTGCTTTCCTGCTAAACAACTGTGTTATGCTAATGTTTTTATTTATGCTTCACATGTGTTTGCATCAATTTTCCTAAAATAATAAAGGAATGATTCTGTATTTTGCAAGAAGTTAAATATTGTGAGATCAAGGGAATCTGGATGTATGCATGCTTAGTGTATACTAATTTATACATTAACTTGGGTCTCTATCAGAGGTTTTTCTTGCATGAGGACATGCAAGATACCCGACATGGGGGAAGAGTCGATATGTTAGGAGAGAGATGATCAGAATTTTCATGTTTAGTTCACATTTTCACCCTATGCTTACTCATGCCTTTCATTATTATTACTATTGTTTTGCACAATTTCTGAGCTAGTACCTTAAACTTGGAGTTTTATTAGGTAATTGTTCACTTCCTTTATTTCGATAAGATTTGCATCGAAAGGGTTATTAATGATGATGTTTATGGAAGTCATATGAAATCACGATAAAAATACACACGCATCAACATTTTCAGGTTAATGTGATTTTTGGGACCTTTTCAACACCTTCACTTCATCCTTTTTCCTTTCAGTTCATCCTTCAACCTTCTTCAGCATATCAGATCAGCAGTCGCATAAGCTCCAGCCATTCCATTATTCACTTCATCTCGCAGCACCAAGCACATCAACAACAAGGGATTTGATGATTAACAACCACATATTTCGTATATTTTGTTTTCCATATACCCTCCATTTACAAATTCCTCATAGAACGCATGCTACTCTAATAAGGTCATAATCATATTGGTTCATGTAAACAAAAGCAGTAACTATAGTGCCTTTCCCTCCTACATTCACACATATTGTCAATTGAATGTATCCAATAGAGGATGAAGTCATTGATGTCTTTCATAAAGGAACCATCCATAAGCATTGGCCTCGCAAAAAAACTAGAGTATGCAAGCACCTATTTTACCATCTTTCAATATCACCTCGAATATGCCCATGTTTTCATCTTTCAATATCACCATTCATATCTTAAAACCCTATGTTTTTAACCCGTTTCATACCCTAATTCCATAACCTGCCTCCAAATACATATTTTACACTCTATGGTTGGTTATTATTAGTTTTCTCATATTTTCTATTATTAAAGATGATTTTTTCATGATTTACTAATGACAGTTTTGTTAAGTTCATTTGTCGGAGAATTCGAAATTCTTCACAAGTCAGTGAAACTAGTTACTACAAGGTTAAGTACAAAATGAGATTGATGTAGGTGAAAATATGAAGCTTGTAATCAAATGGGAAATAATATTGAAATTATGACACATGGGTTTTGTTTAGAGCACCCTCATTCAGGTAACCCATAAATAATTTGGCAAACTTCGTCTTCGTGAAGGAGTTATGGTCAAGGGAATATTCCAGTGCAAATTTAAGTACAGAATTGGGGTCAAATTCGAATTTGCTAACTTTTTATTCATGGGTCTAGCTGGAAGCTTGGTGGAAGGATTGACAGGTCAACATAAATGGAAATATTCCTTGTCATCGACATCGATCTCAACCTTCATATTTAAACAATTGATCCTTGACTGAGTTTGAGACAGTCTAGCCAGGTGGGCTCCTTCTTCTTATTTTTACCATCAAAGTTTACACAGTGGTCTGTAAGGAAAAGCGCGATGCTTCCAGGATCGATTTGTTATGATAAGAAGGATAATTCCAAGGTCGAAGATCCTCCAGACCAGAATCAAAGCGGACTACTCTCATAATAGCAGTTAATTACTCTAGAAGGAAGCACTTTGTTCTAAGTGGAGTCAATATGATTTGGGATCAGATTGAAGAACCCAGATTAGTGTTGATTTGCTGAGCTTTTCCATGGATAAACATATTATTAATTTTCATTTAAATTATTTCCTATAAATGCCAATGTAATAAGACACAGAGGGGATGTTTTTTTTTTCAAACTGATATAGTGGTTTTTCATGTAACTTAATATGTAAAAACTCTGTTTTGAATTACGAAGTAAATATATGGTGGTGCATGAGTCTTGAACCCGATCTTGATTCTCAGTGTGATTGACTGTGAGTTATGATATTGATACTTAAAATTTTTGTGTTACTGATGTAAGTTAGCTTGTTCCACATGTGGGAAGGCCCACCACCTCTGTAACTAAGCATGATCAGAAGTATAAGATAGGTAGTCGTGTGATTTTATAGAGCGAGTCTTGGTAATTTGTAGTTGTAGGTGTTAGATGTATGATGTGTGATTAAATTTGACTCTTCGTTGTGTTGTATGGTGGATTGATCATAAAAGCACTCTACTTAAACTTGTGTAATTGCGTGAGGTATTCAATTTGATTTTGGAATGATCGTAATTGTTACAGCATTTTATTTATTAATAGATAAAAGGATCAAGTGTTATGAGTTTATATATTACTCATTTGTTGTATAAATCGTGCTTGTGCCTCAGCGCAGAGCTATGCTTTGTCTCCTTTAAAAAAGAGCTGAGTCTATTTGATTCCAATTGGAGTATTCAACGAACAAAACATAAAACAATCTCGGCTTTTCTAAAACGATTTTGTGCACTTGTATAATTGGTTCATAATGCATGGTGAAAGCTTGAAACGAATTCCTCCTTGTGTGCATTAAATGGTTAATTCGTGGTGAAGGGTAGAACTTGTGTTTATATTGAAATCTGTGTGTGTTTGTTAAAGCATTGCAACTCGTTCAAGGCTGTGTCTCTAGGATCAAGTTGTGATTGATGTGTATGTTTATTTTCTAGCATTCGTAGCCTAAAGTGGTGTAACGGTGTGATCCCAGGCCGACAATTAAATAGTGTGGTTTTAGTTGAACCTAGTGGTTTCATTTTTATTGTGAAATTTACTTTTCAGCAGTGATATTGAAGACCGATAAGTGTTGATTTATTTCTAGCAGCGAGAGCGATTTGAGGCAAGTGTGATTTAGTTAAGCATATTAGTTTCAATTAAAAGGCTTTGTGTGATTCCAGCTAAATGTATGAATCATTTCTAAGTTTTTTGGACTGATTTGGAGCAGTGAGATTTAGTTTTAAGACTGAGATTTTATTCCATCATTAATGTAATTTAATTTTGGGTGTGAAATTCATGTCCAACATTTCAATTTAATTTAAGATTGAGTGAGGAGTTATTTAGTTTAAGAGCAGTGTGATTTGATTTGGTTTGATTTTATTTAAGACATGGTTAATTCAATTTGGTAGCATGAGGTAATTTAGCTCAAACAATAGCATAAGATTTGATTTTGCGAGTAGTATGATTATAATTAGAAACTGAGGTTGAATTGTCATTTGAGTTTCTTTCCAGCATTAAATAAGGAGAACAATTTGATAGGTTTATTGGCATAAGATTTCAGTTTCCTTCAAGTGTCATTAATTTAGAATGCTTAGGAATTATTTTAGTTGTTTTGAGATAGGAAGTCTTTGTGCTTAAACATTGAATCTCTTTATTTGATTGAATTAAAGTAGAGAGCTCCAGAGCTTAATTCCAAATTCTGCATTCACTAGCTTAATTTAGATCTCGAATTCATTAGCTTAGTTTAGATTTAATTTTTATGCCTTTTGATTAGTGATTTATGTTTCGTCTTGGGAACAATTGAATGAGTGTTTTCCATTAAAACATAATTTGAATTCTGTAATTAGCATTTTATAAGTCGAAGTGATTTTTCTGTTAAGAGAAACAATGTTTGAAATGATTTGTTTTTGTACTTAAACGACAAGTTTATTTATTACTCTAGTCTAGGTTAGATGCTCTAATTTTGCGTTCCATGTGCTTGTGCCTCAAAGCTTACGAACCCCAGATTGATAATTTACTATTGGAAACTATAACACATATAATTCCCCAACAAACACCCTCTTCCCACATCTACCCAAGTAACCGCCCAATCAAGATAAACATGTGACGAGAGGCTACTAATATGAGATTCAACCTCGTAGATGACTTTGAGGAAGTGGAACTGATGATAACATGAAAAACAAACCTTACACTGCATCATTTGTATCCCTAGGAGGTAACCCAACCTTCCAGGACCTTGTTCCTTCGGGGAGAACTGGTTTTTGACTGATTTGAGGCTTAGCCGAGGGAATGTAAGGGAAAGGGAGTGGTTATAGACCCTTAGCTATGAGCTTGCCTTGTTAAGGCCGTGATTAGGACCCCAAAATGTCAATATTGTGCCTGCAGCTCTTGGATTCGTGCCACATTTTTAGCCCCTGAGCCCAGGTCACTGCATATAACTTCCTGTAACTTCAAGAGAGGATAAATAACATTAAAAAAATGCATGGAATAAATAAAATCATCAAGAAATCATCCGACCCCACCCAACCATGACATGCATTTCGTCAAACATGTCACAAACATTGCATGTACAGGTATAAGCAACAAATTTAAACATGGGGGTCTCTTACAAATCTGAGAATATCTAAGAAGCATTGCTACCCTACCTCATAAGCTACAATACAGTCTATTTTACCATAGATAAATTGTGCATTCATTTACTGGTAAAAACATAAATAAATTCATACATCATCACTGATAAAATACATGTTTATAACCAACATAATAAGAACATAAATACAATCTATATAACAACAAATAAATCGATACATAAACCAACACATTTGCATACCAAATACCATAAGAATGAGCTCTTCATTGCTGAATGTAAAAACCAACCAGAAATGGGACTTCCACATTCCACTCGACCATAGATTGGCTGAGCCAAGTCTCACTTCAGCCAATCACCCTTGTGTCGTATTCCAAGCATGAATGCGGGACTTTATCAAACACATCAATCAACACCAAACCGAGGCTCTAGGTACTAAACCGTCTCAACCCCAAAACCAGCGATTCCACCTCACAGTCGGACATCACTAACCATCATAGATTGATCTCTACCCAATCTGTGCCAAGGCTCTAGAGTGTTTGTTCCAACAAGGACTTTTAGGACTAGTAACTCAACTCCAACTGTTACAAGGCTTCCAGGGTGTTTTTCCAACCAGGGCTTTCAGGACTAGTAACTCAACCCACCTAGGGCTTACAGAGCATTTGTCCAACCAAGGCTTCCAGGACTAGTAACTTAACCCATAGTTGTTCGTTGGGCTTCCATAGAGTTTTTCCAACCAAGGCTTTCATGAACTAATAAATCAACCCACAGCTAAAGGAATTGTGAGAACCATCCAAAAAACAATCGATGGAAATAAACCCACAATACCATGGTTGTCCAGGAAATGGCAAGGATAGGAAAATCCACATGCATACCCATGCATGTGAAAACTAATGAGGAAAACATACATGCAACTCGGTACCTGCAATTAAATCTCGTTGTAGTCGCTGATCTCGATGACCGCTTGCGCTTTCCTGCTCTAAATCACCAAGTATCCACACTCTCCAAGGCTGCTCCAAGAAAACTATAAGTATCCAAGAGTATGAGAGAGAGAGAAAGAATAATGGGAGAGCTCCAAAAATTCACTAACAAAAGGTACCAACTGATCCTCGAAAGCCTTTTTATAGAAGAGGCCTCAATTTTCTTCATTTTCCATTATTTTACTTCAATTTCCTCCTCACATGCAACCTGTGACCTTTCATATCCCTTTTCTCCTAATTTCCATTATTTTCATAAATAAATGTGCCAAAAATACTTTTTTGCCTCTTTAATGCCTTTGCCATAGCCTTTGCCAATTTCCTTAGCCACAATAAACCATGTGAACACCCGCACTAGGATGTTTTTCCAATCATTCAACTTGGAATGCGTTTCCAATCAATCGTGGTTATTATTTTAACTTTATTACATGGAATTTTCATGAGGGTTGTTCCATTGCATTTAAAGGCTTTTGCTTCTTATGTTTTTCTGGAATCATTATAAAATTATGTTTTAACCTCTTATTATGGACCTTCTTTTTTTAATAAGTGTTTCCATCACATCTCTTTCCATCAAGTTTTCATGGAATATGATTTTTCAATGTTGTATTTTGTGTTCTCTTTGCAATGTTGTGTTCTTTCATTTTATTTTAAGCACTATCTAGATCAAAGACAATAACCCTCTACATGCACATACAATGGAAGTGCTCCAAAAAAATAAAACAGATTCATTACATTCTCAATGATGGGATGAGCTTCATAAGGCCTAAACTATTTATAAAAATAAAGCATCAATTGAGCAAAGAATTTCCCCATGAACAATTTTCCATTTGGTCATCAATCTATAATTACCATTAGAGACTGAGGCTGGTGACTCCAAATGATGGACACACCTTTACAATCAATGGTCACAATAGAAAGGTCATCATGGAAATTCTTCAATGTTGCTACAAGCTATCTTTCGCCGACAAGGTAATGATGCACCACGAAATCTCTTCTACTGGTAACTATAAACAAAAAATAGAAATGAAACTTCAATAATAAGAGGTTGGAAGATGTTTTAGAACCAAAAAAAATCATTCTTCTTTGGTATATAACAAAAAAAACACTCATGCATCAACACATATTTGCAACAAGTATTTTGGGTTACTAACATCATAAGAAAATACTTCAAGGCTTGAGTGCCCCAATAACATATATTGTTGCTAAGTGGCTTAGTCACAATGAACATATACTTGATGATGACCACTAATTAAAACATCAATTATTGTTATGCTAAAGGCATTGAGTTAAGCTGATTTTCAATTTATAGGTGCAAACATGGATTGATATACAAAGCTTCACGAAAGACCATATATATTGGATACACGAATGGATTTGGACCTCCCACTTTGCCATCATATGTGTTTCTAAAGTTTAATACATATGTGGGTCCACTAAAAGATTAAAACAAGGTGGACAATGTATTGATCCATGATGCATGGCAACAAAAAATAAATCCCACTCAAAATGACATGGGAATTGACTATACTTAGCTAAAATGGAAAAATATTTAAGAAATCAACCATTTACATCGAAAATTTTCAAATCAAGGTCTAACCTTCAAAATGATCCCACATGTCACTATGGCAATAGTGTTGTGATTATTGCTCACGTTCTCCTTTGAATGATACAAACTTTGAAGTTTGTGTATACATGTCACTTTAAAAAAAATAAGAATCACATCTATAAGGTATATCACTTTGATAGGTTGTAACTCTTCTAAAAAAATTCTAACTACTTTTAGATATGTTTATCGTATAACTAAAAAAACAAAAAAAACTTTTGTATTTCTAAAATTCTGCACTATGAACGCAACAAGTACATCCAAAACAA
The DNA here is from genome assembly GCA_034641835.2 of Pinus albicaulis. Lineage (NCBI taxonomy): Eukaryota > Viridiplantae > Streptophyta > Pinopsida > Pinales > Pinaceae > Pinus > Pinus albicaulis. The sequence goes on from CM076581.1 coordinate 1,606,169,125, forward strand.
CACAATTTCCATGTTTGATTTACATCTGTGTTTTCCCTTAGATTATCCAATACACTCACTGTGCTCAAAATTTTTAAAATATTTTTCTATCAACCCCACTATACATAGATGTGTATGAGCACCAAAAAACAAACAAAATTTGACAACATTTTCTTACTAACATTTTGACTATTTGAATGGAGAGTGTCTTTTATCTACCCTAAGTTGTCATTTAGAGGTATGAATATTGCATTGAGATAAAGGATTAGTTGAGAAATTGTACTTAATTCATTGCTTGAGAAGGATGGGTCATGATGCCACATGCCCATAGCCAAATGCATGTCTTCAATTTGTTGGTGAAGGTTGGATAACTCGTCCTCACTTTTTTCCATTTGAGTTCTCTAGTCTATTGGTAGCTCCATGATAGTGAATAAGATAGGTACCAATTGATTGTGTCATAATTGAACAATGTTAATTTATTCTTGGAGTTGTGTGATGGTATCCAATTACTACTCCACTTCCTTGTCTGAGGGATGATTCATGTTGTATTCAACAGTAGGAAAATGGATGCCCAACTGAAAATTAAACGTCTTGGAAGTATCCCAAACTTCGTGGGTTGATATCAAGCAAGCCCAAAAACATCAATCAATGCACTTGATTTCCAAATTGCAATGTCAATCCAATGAAAAATGCGAGATTTGAAAATTTCAACCCCTTTTGAGCATCATCAAACTGCATAATTTTGAATGTGTCTAAAAATTCGTAGACTTGGAAAGTGTGACATAGAATCTCAATGACCATAATGGTGATTTGAATATTGAACTTATGGCCACCACAGACCTGCCTCCAACTCTTGTGCTAACTTACTGCGTCTAAATTTCCCTAGGATGTTAGCGAAGAACCTTGATCTCACCGAGATTGGGATCCTCCCAATTGGTCAAATTGATCATAGACAAGCACAAAAATATTATTGATTTCAACCAAATTTACACATCTGATTACTCCTTGAATCAAGTAAGTTATACGAATATAGAGAAACTCAAAGGCTTGTACTATAGCCGAGGACAACTCAACTTCAAAAGTACAAAGATCCCTAAATTTGCATAAAAAAATAGAATTTCTCAATTCACTCTTCTATAAGCATGAAATGATATATAAAGAGATCTCTCACAACCAAGTCAACAAACATTTTCCATCAAATATTTCCTTGAATGTCTCCACTAAGTTAAGTCTACCAATCCTCTTATTGGTATTATGTTATCTATTAGGAAAATAAATAGACAACAAATGACACATGCTACTACTTTCCAATTTAAAGGAGGGAAAAAGTTCTCAATTAGTGGAAGCGCGAGTCTGAACTTACCAATTTGACATAAAAAAACTTGTTTCATCCTGCTTTTGCTTGTTGGAAATACTAACTTCGTGTTCCATTTTCCATATTTATCCAAAACAAACACAACTTACTTGTCTATTCAAAGGTCCCCACCAGGATGGAATTTGACGGGAAATATGCTTGTCACGGGGTGATTATCCTGTTGAATACAATTTATTTATTTTTTAAACCGTCAAGATTTTTTGTTGAATTTGTGAACACGGGTGGAGAAGTGTGAAAACCAGAAACTTTAACAGGTGAGTCTGTTTTGAAATTCTGACCCTGGGACTCCCCACTAGCATTTCCAATTGCTCGCACAACTGTAAACATGTCTGACAGTACACTTACATGTGTCTCGATAGAATTTTAGGATGCAGATCTCCCATTTCATTTTGAACTACTGTGGATCCATCTCATTTTGTAACACACACACGTGCCAATGTACCCATCAATGAAGAGGAATAACCAAATTTGTCCTTCCCCGTGCTTTAGGAAGGACATGACTTTCAGGCTCAGGTTCTTCAAATAGAGAGGCAACAGTAATTTTTTCTTTTGGAGACTCAGAAGCAGACTCTTTTGGGAAAAGCTTAGGAAAATTATCAACAAACTTCTGGACAGGCACAATTTTTCCTCTGTGGAGGAAAGAAGAAGGGACAGGCTTGTCTTGTCTATAATTTCATCAGGAAATTTATCTGCAAATTCTAAGGCATGAGACTGAAGAGAAATTTTGCCATTTTAAATAGTGTGCCCAAGGAATTTAATTTTGGTCTTACAGAGCTCCATTTTCTTTTTGCTTAGTAGGTTCGTGTATGGGTTAAGATAGGGAACTCTAAGAAATAAGAAGATACTCAGTGAGCCAGTTAGCCTGTTGAGCTGTTTGCAGTGCAAACCTGTGACAGAGGTCCCTGCAGTAAAATAGGTATCAGAGCCAGAACGTCTGGTTCGTGAAAAAGGTCAGTTCTTAAATCATACTCTCTTTATTTTCTGAAAGTAAAATGGACTCATTCAGAAAGTCAGTCTCGTTCAGGGAATTAGAAGAAAATGAAAAAGCTGAACAAAATCCCCTCAAAGACATGTTTGCTAGTAGTAGTAGTCATGTAATAAATGAGTTAGAATTACTGTATGAAGAAGCCGAGCTTCAAGCTCGTTGGGTTCTACCAAAGATATCTGCATCTGAGGTTTATGCAGATCTGGAAGTGTGGCATCTCAAAGCTGCCACAAGAATAACTATTAAAGAATCCATCAGCTCTATTGAAGAAAATTATGACTGTGTATAGACCATTCTACTTTTAGACCCCAAAAAGCTCCAAGAAGAATGCAAAAAGTCACCATTGTATATACCACCTGAAGTTTCAGATACTAGTTGTTCTAGTCTTGTAAATACTTTTTGTCAGCATACAACATTGTTTGAATTTGCTCAGATTGTAAATTTTCAGCCACTCCGAGTCGACTGTCCTCAATGCCATCAGTCTGTCAATCTCAAACATCTTGCATAAATGGTCATTAGACATCAGAACCACAATCCAAGAACGGGTGAAGCTCCTCCTTCTACATCAGTCACCCCTTGTCCAAATCCCAAGTGTTCTGATATACCTTTCCCTCATGAAGACGAACATGTCCTCATGATGCATCTAGTGCCATCCTTACAAGATGAAGATCCCAGACTTACAGAAACATTTATGAACATGCAATCTCCAAAGGATAAGCATGGCATAGGATTTTACAGTAAAAAAGATGGATTAATTCCATCCTGCAAATTTAAAGATCTGCCAGCAGATATAAAGAAACCATCTGTTCCAGAAATACAGAAGTTTTATACTTTGATGGATGGTTGTCAAAAACATCAGATCCCTGAGAAATGGATGAAACAAATGTTGAATTGGGATCTCTTCACACATCCAGAAGCTGATGCTTTTGGATCTTCACATTCTTTAGAGGAGAAGAAAGATTTAGCCTCAAAATGGAGAGACTATATGAATCAAAGAAACACTTGGATTTCTTTTTATTCTTGGCTAAATATTAAGAAGTCAGATGTTGTTTTGATGACTGACTCTGCATCCTCCTCTAGCCATTCATGGACAACTGTTGATGGAAGTAAAGTAGAAACATCTACCAGTTTTCCTCCTTTCAAGGGAATTGTCCTAGGAGAAGGACAAAACTCAGCCAATGCCTATCCTCTTGTGCAGAAAGAAAATCTTGTAGGTATTGAAAGGAGAGTTCAAACAGCCAGTGAACAAATAAATTGGACAAATACTGCCATTACTGGTTTGGAAAAGAATATGGCTAAAGTTGTCTCAGTAAAAGAACAGATAGACAGAGTGCAAGTGTCTATCAATGATGTAAATAGTGCTCTAAATTCTGTAGAGTATAATACTTTAGTGTCAAAAGATTTTTGTTTACAATCTTTGAAAAAGATTGATGAAGTAGAGACTTGTATAATAGAGAATTTTGTCTCTACACGGCAATTAATTTCAAATTTGTCAGAGAAATTTGAGAAATCAGAAAAGAAGAACACAGACAAGCCTATCCCTTCTTCTTTCCTCCATAGAGGAAAAACTGTGCTTGTCCAGAAGTCTGTTGATAAGTTTCCTAAGCTTTTCCCAAAAGAGTCTACTTCTGAGTCTCCAAAAGAAAAAATTATTGTTGCCTCTCTATTTGAAGAACCTGAGCTTGAAAGTCATGCTCTTCCTGTATATGAACCCTTGGAAGCTCAGTATACTAGATATTCCCCTCCTGATCTTAATGGCCTTGGAAATATTACTCCAAGAGAAATATTCTTTGATCACAGCCACAAAGAATGGAACATAGACAACTTGTCATCAGCACAGATCAAACAAACTTTGGATTGTATGATCACAGAGTATAAGCTGATGTGCATAGAGGGAAAATCTGAAGTCGAGGCATGTAAAACTCTAATTCCATGCTTCACGAGAACTCTAGCCAGATGGTGGGAACTAGAGTCCTCTCCATCATTAATAAAGAAGATGGAAGAATAGGTGCTAAAAGATGAAAATGGAGACATAGAATTTCATCCTGATGGCAGACCAATCAATAACATGATCGGTGCTCTCACAACATTGATCCAAAAAAATTTATGTGGATATGAACCAGCCATCTCAGATCAAAATGAATTGATATTAATGAATTTGAAATGTTTAAATATCAGTCAATATGAAGATTTCCACCGGGATTGGATTCAAAGAATCTTCCTGGTGAAGGACCCTAAGCATCTACTTTGGAAGCAGGTTTACCTTGCAGCTTTACCTTCCAAACTTGTCGATATTTTGAAGTTGCAGGAAGCATTCCAGTTGCCACTGGAAACATATTTATGGGGCCAGATGTACAATATTATTACTAAAGTTTTGATCACTCTCTGTACCAGTTCAAAAATAAATAAGTCTGTAGACAAATTAAATAGACTTCGTGGTACAAAGTCATTTTGCAGTAAGTATGGCATTACAGTTGAGGATCCCTTGGTGAGAAAAAGAAAGTCTAAGAAGAAGGCTAAGAAGACTTACAGAAGAAGTAAGCCTTATACTTACCACATGAGCACCAAGAAGATTTATGAGCTTAAGTCTCATAAGCCCAGAAGAAAGCCATACAAAAAGTCTTCCAGAAATGGATATTATAAATATGTCCCAAAAACTCATTATTATGATGTTTCTGATATTCGTCCTAAAGATCGCAAATTAGAAAGGATGAACGAAATTACTTGTTGGATTTGTGGAAAAACAGGACATACTTCCAATTTGTGTCCAGAGGCCAAGGAGTCCAGAAAGAATTTGGGTAAGAAATCACAGCAGAAATATAAAGGTAAAGGCCAAACTTCCACAGTCAAATCAGAACCCCAATGTGATACATGTGGTTCTCCCTTTCATAAAACAGAAGATTGTCGAAAATTGCTCATCCAACAAGCTCAAGAAGCTTCCTCTTCTATTTCTGATACTGAATCTTCTTCTTCTCCTTCTGATATTGAAGAAGTTCATGCATATTGTCAGTGTAGTGATTCTGAAAATTGTAAATGTGATTGTTCCTCTTCAGAATTAGGTTTTTCTTCTGACAATAATCTTGGAGAAGAATTTTCAGGGAAGTTAAAGGTTCTCATGGCTCAAACTGATGAAGATGAACTCAAAGTTTTTGCACAGATTCGAGCCATGGAAGATGGAGATTTGAAGACCAGACTGCTTGATGCCTATATGCAGTCTTCCAGTTCTTCCTCCAGTTCTAGATCAGGTAAGAAGCCGTTGTTTGTTGATGCTTCTTACGAAAGAAACACACGTAGTTATCTCCGACAACAACAGGATTGCAAAGTTCGTGCACTCACTTTGGGGGAGGTGAGTAAGGAGATACACTGCATGAAATCTGAAATTTCTGCCCTGAGACAAAGAATTTCAGAACTTGAAAAAGGTAAACAGAGTACAGCCTCTCCTGTTTCCTCTCCAGTTTACTCAGGAAAAAGGGTAAATTATACTCTGCACAATGCTCCTAAATATACAGAAGAAGTTGAGATTTCAAAAGGACATCCTGATCCTCATCTTGGTTTTAGAGAAATGTAGTTGCTTGCTATTCAATATCAACAACATCATGTTGAAATCAATGTCTGCATAAAAGGAAAGATGTTTAATTTGGTAGCATTGCTTGATTCAGGATCAGATGTAAATATGTTTTCTAAAAAGGCTGTTCCAGCTCAGTATTGGGTTACTGCTACCCGCAAGCTCACAGGGTTAGGAAAAATAACCCTTGAATATGAAGTACCAAAGGCTGCAGTTTGTTTTGATACACATTGTGTCAAATTGAAATTTGTTGTTGGTGACATACCAGTTGACTGTATTTTGGGAAATGTGTTTTTAGCTGCAGTTGAGCCTCACGGTTCGATGAGATTTCCTAATAAGAAGGTTGGATACTTCATCACAGTGTCTACATCAGACGGAAAGGGTAAAAGAATAAATTTTCCATATGATTCTAACACCCGTGTTTCCACCATGGTGCAGGCCATGCAAGAAGATCTGCAAAAAGCAGAAAGTAGTCTATCAAAACTCAAAGAATATAAGAGCATTCTCAGCATTGAACAACAGTTGAGTTCTGCAGCAGTTCAAAAACAAATTTATGAACTACAAATACAATTTGAAGACCAGTGTTGTTCCGAGGAACCAAATGCATTCTGGCACAGGAAGCAACACTGTGTTGAGCTACCCTATAAAGAAGATTATGTGGGTAAGCCTTGCAAGTCCAGAGCCATACCAATGAACAAATAATACCGCAGGCTCTGTGAAAAAGATATTGATCAGATTTTAAGCAGAAAGCTGATAAGGGAGTCTAACAGCCCTTGGAACTGCTATGGATTCGATGTTAATAAAAGAAGTGAACAGATTCGAGGCATACCAAGGTTGGTTATCAACTATAATCCTTTGAACTCTGTATTGGCTGATGACACCTACCCCATTCCTCACAAAGGAGATCTGCTCAGTAGGATTGTTGGAGCCAAAGTGTTCTCCAAGTTTGATCTAAAATCATGATTCTGGCAAGTGGCCATTGCAGAAAAAGACAAATTCAAAATAGCTTTCAATGTTCCTACAGGCCATTAAGAATGGAACATAATGTCTTTCGGCCTTAAGCATGCGCCTTCTAAGTTTCAGAAGGTAATGGATTCTGTTTTTAAACCGTATGTTGAATGGTTGTTAGCTTACATAGATGATATCCTGATATTTTCTAAGAATCTTCAAGACCATTTTAGACATTTAAAGATTTTTATGAGATTGGTCAAGAAGAATGGATTTGTCTTGAGAAAAAAGAAAATGGAGCTCTGTAAGACCAAAATTAAATTCCTTGGGCACACTATTGAAAATGGCCAAATTGTTCTTCAGTCTCATGCCTTAGAATTTGCAGATAAATTTCCTGATGAAATTACAGACAAGACACAGCTGCAAAGGTTCTTAGGTTGTCTTAATTATGTGAGAAATTTTTATCTTGCATGTGCCATTGATAGATCTCTGCTCAATCAGAGATTAAGAAAGAACCCTTAGCCTTGGACAAAAGATCATTCTGAAGCAGTCCGACAGATCAAGGCTAAGGTTCGAAACCTTCCTATTCTCTATGTTGCAGAAGACAGTTTTTTCAAAATTGTTGAATCTGATGCCAACAATATTGGATGGGGAGGTGTGTTGAAGCAAAGACCAAATGAAAAGAGCAGCAAAAAAGAAGAGCAAGTTGTACAATACGCCTCAGGTGTTTGGAGTAAGGCTGAAAAGAATTACTCCACTATTGAACAAGAGGTAAAAGCAGCTTGGAACTGTATCTGTAAGTTTTCAATTCATTTGGTTAACAAGTTTTTTCTGCTAAGAACAGATGTGCAAGCTTTGGCGAAAGTATTAACAAAGACTATTAAAAATCCTGAAGATGCCAAGTTTGCAAGGTGGCAGGCTCTATTTACCAACTTTGATTTCAAAGTTGAGCACATCAAAGGTATTCATAACTGTCTGCCTGATTTTCTTAGTAGAGAATATATCCAGCTGCAAGAACATATTGATGACCAAGAAGAAGAAGAAGCACATGTGATGGTCATCATCATAGAATGGGACCATATCCATCAAAGAGAAATACTCAGATCCATATCTGATGATGAATCATGGGCGGTCTACAGAGAAAATTGGAGGCCAACATGGCAGCTCCGCAATACTCAAATATTAGATGCAGATCTACAAAGCCATTCAGACATCCAGCATCTAGTACCAGAGAGGAGGGTACATCCAAAAGGAAGCAGGTGGATCCATGATATGATGTACTCCATGAGCATGATAGCTTCACAAGAAGCTGAAAGATATTTATCTGAGGATTTTTGTGATCTCGCTGTTATCTGTATTGGCGGCAGCGACAGAACAAGAATCTGTTATAAGTCGTATACAATCAACAGAACACGGTGTCCTGGCTGGAATAATACATAAATATTTCTGACATGGCCAGGTAATAAACCTGACCTTATTTTTCCTGACACTGTGTATAATTTTGCAGGTTATAAAAAGCATTGGTGGAATCTATTAAAAAAAGATGGTCGTAATGAGACACATTACACCAAGCTGAAATTTGGGCCAACCTGGATAAATCATGCGGGCCAGAGCCCTCTGTGGATAGAAGATTGGTGGTTCATGTATGGCTTGAGTGCTTACAGTATGGATCCATATTTCTATGAATCCTACTTTCAAAGCCGGTGTAACACATGTCTGGAGAGTCCAATAGGAGAATGTTTTCATACTCCTTGTCAAACAGTTAGAGATATGGGCCAACTAGAATACAGACTAATTAATTCAGTCTTTGAATTTCAAAAGAATATGCATCTTCAGTGGCTCGTATTAACTAAGATAAAACACCAGATAATCTTAAACAAGCCTATGATAGTCCGCCGGATTTACACGAAAGCTTGGGATGATCATATCTATTCAAATCTTAGATTCCCGGGTATCAAAATCCTTGAAGATCCTGCAGAAGCTAGTACAAGCGGTTCACATGGGCTCCGCTGAAACAAAAGTATCCATTATGTTTGTACACCCAGTCACGGGTTCACAGTGACAGGTCTTTTCCCGAGGGCTTTTTACCTGTTCAAAAAAGCATCCTCCGTGTAGGCAATAATTATGTTTCCTCGTGGGCCTTGTCACCATCCTCCTTGAGCCTTAACTCCATTTCCATGCTCCCTTTGTGTTGCATGTGCCATTTGTCCTTCCCCACTCATTTTTAATTCCCCCTTTATAATATATGGTAGTGGATGGAATTCTTGATTTCCATGGAGTCTTAATGTTATTTGGAATATAGTTGAGCCTTTTTCTACCAATTCAACTGCTAGAGCATTGTTTTGTCTCAAAACATGGTGGAATTAATAAGCAGTAAATATTTTAAGTGAGCTCCAAATCTTCTTGAGAATTACTCTCAACACAAAAACTTTGTGGGGAATCTTATTAATTGAACTTTATGATCAACTACAACTCTCTAATGATTGAGATATTTGACATATGCTTTTCCTAGGCTAGCAATAGACCTTGAATAAGGGCATGTGATTTTTCACAAAAATAACCCATGTGTGTAAAAATGAGAGAGAAAGAGAGAGAGAGAGAGCGAGAGAGATTCCTTAAATGTCAATTACAATATCTCCACGTGCCTCTTAATATAATGAAACTTGTCCGCTCAACCTTATTATAAAAGTCCCTCTAAATTTGAAAAATCATGTTATATAATAAAATATGTCACAAATTCTATATTATGTGATACTTCTAAACACAATGAAATACAATTATTACCATTTGTTGTTTTCATAAAATGCTCATGCAATTAGTACTATTTGGTGTTTTCTTTTCAAGGGAGTTTAATGTATATCTTATTCACGTGATGCTAATTTTTTTATTTACCTATTATCAACAAAACCATATTAAATGTGGTTAATATATGTCAAAAGACACTACATAATATTGTGTGCATATCCTATTATAAAATACCCACTCTCTAATTTAAATATCTCATTGTATCAAGAGTAGAAAGATGTTGTACAACCCACTACAGAAAATATATTGTTATGTAACATCACATTAAAATTTGTGTGTGTGTGTGTGTGATAACATTTAAAAAAAAATTAAACCAACTTAGATCCATCTTCAACTTTGATCTATTCAAGCATAGGGAGGGATCATATTTTTTAATACTTATTTTTTTTCCCAAAGACAAAATCACTATATTCAAAAAGGAGAATGCATATATCATGGTTCTAAAGGACTAGACTCGCCCAAACGCCTTCAAAATTTGACTATATAACAACTATGTATCACGAGAGAATAAAAAATTTTGTGTCTAACAACATCATCACCTTGAGAGGGGATGGAAAAAATATAATATTCTAGCTTTTGATCATATAATGCCTTAAGAATTTGCTTCATCTTACCATATAACACTCACAATAGATAAAATATCAAATGAATAGATATAACCTAAATTCCATGGACTCGAAAACTTCCTCATTAATGAATTCATGAATCCCATAAGAGTTAACAGGGAGAGATAGATCTTCTTTTAAAAGCTCACTATCTTTCGATTTCTATTCCCTGTAAACATACCTGAGTGAAACTTAATTGGAGGACATAAAAAAATCTTGAATGATTTGTAGCAAAGGACCTAGGATTTTTTTTTGAATCGAGATGCTATTGGAGGCCCATCTAATGATTAATTTTGAATCACCTAACACGTAAAGCTTCTTGATTCCTTTTCCCTTCGTCACCTTAAGCAAAGCCCACATAGCCATGAATTCATCCATGTTTTTTTTGTCAGTAAAAAAGTGTTCTATTATATCATGTGAAGATTACAACATAACTGTCCATTTTTAACAACTCTTCATGGCTCACTCATACCAGATCTTTTGGACATGAGAGAGACACAAAGAATGCGTACAAAATGCCAAAATGTACATAAGACCCAAAAAAGAAAAAAGAAAAAAAAAGAGGGTTTAAGAGACCCCTAAAATCAAGAAACAATCAATTAACATTAGGGAACTCGAGGATAATGTGGAGCTGGGTTGTCCATTTCATTACCCGACAACTCTGGAGGCCAAAGTTCACCATGTACATGATATTCAATCTGTGTCATTCGCCTTTCCAGGTGCTTCATTTGCTCTGACATTCTTCTCTGGCCTTAGGGATAGAGGCCAATCAATCTTGCATGTTCCATTGATTATGTTGCAGATAATTCATGAAGCTTATAATTTTGTTTCCATCATCATGGTAATTTTGTATCAAATACTCCAGGAGGTGAGTAACATGTTGGAGCTGAGGGTCCAATGCATTAAAGGGTGGAGGAAGATACACTCAACCATGAGAAGGAGCCTCCTCCTCTTTCAGATTTTCCACGACCCCCCTTCACTCCTAAAATCCTCACCATCCCTATAATGTTTCGCCCTTTGTCCTCTTGGGCCGACCCCTCTCCACGAAAAACCACATTATTGATTCATGATCATGCATGTGCTAGCTCGCTGAAACCACACGCTGATGTCCACTTTTGGTCTCAAGCCCCGATTTCTCCCCAAGTCATGGCACACATCAAAGGAACACCCACAATGTCTAGGTTAACTCGTGCTCGGGAGAGAAAACCTCCTTTTGATGTTACCACCTTTTTTTCCAGAAAACAACACAACTAGTTTCAACCAGATTTCGCCTCATGACCACGACAACCACAACCCCATGGGTTTGACACACAAAAAGACAATAATATTGTTCTAGGTGCTATGGGGTCACCCTCGAGGACCCTCTAGACTGAAACGAAAATTTACATATACCCAACATGAGCTAGGGGTTTTTTATTACAGAGACATAACTAAAACATGGACACAACCACACTAACCCACCACCCAAAACCTTATTACTAACCCCCAATTTCAATAGAGAGGGATTACATGATTTGGGCGTCCCTCTTCCTGAATTACAAGTGACCAAATATAGACTCGACCTCCAAATTCTCACTTTCGACATTGAGAGGAAATTACAAGATGAATTTTATAGAGACTATCGAGAAAGATTACCTTGGAGTTCACAACAGAGTCCATAATTAGAAATCCTTTGTTAATGTCAGCATTTGCATCCTGCCACCAGTGATCAAAACATCTCTTTTCATATCATATTAGGGTTCCATTCTGAAATCTTTGTCATTCCATAAGGTCATCATGCAAAATTTTTGTTACTCGTTAGGGTATTTAGATCATTACTACTCCTTTCACCTCCATGGTCAATGGACATCATCATGGTCATGTGATTCATTGTTAAAAAAGTCCCATAGTCGTCATGGTCAACATTCAGCTCATTCTTCCATGTTGTATCATCATTAGGTTGTAGGGTCAAAATCATGAAATTGGTCACTTCACCATCAAATTCATCTTTTGAAGGAGTAGTAATAGTCAAATGTTTTCAAAAAAGGTTTTAAAAGCATGTTTTTATCTTAATTATGATTGATTATATGCAACTAAGTTCTAAGGCTCCAGTTCAAACTAGAATGTGAAAGTACATGGTGGGTCCACTACACCACCAAAGGAGAAAATTGATCTTAAAAGCTACAAAGAAACTAAAACTCAAGTTCATTTGTTCATTCCACATTCAAGAGACATCTCTCTACCAAGAAAAATCACTCCCACTCTCACAAAGGCCATTTTATTCCATCAAAAGACAAGTTTTCCTCTTATGTTGCGCTTTTACCAAAGGGAGTTGTGTCTTCCCAAGGGTACCCAAATCATCATTGCAGAAGGTTGCTTCAACAATTTCAGATTCCAAACTATCATTTCCAAATAAGTGGCTTTGTGTTTACCATATTTGTCTCTCAATTGTGCTTGGAAGGCTCATTTCCCTCTCCTAGGGTTTTGAGGGAATTTTTCTTGGTTTCATGACTTCCATGGTTAAATCATCAACAAAACTGGTATTATGATGCTCTTACACCTTTCCCTATCCTTAATATACCTTCCTAAACACTTCCCATCACTCATATCCCTCAAAATCATCATTTTTCCACTGACCCTAGCCTATCGCTACAATTTGACCTTTTCTACACTAGGCCTGTGTTTTGCCCTTTTGGACCCCTTCCCCTCACTCAATCCTTGAAATTACACTTTCCCCTACTTCCTAACATCCCTACCTACCTCCAAAAATTTTCCTAAGAATTTATAAGTCCCTTATCCCCTTTATTTCCCTTCATTCTTATAAATTGGCCAAATCCCCTATTTTGCCTACACTAAACCCTAATTTCTCTCCCATTGAGCCAAGGTTTGCTATGGAATCAAAGACATTTGAGTAGAGGAGACATAAGGGAGGTCATATCAGCATGTATGAGGCCATTTAAACTCATAAACATCATGTCTCCATCATTTTTCAAGAAGTCATTCCAAGGGACAAATCATTTCCTACACATAGGGTCAGTTTTGCTTCAAAGTATGTTTCTGACCAAATGGAGATGAATTTCACAAAAATGAAAGACAATTTATTTAATAATAGAACAAGGAAGAAAAACCTCTTTCTATTTTTACACAGGTGTTATGGTTTGGGAGGAATGTTATAGATATAGTTTCTATAGGAGAGTTGCTACACTTCTGGAGTAGTTTTGGGAAAATCAAATTTTATCCCCGATGGAATGTCCAAATGACTTTTTTGATGAGTCAAATGATAAGTATACATCTAGATCTTTCCAATGAGCTATCATGAGCTAAATTTGGAGTTCATAAAGGCCTCCAAAATAGGCCTACAAGAGCACGTTGCGCTTTTTGCACCCCCATTATGCATTTTTCGACAAGTTTTGGAAGAATTGGATTTTGAGGGGCTATAATTGTTCATTTTTAGTGCTTGATAGGTCCATTGTGTAGAAGACAAAGATATATTTACAATGAGCTATCATGAGATCATTTTGGAGTTTGGAAAGTCATCCAAAACTGAGCTAGAAGATGGCGTTGCACTTTTGCCAAAAGGCATTGCGCTTTTGCCAAAGGGCGTTGCGGTTTTGCCAGTGGGCGCTGCACTTTTGCCAGTTCACTGATATTTTCCACATTTTGAATTTTTTCTTAGTTGGTCAATGGATTGAATGCATTTTTACTGATGTAATTGATGAATGTAAATGTAATTATGTTCCTAAAGGTTACTAGAGGTAGATACATTGGGTAAAAGTGTATTTTTGGATAAATTAATCAATTTCACCAAAGTCAGGGATGAGTTTGTTGACCTCCATAGTCTTTGGGTTTCGAGTTGAGCACTTTGGGGATCAGTTACACAAGTCAGGGATTCGACCCCTGAGAGTGGGAGAAGTAGTTTTTAGCCTATATCTTTCATTCCTTTTGACATTGCAATGGTTGGATGTTGTTGGATTGATCACTGAACACTATTGTAATCAGATTTTTGGCAAGTAATAACAGATTGAGTTGCAGCTATTTTGATGGAATTCTTGTGTTAAAGTGATTTGACATTGTTTCTTCTTATGTTTTGAAAATGTGTGAATGTATTGTGATTTCATATTCATTCCATTTATGAATGTAATTGTTTCCTAAGTCTGAAAGACAAAATTCATTAAGCTTATGCTCTGTTTTGGAGGAATAGTTACAGTTTGTTTCATCTTCTTCTAGTAAAAAAGAATTCATATATCTTATGCTCTTTTCTAAAACCCTATTAGTCCATACCACTTCATGAGATATCCTTATGTGTTGAATTGCTTACCTACTTTGCTCCATCAGATCCCTACAATTTCGATCCTTGTTTTCCCTGACCTAATTCCTTCCTTGACCTATTCACCATCCAACACCTAAAAAAATCAATCAACCAAACCCTTGTGCTACTATACCTAGCCTAATATCTCATTGATCCAGTCATATTGGCTGAGAGCCATTGGAGAGAGCCCTCCCTTGCCTACTAGGGCAAGAAACTTGGCAAAAGATTGGTCTGTGGTTACCTTTGCTGGTCTCTTCTCAGCCTCGGAGATCCGGTGGAGTGCTAACATCCTTGACTGCTACCCAATTCGATAAGATTTGCATCTTCTCCGAACAAGACCAGTGTTGTTATAGGCTCCATTATTTGACTTCACCTAGATCCCAGACTTGCCGCACCTGACTGCCAACAATTTAGCTGGGGGTTTAATGTTTGAATTTAAAGAATTCATGACCAACAAACCAGAGATAAAGGAGCATGCATATGTAGATGACTTGAGCATACCCTTCACCAATTGCGCCACCTTCTTGTATGTCCATAACAAAGCTCATTAGAAACTACAATATTGCGCTCTATGCCCTTCTTATAACATTTACAACCTCCATCTTGAAGCTTCCACACACTCCACTTTGCATGCTAACATCTTGCCACATGTTTCAAGGGTGTGTGTGGGGGAGGGCCTAGGCCCTTCCTCTCATGACCAAGATGCTCGTCCTCTTTCACCCCCATCGTGGTAGGAATTCATCCATTTGATTAGAATCCCCGCTAGGAGTATAATTTACCTAGACATAATGAGATTGAGATAAGAATATGATCAGACCACCCCATAGACAGGAGGGTGACCTTGGCAGGCACCATTAAAGAAACCCCAAGGAATATCCACCTCTAAAGCAAACATAACTGGAGCCCTTGGCTTGTTATTTTTGAATTCCATCATAAGATCTCTAAACATTATAATAATTGAGCCAATTGTAACTTCTAAGGGAATATCAAAGTCTCTGAAAATACTGGAATTCCTACTTACCAGATACTAAAAACCACAATAACTACAAAACCTTCAAACTGAAAGACCAATTTGTCCATTAACCATTCACACAAACACTCACTTAGAATATGTTTTGACCAAGAAATATTTTACTTAAACTATAATTTAACAATACAAAGCACTTGTATAGTACAAGGGCAAGAGATAAAAATATGAGAAGATGATTCCTTGTGGGACTTACATAAGGCCCAATGACTGGGATTGACTTAGCCCCTCTTAACACCACTGTCCTAATTCAATAGCTATTGTTCGAGGGAATTCATAATGTGATGTTACACTTAAAAGGAGCATGCAACTTCTAGATAAAGCTCCACCATCATTGCATTTCATCACTAAATCGAGGTTCACTCCATGCTTTATAACCCAACTTTGCAGTGAATTCCCTTGATCTAGGATATTTTGATCAACAAAGGATATCTTCCTCTTCCTCCCTTAACCTGATAAAATTGGAGTGCAACTTGCCACATTTTGATTCCACTCCACAACATCTCTCCCCTCAAGCCCCAAGAACTCCACATACTTCCACCCTTCACGACCAAACACTTGAGGTGATTGCCCATTAATGCCTACTAGAGAATAAATTCAAGCATCATTTAGTGAATGGATAAGGGAATCCAAGAGCCTAAATCCTCATGAACACCCAACCAAGGATCCTCTCCTGTCCTTACTTTGCAGCTATTCCCTATCCTCCAAATTGTCAAGACACCTATTAAAGAAAAGGAGTCAACTAGATCTTTCCACGCAATAGATACACCAGAGGACTTCTTAGGCATTTTATCTTAATCTTCAATGCATTGATTATGTAAATACTTGGGCTTCGTCACTCTACCACAAAGAGCTTTGTCTTGAGTTGGGCTTCATCACTCTACCTCAAAGAGCTTTGTCTTGATTGAGCCTCCACAAGCTCTTTGTAAAGTTAGAAATATTTTTCATCCACCAACTACCCAAGATTGGCAATTGCCACCCGACTTCGCTTCACTAATGGAATTTTAATACACAATATTGAATTAAAGAAAAAAATTTACGGATTTTTATTTTTGGTTGACTAGACTAAACCTAGGTTGGGGCCACCCTGCTTATTAGATGGAAGAAGACCAATCTACCCACAATGAGATACTTAGATGCTCATTGGGATAATTTTTAACCCCTCAAAGTGGCTTCCCTCCTCAACTCCTCCCCATAAAGTTTGAACTTGAGACCAAGTGGGGATTAAACCATACTTGCACTAAGTAATCCACCCCTCACAAATTCTCAATACATAATTTACTCTTAATTATAAATTATTAAGATAGCTTAAGTACAATTAAATAAGTAAATATGTAACATCTAAAATATTGATAATTTTAATTTGAAAAAAAAATGATATTTCATTTAATGACATATAAATTTAATTTAATATTCATTCCTCTCCGTGCACAATAATTCTTAATGAAAATGGAGTTTCTATAATTATGCCCTCTAAAGGGATTTTGGTACGCCCCGTTCAAATTGAATGGGACACGCCCCATCGCTTCACCGCTGGAAGCCCCGTAGGCAATCGCTCACCGTACTTAACTCACTGATATGCAAATCCAATCCACGGTTGAGATCAAACGGAGGCCATCGATCCGTGCCACGCTCCACAAACCAATAGAAAAATAGATTTCTCCATTTATAAGTTCCCAACAGGACATTACAAGTTACACCTCTGGTTATTGGTCGATAATTGATTTGAGGAGTATATTTGCGATCTGTGAAATTCGAATTCGAGTCAGCAATGGCGCCGAAAGCAGGGAAAAAACCCGCGGAGAAGAAACCTGTCGCAGAGAAGGCTCCTGCAGAAAAGAAGCCCGCTCCCAAGGCCGAGAAGAAGCTGCCCAAAGAGGGCGGAGAGAAGAAGGGTAAGAAGAAGCATAAGAAGAGTGTGGAGACCTACAAGATTTATATCTTCAAGGTTCTGAAGCAGGTCCACCCTGATATTGGTATTTCCAGTAAGGCCATGGGAATCATGAACAGCTTTATCAATGATATTTTTGAGAAATTGGCAAGCGAGGCATCGAAACTCGCCCGCTACAACAAGAAGCCCACGATCACCTCTCGCGAGATTCAGACTGCTGTAAGACTTGCCCTTCCAGGGGAGCTCGCCAAACACGCCGTCTCAGAGGGCACCAAGGCTGTCACCAAATTTACCAGTGCTTGAATTGGGTATTCTCTGAATCAAATTTAATGGTGTCTCTTGGCACCACCTGTACTACGGAATTTTGTAAGAAGGCTGTGACCAATATTTACTTGTACTAGTCTTATTTCTATGAAATATTTTTGTTACAGGCTGTATGTGATCGGTTCGTAATATATGGATCTTATCTGTATGTTTTTTTTTTTTTTTTTTTATAACTTATTTTGTCTTCGTGGAATTCGGAGGGGGCAGAAGGTTTAAATCTTTACATTTGCGTTCATAGATTCAGCACTATAAAAAAAAGAAAGTCTTTCAAACATATAAAACCCTAAAATTTAATAATTATAATTTTCATTTTCTAAAATTTGATAATTATAATTGCGATTTTCAAATATTTCCAGTTCATCCCTCTTACCAGCCATATGATCCTTTCCTCGTTTAGGAAATTACATTTTTTGCAAATTGAATTCTGTTTGTACGTTTGTTCTCCAAAGTTTGTTATTGCTTCCACACGTTGAAGGTTGCCTGTAAGTCCCATTAAGGCCTGTTATTTCTCTTGTTTTAATTTCTCTTATTAAAACAGTGTATTGCTAGTTTAGTCTCCTTATTGTACAAGTGGTTTGAGATCTATAGTTGATTCAACGGAGCAAATTAACTATGCCCAACATATAATTTAGCTTACGTGTGTGAAATTGTGCAGACAAACCATAAATATTTGAGTCAATAAAGACAAAATTAATCATGCTTCCAACAAAGATAAGACAAAAATATCAGAGCAGGAGCATTTGAGTCAAACACAGAATTGATATTTCTATCAAACACATTAGCTTGATGTTTTTGTCAAAATATTGTTGAAGTAGTCTTGCCATGATGTGAAAGTCTAGTATTTAAAAATTGCAGAAGCAACAATCTTGTCTTCAAGTAGTAGTTCCTTTAATATAAGCAACAATGTTCTTAAAAAAGGCTTACACATAGGATGTCAAACAAGTGCCATTTCATTCCAGCTACTCATGAGATTAAGACAATTTCATTGAATTGAAGCATGCAATGGCAAAGGATGGTGGTGATCTCCTTATTCAATATAAGGAAAGGAAGTGATTGGAGAAATTGCTTCATATTTCAAAGCAAGAGGCATAAACTCTTAATTGATTTGATTTTATTTTGAAGTATGCATCTTCCATTGTTGAAAAGGTTGAACATATCTTGCTTTGTTGAGATTGATAACATTGGGCTGTGCACATAGAATTTAGTTGTTAGGGCGCTAAATGACCATTCCTTAATCACAACAATTTGGTAGCTTGTATGCAATAACGTGAATGTTTGGTCATGTCATGCCTCTAAGAAAAAATGAAGAAATTTGTTTCAAAATCACTTGGAAGTTTCTCGTCTAACTTGAAAGGAAACTGTAGTGATATTAGTTTTTAGTTAGTTGAGACACAAATGGAAAATGAACACAAAGTAGGTACAATAGAGGAGACATTTTCACAATTGCTAAGGAATTTAGTTCTGTATGAGCAACAAAAATCTCTTCCATTGCAAGATGTCAATGCTTCATTTATCATTTTAAAGGAGGCATGGTGGCAATTGTTATGGGCAATCCCCTCTAAAACTTATACATCTAAAAAGAGTAATCATTTTGAATCAAATCAAAGGAGATTTTCATTATAATCTATTAGAAGATTAATCATTCTGTGTGTAAAATTGTAGACAAAAAACCATAGCATTTGAGTCAACAAAGAAAAAATTAATCATTCTTGTTGGCGTTGGAATCAACACTTGGATTGGAACAAGCACTTGACTAGACGCATATTAAACTCTAAGGCAATTTTAATGTTTTGTTTTATAGGATTGGAAGATGGTAAACATGGTGAAGAAGTGGGACTGATTGTAGATCATGCATTGAAAGTTTTATTGTGAAATGTGGGAAGTTAAATGTTGAAAATGGTGAAGTGCAATGTGCGATGAGGGTAGAGGTGACGTGGTAGAGAAATGGCACTGATCACAGATTTTGTATCAGAAGTTTTATGAACATACATATGCAATCAACAATGTTTATTGGAACTTTAAACAAAATTGTAATTGCTTCCAAATAATATGCATTCACGCGGAATTCTGGTTCTTGGGCTCTACAACTAGTTGAGCAATAGGAAGCAATTGCAAATCAATCGCTTGCAAATTTAACTTTACACTGATAATAGCTAAACCATAAACTCTGTGATTTGCGAAATCGTGCTAGTGTGCTATGTTGACACATGTCCTTCGTCTCATTGCATTGCAAATCGCTTAACATACAATGCGAAGCTTTAACGATAAACTTTAAAAACTGTGATTTGTGAAATTGCTCCATCTGCATTTTAATCTCCATCGTTGATTTGCGCCCAGATCTGACGGTCTTTCTTGTTTTCCCCTTAGCTTCATCGCATTGCAAATCACTTAACATACCATGCGATTTGACTTAAAGATAAAACTTAAAAACTGTGCTTTGCGAAGTTGCCCCATGTGTGTTTTAATCTCAGTCGTCAGTCTGCTCTCTTTTGGATCTGCGATTAGATCATGGCCGTTTGTTATTTTTGCACACAGTTCTTCCTCGTTGCTTCATTCCTTAATCTATTTCTCGGCCAACTTCTTTTAAATATTGTATGCTGCTCTTCTTCAGATCTCCCACTCTGTTGGTTACGTTGCTTTCTTCCAGCTGCGCTTTGTTTTTAAAGAACTCTGGTTGCCACAAAGCCTTAATTTGCTTGCTTTGAAAACTAATTCTCTGTTTACTCGTAGCCTCTTTTCTGAGATAACCAAAATCTCGGTGAAATAGCTGCACTTTTCACTGTGTGGAATATATGATTTTCATTTCTGAAAAATCGTTGCCTTTTACTGTATTATTGTTTTGAGAATGAATTTGCTACAAAAGTAGCTATTATTTTAGACTAGACTACAATTTTATTATTCAGACATCAATTGATTTTCAACACTAATATAAGCCAAAACAAAGATTTTAACTTATTTTGGGACTTTAAAACACTATGACACCTATTCACTTAAAACCACCTTGATGTTGGGACTTTTTAACTTTTATTGGAAATCACTAAAACTTCGGACATGGATTAGAGCACAATAAAAATTTGAAAACACTAGTACAATGGTGATTACACCATTAACATTTCCAGTCTTAAGAATTCTCATAACGCAATTTAGCTTGTGTGTGTGAAATTGTAGACAAAAAACCATAGCATATGAGTCAACATAGACAAAATTAATTATGCCCAATAAAGACAACAGAGACAAAAATACTCGATCATCTGAGTCAAAACACATAGGCCTGATATTTTTATCAAAATAATGCTGGAGTTCAGTGTTTCCATAATGCGAAAGTCTAGTCTCTATAAATGTGCATAAGCAACAATCTTGTCTTTAAGTTGCAGTGGCTTTAATACAAGCAACAACGTCCTTCAAAAAGGCTCACATATAGGATGTCAAACAAGGCCCATTTCATTCCATTTGCTCATGAAATTAAGACATTTTCATTGAATTGAAGCATGCAATGGCAAAGGGTGGTTATGACTTGCCTCTTCAATATAAGCAACAAAAGTGATTGGAGAAATTGCTTCAAATTTCAAGGCAAGAGGCATCAACTCTAACTGATTTTATTTTATTTTCAAGTATGCATTTTCCATTGCTAAAAAGGTTGAACATAAAACCTGCACTGTTGAGATTGACAACTTTGGGCCATGCACATGGAATTCAGTTGTGGGGACGCTGAATGAACATACCTTAATCACAATGATTTGGCAACTTGTATGCAATAACGTGGTTGTTTGGTCATGTCATGCCTAGAAAAAATGAATAAATTTGTTTCAAAATAGCTTGGAAGTTTCTGGTCTATTTTAAAAGGAAATTGTAGCGATGTTAGTTTTTAGTTAGTTGAGACACAAATGGAAAATGAACACAAGGTAGTTACAATGGAGGATACATCTTCACAATTGCTAAGGAATTCAATTGTTAATGAGCAACAAAAGCCTCTTCTGTTGCAAGATTTAGTTATCATTTAGTTGTAAAGGAGGCATGGTGGAAATTTTTATCGGTAATCCCCTCTAAAACTTGTGCATCTCAGAAGACTAATCATTCTGAATTAAATCGAAGGAGATTTCCATTACAATCTACCCAAAGAAAGAGTTAGCATATTAGCAGCTAAACTCGTGGCACAATTGCAAAATTGGAAGCAACTTTAGCTAACAATCTAGAGAAAATAAAATATGCAATGTCTGTGTGCTGTTGTTCACGCTAATCACTGGTCTGACCATTGATTTTTCCTTACTTCATGGTTGGAAACCAACATCAGTTAACAAGGCACCTAACATTTGTACTGAGGTGTCTGTGTTTGTTTGAGGCACTTTATAGATTGGATCCCTTAAATGGGATTAGGGATTATGTTATGTTAAATTAGATTTGATGCCCTACATCTTATTTCTTGAGGTTATTGACTGTTTACTTAAAGATTTACAGGTAGGTTAGAATAATTTCTATGGAAATACAAGTATGTGTAAAATTGTTTTAAATGTCTTGGAACTAGAGTGTTTTAAGATACGGTTAAACACTGCAACTTTTAGTCACCTTTTCAGTGACACCCTTTCCCGTGCATATGAAGCACCTACTAATTCTGCATGTGATATTCTAAATAAAGCAGTTTATCATGAAAATGGCAATGCAAATGTGGTTTCAAATGAGAATGTAACAATAATCAACAATTACCAATTAAGGATGCCAACCCAAGTAACCCCGCCATCATGGTTGGCATAGGGCATGATGAATAACAAGCATAATGTGTCATCCACTAATGATGAAAGCATGGCAATGCCTTCTCAACTAGTAGAGTTGAGCACTGAATTTGTTCATTTTTTTGTGGACAATGGGTCACTAGAAGAAGAGTCTATTCAGAATGAAGTACCTAACAAGGACCACAATGGGACTCAATTAGGTTTACCTAAGGTGGATAGGCACGTGTCAAGTCATCAAGAGTATGTGACAACGAACCAAACAATACTTGGTAGGTGTTGGAACACCTAATTCTACATGGGTAGGTGTGGAATGCGAAAAGTCACAATGGAGTCCAAGTGACCTTGGAATATGAAACCAAGAGTCACACCATTGTATTATAAATGTACATCATGTATAATGGAAAAAAAAAGAAAGCCTCACGCTTATCCTTCATTGTGTGTTGAGTCTCTTGTGTGTGTGTTTATCTTTCTCATACACCATGTGTGTGTTTAACATGGTGTTTACATGGTATCAGAGCGGGCGATTGTTGGCCCTGCTCCAAATTGAGTGAGCCATTTGTGTTTATGGTCTGTGCATATCTGCAAAAATTCTTGACATTTTTGTAGCACTCAGAGTTTCTGCAGCAGACATTTTGCCGCATTCAGAAAGTGGTTTTGGAGAAGGAGCAGCATTCAAAATCCGTGGCAGCATTCAGAAATTTCGTCTTGAAGAAGAGCAGCAGTGGTTTTGAAGAAAGGCAGCACTGCCCATCTGAAGGTTTTCATTCTAATTTTTCTCTGCAATTTCTGCTTATTAAAATCTGTAATTTGAAGAGCTGCTGGATACTATTTATATTGAGTTTCTAGATTTTCACTGCTATAATTTCCTGAAAAATTCTGCTGATTTCTGGAAATCACCTCAGTCTCTTTATTCTGCTGCTATTTTAAAATCAATTCCTTATTCCTCTCTGCTGTTATATTAAAAAAAAATAAAAATAAAAAAATAAAAAAAATAATTTGGTTCAGGCCTTTCGGCCCCCCCCCTCTGCAAATCTGCACTCTACAGCCAACGGCTTGTATAAAATCCCACCCGCACTGCAAACACCGTTTATTTTAATTTAAAAACTCTGCCTCACCCCTCGACTACCCGTCACTGCCGCTACAGCTCTCGCCCTCTCCCATTTTGCTCGACCTTTCGGCCTCCCCCTTACCCCTGTCTGCCTACGCACCAGCTCGGCCACCCGCCTACACTCCTCTCCTCATCCTACTCTCCTCACTCCACAGCTATCCGCTCTACTCTGCGCAGACTCCCCCCAAACCCCGCGCCCCCTCTCCTACGTGGCCCTCCCTGCGATACACGTCTACGCATACTCCCACCCACAGCCTACCCACACCCTCTCACGCTGTCCCTCCACGCCTGGACCTACGACTCTACGCTCCCTCCCTCTCAACGCCGTCTCCTCCCCTACCCCTAAACGCTCTGCAGCTTACTCCTTTCCTTCCCCAACATGCCTCCATTCCCCTTATCACTCCATTCCACCACTCCCAATTCGATTTTTTAATTTTAATTTTTATAAAACCCCCTTTCCCCATTAATAAAACCCCTTCAATATAATACCACTCCCCTTTTTTTTTCATTCTATGTTTGTAAATTTTTTAATGTTTCCACTTCCCTTTTTAAATATTTAAAATCCCTTTCATTTAATTCCCTCACTTTTTTTTTTTTTTAATCTAAAATTTAAAAAAATAATAATAATAATAAAAAATAAATTCCCCTTAATTTACTTCTCCCTCTCCCCATATTTTTCACTTTCCCTTAGTTTGTCCCCCCCTCCATTATTTTAATTTCTCCCTTCCAATTAAAATTTCCTCCTTTCCCTTTTTAATTAATCCATTTTTTTTAATTAATTCCCTTTTTAATTAATTTTTAGTTAAAAAAAAAAACAGAGAGAGAGGAAGAGCAAAAAGAGAGGAAAAGAGAGAATATGAACAGTAGAAAAGAGGAATTGACATATGAAGAAAATGGATTGAATACATACTGAAAAGAGAAGATTTGCATTTTGTGGCATTGGTAGAAGAGTGATTTTCTACAAGAGATTTACATGTGAAGATTGGTCCTCATTTTGAAAAACATTTATTTGAAGAAAAAATTCAGCTGCATAGTGTTTTTAGTTGCACATATTTTGCAAAAATATTGTATTGAATTGACATTGATTTGCATCTTTATTCAAGACTTGAAGTGTATTTGAGTTGAAAAATTGTTGATTGCCCTCCATCATTTGAGGAGTAGATTTTGTACTTTGAGATTTCCATAGTTGGAAATTCTTTGGAGTCACTTGTATTTGTTGTTGAATCACATTGTAAACGGGTGCATTTTCGGTTGAAGCCGACACCCTTTCATTTGTTTTGAGCCTAAGTTGTTGAAATGACAAAAATCAATGAGGCATTAGAGTTGTTGAATAGCCTCATTCATTCAAATGTTGATGACATGATAAAAATGAGCAAGGATGCTCTTTGTAACATTCAAATTTGTTTATAAGATGCACAAGAAAAGATTGAGTTTTCGCAGTTGGAAACTCAGCTTCAGCAAGATGAACTTCAGCAAAAGAGTCACCATTCTGAACATGTTTCTGTTCAGAAGATTGTGAAGGACTCTCATAAGAAGAAAGAAGATAAAGTTGCAGATGATTCACATTCAGTTCCTTGTACTAGAGCAGATGTACATGCAGATGCAGCAACTCAGCCTGCACTTCTCAAGCCCGTCATTAGACCTTGGGAAGAGCTTGTCCACAACAAGCACCGCACTGGTCTTGGATATGACAAGGATGTGTCCTTTCATATTCCAGACTACACCAAGCCCATCATATTTCAGAGTGCCGGATTTCTGTATGACAGTTCACCTGCAGCTGTTCCAGATCATGCTCCACTTCCACAACAGATTGTAAAATGCCAACACTGTGATCGAGTTGGCCATATGAAAGATCACTGTTTTGATCTTCATCCATGCAAGCACTGTGGTCGACACACTCATTCTTCACACAGATGCTTCAGACACAAGCCTCCTGCAAGAACCAAGATTCATCTTGGATGGATCGCTTCTTGGCAATGGGCATCAACAGCCAAGAAGATGTTTAAGACACATGTCAGAACTTGTTCTCAGATATTGAGCAAACTTGCAGTTGATTTTTCGCCATCATCTCACCTTGTCCCTGACAGGGGGGAAAATGGTGGTCATGTAGAAGCTTCGACGTCAGATCAAGCGAGCCTGAGCCACAATCTCTCATTCCATGTTCAGAGTTGTAGCCAGAGACACAGCAGTTCAAGCGAGCCTGAGCCACAATTCGTCATTCCAGATTCAGAGATGTAACCAGAGACACGGATGCCCATGAGCATGCCTTCGGTTGGTGGAAAACCTTAAACCATCATCTTTGGTTGGTGGATAACCTAAAACCATCACAGGTAGTAGACCTCCCTTCTTTTAGGTCGAAAGTCTCCCTTTCATATATGAAGAACACTTCCTCTAGCAGAAGCCTTCAGCCTCTTGCCAGCTTTGGTTGAGTTCCAGGAAATGCTTCAAGCATTCCAGAGTTGTTGGTAATCTTAAAACCATCACAGGTAGTAGACCTCCCTTCTTTTAGGTTGAAGGTTCCATTTTTTTATGAGGGACAATTCCTCTAGCAGAAGCCTTCAGCTTCTTGCCAGTTTTGGAAGAGTTCCGAGAACTGCAACAAGTTTTGCGTTCCAGTGTTGGTGGTCATCCTTAAACCACCTCTTTTTTTCCAACATTTCAGAGAGTTGATTCAGCCCAAGTGTTGCCATGTATACTTTGCATATTTGTATTACAACTCTTTTCTTGGACTCACACATATCCCTTCGGATTAAGGGGGGATGTTGGACACCTAATCCTACATGGGTAGGTGTGGAATGCGAAAAGTCACAATGGAGTCCAAGTGACCTTGGAATATGAAACCAAGAGTCACACCATTGTATTATAAATGTACATCATGTATAATGGAAAAAAAAAAGAAAGCCTCACGCTTATCCTTCATTATGTGTTGAGTCTCTTGTGTGTGTGTTTATCTTTCTCATACACCATGTGTGTGTTTAACATGGTGTTTAACAGTAGGTTCCTAAAGCTACCAATAGACAGAGTGAATGCCTCATCAACACATTCAACAATAGACTATCTTCAGTTAGAGAGGAGTTCACAGTTACTCACCTCTGAAGAATATATGAACCTAATGTTCAAGTTTGAGTGTAGAAAACTTGAAATTCACGAATCTAAATAAAGAAAGGAGTTAGCCAAGGAAAAGACATTTTTAAGGATTGCAACACCAACATCTCAGGCAAAGGAAGGGCTTGAAAGATAAAAATCAAGGGAAGATAAGGAACATAAAAAATAGTTGGCAAGGCAAGTCTAAAGGGAGGCAAGAAAGACTCAACAAGTGCTGGAAAAAAAAATGGGTGACAGATATGGAAGAGTACGGTGCAAGTCAGTTTGAGGCAAATAGGACGATTTTCAACACTTTGGACCACATTGCAGATCATACACCATCGTACCAGGACTTGATTAAGATCCAAACCCCCCAATATCATCCAAGGGTTATACCCACCCCCTATACACCTACCAGTGCAGAGGTAAATCCTATGTATCATAGGCCACCTCCAGTTAGTGTTGGTGTTAGTAGAACAGGTGGACAATTCGACTATTCAATCCCTCAATGGTTACAAGGAGTACACTGGACTCAAGCATATGACAAAAACTTGGCCCAGGAAGACACTTCAACAAGTTTGGTTAATACAAAAAATGGAGGCCATCAAGCATAGGGGTGGCAGGACTTTTTTTGTTTGTAACCAAATTGCAATGTTGATGAAGTTACCATCTGTTTTTGGTTTGTAACCAAATTTCAATGTAAGTTCCAATTTGTATTTGGATACAGTTCAAAAGACAAACATATAGTTTAATATACTATTTAAATATACAATATGTTTCGAGTATGGTTTATAATGTGTAATGTTACAAAAATAACTAACTTGCATGTTACAAGAACGAACTAACTGACTAACTAAATTCCAATGTTACAAAAACTAACTGATTACAAAAACTCTGCATAATTTATAATTTTAGAAAAACAAACTAATTGACTAACTAAATTGCAATGCTACAAAACCTAAATGATTACAAAAACCCTGCATAATTTATAATGTTGTAAAAACTAACTAACTGACATGTAACATATCACCCGTTTTTTTGTCCCATACTGGAAGAGGCATCTGCCTACGAAAATTGTCCGATTTGGGTGGCTTACATGGAAAGATAAAATTCTTACCTGGAATAATCTGTTGAAGAGAGGTATGTTGGGACCTAGTAGATGCGCCCTCTGTGGGCGAGCTGAAGAGACTACCATGCATCTTTTCATAACATGTCCTGTGGTCCAACAACTATGGAAACTTTTCTCTGCGCACTTCATTGACCCGGCATGGGTTCCAACTGATTTTATTACCACCGCAGGTGAATGGGATTCGCTGAAAAATAGATTTTGATCGTTGCCTTTCTTTTTAATCTGGGAAGTGTGGATTGCCAGGAATCGGCTTATATTTGATGGTATCCCTTTCAATATCCCACACATCTATCGCGCCATTATGAGCAGGATTGATGATCTTCCCATCAAACAAATTATTACAATTGATGGCTCTCGAAGGATACGACCTCATGAGATTGGCTTACCTGCTGTTTACTTTGATGGAGCTTGCAAAGATGGAATCATGGGATGTGGAGCCTAGATAAAACTTTCGGGAAGAGAAAGAATACACTTGCACTGGAATGGTGGCCCGGACACCAACAACAAGGCTGAACTTATGGCACTTTGGGGAGGGCTTTATGCAGCTGTCAACATGGAGTTATCAGATGTTCATATATATGGCGATTCTACATTGATCATTGGAAGTATTATGGGTAGTTTACAAATACAATCCCCAGATCTACACGGGTGGATTAGCAGAGTTCGACATCTATGGCGTAGACTTGGCTCCCCACCCTTATCTCACATATACAGAGATCTGAATATGCGCGTTGATGGTCTGTCCAAAATGGGTTTAAATTATGAGTTTGGTAACATACAGGTGGTTCAATACAGGGATGGCGCACAATCATGGGAATCCTCCATTCCTATTCCATAACACTCTGCTTTCGTAGTTATCTGCCGGTAAATAAATATATTCAGGGTTTGGAATTTTGTTTTTTACTAATCCTAATATTTTTGGTTGCCTCTAATTCCTTCGACAATAACCTACAACACTCAAGAGAGCCAGATAAACAACCCATCAAGCGAGCTTGATTGTCTACTGATGATACTTTGTTTTGTGCTCTTTACTACTTACTGTATCACAGTTTACATGATCATTGAACTGTGTAAAGATGTCGGAGTGATCGGATGGTCTTGTCTAATTTTCCACTTTTCTCTATCCGATTTGGAAAGCGGTTAAGCGAGTTTCTTCCTATATTAACATGGTCACCACTTCATAACCTATTCAGATCCTGATCACAGATTCTTCAATTTCAAGCCCGACTGGACTGGTCGTATCACTCAAGTGAAGCCTTTCATACATCATATGGAACTGTCAAGCAAGCCTGAATAATACACAATGTCAGTAGATGGTCTAACAAGCGAGCCAATTCAGATGATATATTACAAATATCCAGACAAAGGAATATTAGAGTGCCGGTTTACTTCCTATATTTTACATTCAAGAGAGCCGGTTTACTATCATCCATGAGAAGCCTAACAATACATCTTATGGAGCTGTCAAGCGAGCCTGAATAATATACAACTACAGTAGTTGTTCTGTCAAGCGAGCCATATCTCATGATTTTTCAACGATCCAGACGAAGGAATACAAGAGACCCGGATTACTATCTAGTTATTACATACAGTGTCACAATTAACAACCATTTTAACACAATGTTGCAGTGCTTATTTCTCTCTCACAGGGCCAACACAAGTTTTTAACAAGTGAGCCAATTTAATTTCTTTGCTCTTTTATCCTTATTACATGGTCTTGAAGAGTTCAGAAATAGACGTCAACTTTTCTCCTTTTTAAATAGAGTTGCTATTTTAGTGTATCTTTTTGTTGGACTCGAAATTTGATCTGGGTGTTTTCCCCCCAGTTATGTATGGTCACCACATATTTTCCGCCTTGAATCCTTTATTCCTTAGAAGTTGTCACTGGGGAAAATGTTGTTTTGGATCATGATTTTCTCATCAGCCCATGATGGAATGTAATGTTTCGATCTATGCACTGTTAATACAAACAACGTTTTTTTCTTTCTGAAAAAAAAAAAACTAACTGACCAACGATATTGCAATGTTACAAAAACTAACTCATTATAAAAACCTTGCTTAATTTATAATGTTACAAAAACTAACTAATTGACATGTAACAAAAACTAACTAATTTTTACATAACATAAGCACTACAACTGTTACATAACGTTTAAGTTTACCCATAATTTAGTTGTTACAAAACATAAGCACTCCAACTAGATTTCATTTAGCAATGGCTCAAAAAATTATACAAGAATTTCATCGCTGCAAGTTAATCCACTTGAGAATTCAATATACATTATGAACACTTTGTTTAGAAAACACAGTACTTGCAGGTTATGTGGTCCCATAACCACCTAGTTGAAAGCGTTATGGCTCATGGGTAACCCAAAAAATGGCTCAGTCACTCTCTTTGTATAAAGGCATAAAAATGCAGTTAAGAGTGGGAATGTATTCATAAGAAGACAACAATTTCTAATAGGACAAATTTTTCATAGTTACTTACAAAAACCTAGTAATACAAATTAATAATATGAGAAGTGGATGGAAGAAAGGTTTAATAAAAACCAAGAACCATTTGCATATCACAGACAAATTGAAATGTTTTGCATTTAAACTTAAAGAACAATCTTCATAAGAACCCAATAAGCCACTAAACCACATTATAACCCAAAATTTAATTTTTTGCTTTAAAAACCTTTAACTAGTGCAAAAAACCCAATATTTTATTTTTTTTTTATTTTTTTATTTTTTTATTTTTTTTTTTTTTTTTTTTTTTTCTAAATCTAAGCCACCAAAGCCACCAATTGAAGCCACAGATAATCCATACTTTCATAGAAGGCAAACAAGCCACCGAAAAACCCACAAAACCCATAAAACCCACATTATAACCCAAAATTCCATTTTTGCTTTAAAACCCTTTAACCAATGCAAAAACCCATTTTATTTTTTAACCTAAGCCACAAAAGCCACCAATTGAAGCCACATATACTCCATACATTCACAGAAGGTAAACAGCCATCAAAAAACCCACAGAACCCACATTATAACCCAAATTTCCATTTTTTCTTTAAAACCCCTTAATTAGTGCAACAATCCAATATTTTTTTTCCAACCTAAGCCACAAAAGCTACCAATTGAAGCCATAGATACTCCATACATTCATAGAAGCCACCAATTGAAGCCACAAATACTCCATACATTCACAAAAGGTATATAAGCCACCGAAAAACCCACCTAACCTACATTTTAACCCAAAATTTCATTTTTGATTTAAAACCCTTTAACCAGTGCAAAAACCCCATTTTGTTTTCAACCTAAGCCACAAAATCCACCAATTGAAGCCAAAAATACTCCATACATTCACAGAAAGCAAACAAGCCACCGAAAAACCCACAGAACCCACATTATAACCCAAAATTCCATTTTTGCTTTAAAGCCCTTTAACCAGTGCAAAAACCCCATTTTTTTTTCAACCTAAGCCATACAAGCCACCAATTGAAGCCATACATACTCAATACATTCATAGAAGGAAAACAAGCCACCGAGAAACCCACAGAACCCACATTATAGCCCAAAATTCTATTTTTGCTTTAAAACCCTTTTAACAAGTGCAAAAACCCCAATTTTTTTTTCAACCTAAGCCACATAAGCCACAAATTGAAACCACAGATACTCCATTCATTCATAGAAGGTAAACAAGCCATTTGAAAACCCACATTATTACCCAAAATTCCATTTTGTCTTTAAAACCCTTTAACGAGTGCAAAAACTCCATTTGTATTTTTTACCTAAGCCACAAAAGCCACCAATTAAGCCACAAAATCCACCAATTAAGCCACATAAGCCACCAATTGAAGCCACATATACTCATACATTCACATAAGCCACCAATTGAAGCCACAAATACTCCATACACTCATAGAAGGAAAACAAGCCATTGAAAAACCCTCAAAATCTACATTATAACCCAAAATTCCATTTTTGATTTAAAACCCTTGAACCAGTGCAAAAACCCCATTTTTTTTTTCAACCTAAGCCACAAAAGACACCAAATAAGCCACAAAAGACATAAATTGAAGCCACAAAAACTCCATACATTCACAGAAGGTAAACAAATCACTGAAAAACCCACAACACCCACATAATAACCCAAAATTCCATTTTTGCTTTAAAGCCCTTTAACCAGTGCAAAAACCCCAATTTTTTTTTTCAACCTAAGCCACAGAAGCCACCAATTGAAACCAAAAATACTCCATACATTCACAAAAGGAAAACAAGCCACCGAAAAACCCACAGAACCCACATTATAACCCAAAATTCCATTTTTTTTTTTTTTAAACCCTTTAATCGATGCAAAAACCCTAATTTTTTTTTCAACCTACGCCAAAGAAGCCATCAATTAAGCCATAGAAGCCATAGATACTCCATATATTCACAGAAGGTAAACAAGCCACCAAAGAACCTGCATTATAACCCAAAATTCCTTTTTGCTTTAAAACCCTTTAACCAATGCAAAAACCCCATTTTTTTTTCAACCTAAGCCACATAAGCCACCAATTAAAGGCACATATACTCCATACATTCATAGAAGGCAAACAAGCCAAATAATAACCAATAGAAAAACCATACAACATTCACAGAAGGCACACAAGCCAGAGATTAACCAACATAAGACGAATGGTGTGAACATCGAACAAATAGATGTGTTGAAAAGCATAATTACAGGTGTGGCTGGAAGGATGAAGAATCCTACCTGGGAACGACGACGCCAAGCTCCAAACTCTTGTTGCAGCACGCCGACCATGGTGTCCAATGTCGGGTCAAACATGGTTGAGCGAGCGAGAGAAACTGAACAAACATCCCTCTGATCCTAGCCATATTCAGCGACATACAACCCTGCAGCGAAACCGTTTACTGTGCCCACATCCCACCTCTGCGGCTGAAAAACACACCACAACAACCAAACAACACAACACAAAAATCGAACAAGATTCCATAACAAGCAATAAACGAAGGTTCACCTCACCATAAAGTAACACCTCATACAGAACTACCGACAGAGAAAAACAAGCAAGTTTTGGGCCTGAATAGAAATGTATGGGGAGGGAAACAAGGTCGAGTCATCGAGGCAACAAAAAACCTAAACGACGTCAAACAAAAAGGTGGGGTCCACTCCAGGAAGGGGACATGTGGATGCACGTGGGCTTCTATTGTCATACAACAAAGTCAACTCTCCATGTGTCCAATTTGGTCCACATAGGGAGGCCACACAACTATTGGCCACCCTACCATATGGATATGTTTATTTTGTGGAATCAGAGGGCCAATTGTTGCATTTTTTGAAACGCTTCTGCTATTTTGGATCGAAAAGTTTGTGGGAATTAGATGGTTAGTTTATAATGGACATGGATCACATTTCAAATTATACTAGTGCACTTTTGGTTGTGTTTTCTTTGTTTGCAATGTAATGGGTTTGGTCCTTAAAGTAATAGATGTCGTAGTGTGACACCCAATTTTGGCTTAATATTTGAATAATTTGGATAGGAATTTTATTATGTGGTATTTGAGTGCATTTTAGTTCAATCAAGTAGTTATTAATGCTTATATTTAATTGAAAACAATCGACCTCTGCTAATGACGAGAAAACATTGTCTTCTAGATTTTTATTCTTATTTATTTATTTTTGTAATTATTATTTTTTATTGATTTTGAAATATTTTAATTTTGTAAAAAAAAACTTCTTTGTGGTTAAGAACCTTAAACCTCGACCTCAACATCCATTTGTTGTTCCATTTACTTTCTGTTAATACCCTTTAGCCTCCATTTTCAAGCTCCATAGATTCAAAACTTGGATATTTTGGAGTTGTTAGCTTTCAATATCTATCCCTACAAAGAGATTTCAACACCTTTTTCAACCTCCATTGGTTCAAAAAACCATGATTGGGTTTGGATTTTTTGGGTTGTTAGCTTTCAAAACCTAGCAATATAAAGAGCCTTTAGCCAAATTGATTCAAAACTATAATTGGATTTGGATTCAAATTTGTATTTATTTTTAGAATTATTTATTCTTTTAGAATCTTTCTATTTCCAAAAATCCAGCAATACAAAGAGTCCATAGTCTCCATTGATCTGAAATTGTAATTGAGTTTTTATATTTTTAAAAGTATTATTTTATTACAGATATGGATTTTAAATAATGATAAAACTTATAGAGAATCCATTTAATATAATAAATGTTATTTATTCCATTTTTTAAAAATTTTCTTATCTTTGACCGGGATAAAATATCATTTCTGATTCGAATTCATTTTGAAAAGTAGTTAAAATTTTTAGAATATACAATGGCATATTTAATGACATTTATTCTTTTGGAATGTGTGCGAGAGAGTTTACTCAACTTTTAAATGGATGGGACCATAGAACCATTTTGTTATTTTCTCAAGTCTTTCTTTCACCTTTGACAATTTGTCCCTCTCTTAATAGACATGGTCCTTTTCACTTTTAGGAAATTACACCTTGAAAAATTGCATTCTTACAGTATGCCCTTTGTAAGTCTGTTTGCATGGTTTTATCTCATCCACTTGCATCATGATCCACATATTCTACCCCTCCCAAAAAAAAAATTTAATTCCTTGTAAAATTTCATCTATCTATTCATATGATCTAACTTTCCTTAAAATTTCATCTATCTAGTGAGATGTTACAGCCTGTCAAAGAGGGTGTGCATCCTGGGCGTATTAACCTCCTGCAAGTTCAAGTAGAAATCCAATAATAAACCACCGTGACTTTACCTTGGCCAAGGTAAAACAACCAGGACTTTGAATGCATTTATCTTGTGCCTTATATGTGTGTGTGTGTGTGTGTGTGTTCCAATCATATTAGGTAGGTTTCCTACAGGTAAGTTCGAGTTTGTCTAATACATTGACATAGTAGGGTGATTACAATGGAGTGAACCCAATATAGCTATCTCAATCACTTATAGTTGCGTACAATGGTAAGCCTTTGCGCGAGAGTAAGTATGAGTGGGTGTAAGGCTCTGATTTATTTTTCAAAGGAAAAAAAAAATCCTTGCAGAGGAGGCGAGCCAAATGCACGACTTCCTGATTTCCGCCGCATTTAGGCAGGTGGACCACAAAATAGAAACATAGATCAACGTCGATCTCGCGTCGTGGGTCTTTCCGATTAAGTGATATAGCGAACCGGAGGACGAGTCGACTCTGACCTCAAGTCGAGGCAGTCAGGCATAAACCTCAACAAACCAGAGAGCGAGCAACTCTGAACTTAGGCAGGGTCTGACCAAAATACAAAGAAATTGATACAGTTTGGAATAAGCCCTGCCGGGGAGTTCTGACCTCCAAACTACCCTCGAAATTGTGTAGGTGTTGGGAATTTATGCATGGAAGACCCCTTTAAAGCGTCGTTTATTTTCTTAAAATAAAAGGAGGTCCACAAAAGGGATTTCCATGTGTGTAACAAGAATTCTTGGGAAAATTTTAGTGTTATATGTATATATCATAGGTTTGAAATTAACTGTGGATTTAAATTTGATGCAAGTGTCTTGGGGTTTGAATTTTTGGTTTTCACCCACCACCGTACAAAGAAAAATTCTGGGCAATTAGAGCGAGCCACCAAAGAGGTATGCTATCATTAGGGTCTGTGTGTATAAAGAAAATGATAAGGACATGGATTTAAATTTCCATATGACACATTCATTTCAATGTTGAACCCAGCCATATTTCTATTTCTATTTTTGTTAAACAAGTTAATAGAGGTGGGAAGGAAGAAACAAGTTAATGCTTGTTTTTTTGCCCACTGGGAAAAAATAGTTACGAAATACTACTCGTTTTTATCTTTTGTAAAAAATTAACCAACATGCATGTCTTACACTATAAATTGATTATATAACATTACAGTTAAATACCCAAAATAACATAACATATTACTAAAGTATTAAAATTATATATATTTTTCATTCATAGTTAAATATCCAACAAAACAAATTATTCATAATATCATTACCACCACTCAACCATAATATTTAATGGCCTTGATTAGGGATCAGTCTCAACCTCCACAAAGTAGTAAAATAATGCTCTGCCAATTTGTTCATCAATGTTAATATATCTGTTATATTGCTTGAAGTTGCTGTTATGTGTTTGGCCTGGGAAGGCGTGCAACGGATCGACTTCAGGGGTAACCAAGGTAGTAGAGAGCAATGCCAATAATCGCAACACCATAATATATGAAATTTTGGATCCAAGTCTAAAATCCACGAATGGTTATCTAATCAGCTTTAGAATAACATGTTCGTTCAAGAAGAAAATTATGGTGGGAGTTGGAGGCAATTCAGAATAAACTTCGCAACTTGAGGAGGGAGTGTTTGAAAAATAAAAGATGGATGTTTAAGTGATCATATGTGAATGATAGGCCATAATTGTGAGGTTTATATAGTAATTATGGATGTTTATCTTGTGTTACCCTGGTGGGCCTAGGAATCCTCGACTAGTGAATGACAGGATATATGGTAAATCCTAGAGGTGGGTGCCCTCAATAAGGCCTAGGAATCCTTGGCTAGTGAATAGTAGGATATACGGTAAATCCTGGAGGGTGGAGTCTCGATTATGCCTAATAATATCGACCGGTGAATGGTAGGATATACGGTAAATCCTAGAGACTAGGAGACATGAAAATTCCTCACAGTGTAGGTGGAGAAATATGGTCGCATCCAGGCTTGTTTAGGACCTAGTGATCCGATGGGGATTGTGGTAAATCTTGGTCTTATTGATGAAGGTGAGGTGGTTTAGCATCGGGAACCCCTGGTTGATTTCTGGTTATTATGAGTCCCACATTCATGCTTGGAATATGGAACAGGGGTGATTGACTGAAATAAAGACTTGTTCCAACCAATATATAGTCGGGTGGTATGTGGAAGTCCCAAATCTAGTTGGCTTTGCATTCATTAATAAGAATTCCTATCCTTGGTATTTTATATGCAAATGCACTGGTTCATAGGTGGCATTTATGGTTGTTGTATCCTTGTTATTTCTATTGTTTATATGCTGCTTATGAGTATGTTTTATGACAACGATGATGTATGACTCTCATCGTGTTTTGATTTGTAAATGAATGAACAATGAATATATGACCTAATAGATGATAATGCAGCTAATGTGATAAGGCATCGATGCTTCTTAGCGATTCTTTGTGACATGTTTAACGAAATGCATGTCATGGCTAGTAGGGTCTAGTCAACTCATTGATCAAATGTTTGCATTAGTACCTTTGTCTCAGTGTTATTTATCATTCCTGAAGTTTTCATGGAGTTCTGGGTAGTGGCCTCAGTCCTGGCCCTAAAAAAGTGGCACAAAATTCAAAGTCACTAGCATAGAACTAGCTGAAAAATTCCATAGTCGTTGGCTTGGCCTTGTTGTGGGAGCAACTGGAGACTTAAATCTCATGCATGGATTGTCAAGGGAGCAAATGGGGTGTTATATCAATGAAAAATTAAGTTGCCTCAGGGGTTGGTCACCTGGAAAGGTTAGTTGGATCTTAAAGGTTCTATAGACAGTGTGGAAGGTTAGTTTGGTTTTGTTTTTTCGGTTCCACTTCCTTAATTGTACATGGGGAGTTGAATCACGTCATGGTAGCTTCTCATCACATGTTTACCTCAATGGACTGAGTAGCTTGGGTAAATGTGGGAGGAGGGTGTTACATATGAAATTGAAGTGTATCCATTGGTAGAATAGAAAAATCTATTAGGTTATCAAAGTAGGGGAAAATTTTCACTCGGAAATAGCTCTAGTGACCCAACTCATTCTACTAAGGTTCTTTTTTACAAGCTAAAGAAGACACAAAATGAAGGATTAAGCATAAAATTGTGATTCTAACAAGACACCTTTTTTCTCGGACCACTCAAATTTGTCCAACTCATCATCACTACATAGGCTAACCTCACGCGATTGTTAAGGTTCTTGCATTTAAAGGCTTTTGATTCTTATGTTTTTTTGGCATCATTATAAAAATATGTTTAAAACTCTTATTATGGACCTTGTTTTTGGAATGAGTGTTTCCATCACATCTCTTTCCATAAAGTTTTCATTGGAATATGATTTTTCAATGTTGTATTTTGTGTTCTCTTTTTAATGTTGTGTTCTTTCATTTTATTTTAAGCCCTATCTAGGTCAAAGACAATAACCCTCTACATGCACATACACTAGAAGTGCTCCAAACAAATAAAACACATTCATTACATTCTCATTGATGGGATGAGCTTCATAAGTCATAAACTATTTATAAAAATTAAGCATCAATTGAGCAAGGAATTACCCCACGAACAATTTTCCATTTGGTCATCAATCTATAATTCTCATTAAAGACTGACGCTGGTGACTCCAAATGATGGACACACCTTGACAATCAATGGTCACGATAGAAAGGTGATCATGGAAATCCTTCAATGTTGTTACAAGCTATCTTTCACCAACAAGGTAATGGTGCACCATAACATCTCTTCTACTGGTAAGCATAAATAAAAAAATATAAATGAAACTTCAACAATAAGAGGTTGGAAGATGTTTTAGAACAAAAAAAATACATGAATCTTCTTTGTTATATAACAAAAAACACATTGATACATCAACACATATTTGCAACAAGTATTTTGGGTTACTAACATCATAAGAAAATGCGTCTAAGCCTTCAATACTCCAATAACATATAGTTTTTCTAAGTGACTTAGTTGCAGTGAACATATACTTGACGATGACCACTAATTAGAACATCAAATATTGTTATGCTATAGACATTGATTTAAATTTACTTTCAATTTATAGGTGAAAACATGGTTTGATATTCAAAGGTTCAGGAAAGACCATATATATTGGATACACAAATGGATTTGGACCTCCCACTTTGCCATCATATGTGTTTGTAAAGTTTAATACATATGTCGGTCCACTACAAGATTAAAACAAGGTGGACAATGTATTGATCCATGATGCATAGCAACAAAAAACAAATCCCACTCAAAATGACATGGGCATTGACTATACTTAAAGAAAATGGAATGTAGAAATTTGAATAACTGTTAAATTATTCACTGAGATTATCCTGATCACACACTATTTGAGCTTCATGCATAATACATAACCTCTTCTACTATTGATCATCAATTTGCGGAAATATAAACAATCGCATGCGCACATTAAAACCATAAACAATCACACATATAAACACAGTATTTATGGGAAAGTTTAAAGCTGAAAACCCCCAACTATTTGTATATTATAATGATAGAGATCATGTAACAATCATTGTACAAGCTCCTCACAAGCTCTCAGTACAATCTCCAATTGTTACACACTACACAAGCTCAGATCATACAAGTCACATGCTCCAATCTGCTCCACCTGTTAGCCAGCCTCTACTGCGCAATCCAATATGGATAATTATGAGATCAAGGTTCAAATCCCACCCGTATGCACTGTGCAATCCTCATTGGCTTCTCCATCAATGTGTGTGCAAATCTCATGCACCAGTATAGTCACAACTGGTAGTCACACTTGCTCTTTCACCTACCTCTTCACTGGTCTCCACTGAAACTGTCCATGCACTGCAGTTAACTGATGTATTCTTTAGTTGATTTATGAGTTAATAATTAGTAAATTAATTAATAATTAATTCACACCACTCTCACTAATTGTATCAATCAGTTAGACTAGATACAACTAGCTCAACTAAGTTAAACTGAACACAACTCCATTAACTGTCTCATCAACTCCACCAAACTCCGTCACATGAGTTCTAACTGAAGTCAACCATGCAATAGCTCCACTAAACCCTAGGAATAGAAAAATTCCTTCTGTCAGCTGCATGTGCCACATCCAGGCATCAAACTGAAGTGCTCCAAGAGTATAAGATAATGTTTAGAGTCCAAATATTATTAAGAGCTAATAATATTCGACATATCTATTTTTAGACTGGCAATCTAAAAATAGATTCCGCCCAGTATGTCTAAAAATAGAAGTCCATATATTTTTCCCGACTTGACCAACCATCCACAAATAGCATCCTGCAACTCATAGAACATGATCCATATGTCTAAAAATAGACATAGTCTAAAAATAGACTTTGCGCCAAAAATAGCCTGCGGGCCCACTTAGTGAAGGCGACTTCTTTCCACTAAGCTCTGTCATCTTGTTGCATTCTCAACACTCCCTCTCAACAAGATACAGATTATCTGCAACCCCTATCCTGCCCCTGTGGTATTCGAATTTGCTCCTGGTGAGCGCCTTCGTCAAGATATCAGCATCCTGATCCTCCGTAGGAATGTATGAAAGTAACATGATTCTCCGCTGCACACAATCTCTGATATGATGATACCGGATGTCAATGTGTTTAGATCTATCGTGAAATACTGGATTAACCGAGAGTTTGATGCAACTCCGATTATCACAATAAATCACAGTAGGCTCTAAGTGTGAACCGAACAACCCGACCAGGATCTTCCTCATCCATATAGCCTCGCATGCAGCCAAAAACTCGCTGCCATATACTCGGCCTTTGCTGAATTGAGTGCCACGGATCTCTGCTTCCTGCTGTACCAAGAAACTGCTGTCGACCCGATACTGAAAATCCCTCCAGATGTGCTCTTTCTGTCCGTTGGGCTCCCTGCCCAATCTGCATCCATGAAGCCACAGAACTTCACCTCATCCGACTGTCTGTACCACAATCCATATCCTGATGTGCCTCTGAGATAACGTAATACAAGCTTCCCCGCCTTCCAAAAGAGCTTGGTAGGCTTAACCATAGCTTGTGAAAGTTGGTTAACTGCATAGCATATATCGGGTCGTGTATTGCCCAGATACATAAGCGACCCCACCAACTGTCGATAAACAGTGGCATCCACTACCTCCGCTGAAGTAGCATTCTCCTTCCTCCAACCACCAGGAAGAGGAGTATCAACAGGCTTACAACCATGCATGTTGAACTTCTCCAGTATCTCTCGGGCATACTTACCCTGAGAAACAAACAGTCCACCACTGCGCTGCCAAATTTCCAATCCCAGGAAATAATGAAGGAGGCCTAAGTCCTTCATCTCAAACTCTTTTGCAAGATCCTCCTTGCATGAGAGTATCAATAGCTCATCACCTGTCAAAATCAAATCATCTACATAAAGTACAATGATCAGCAACTTACCCTCCACCAAAATCTGGTATAGGTTAGGATCCGCCTCACTCTTGGAGAATCCAAGTCCGGTGAAATAACTGTCTATCCGTGTGTACCAAGCACGAGGTGCTTGTTTCAACCCATATAGCGCTCTCTTGAGCCTTCACACATGCGACTCGCTGCTGAAGATCTCGAAACCTTCGGGCTGCTCTAAGTACACCTCCTCCTCAATGACTCCGTTGAGGAACACATCCTTCACATCCATCCGATGAATGTGCCACCCCATCTGCGTTAAGAGAGAAAGAATCATCTGTATGGAAGAATACCTTGCGACAGGTGCAAAGGTCTCCTCATAATCGATCCCCTATATCTGTGAAAAGCCTCGGGCAACAAATCTTGCCTTATAATTCTCCACACTCCCGTCAGCTACCTGCTTCACTTTGTAGATCCTTCTCAAACCCACCACTGATTTCCCCTCTGGTCTCGGGAAAATATCCCATGCACTGTTTCTGACAATCGAATCATACTCTTCCACCATGGCATCTACCCATGCGGGATCCTCCACAGCTTCCTCGAAAGAGGATGGCTCTGTCACGATACACTTGCTCATAAGAGCCATGTACCCAATATACCGGTCAGGTGACTGTCTCTGTTTGCGCTGTGATGTAGGTGCTCCTACAACCTTCTCTGCATCTTGAGCCAGTCGCTCAGCTTCTGTAGTGCGCTTCCACCCTCTGATGGTTGGCGCTGCATGAGTGGTCTCTTCCACTCCATGAACCTCCTCTTGTGGCTGATCCACATCCTGAGGCTCATCCTTAGGAACTAATAGCTCCTCATCTGCATGCAAGTGTGGCTCCCTCTCAAGCGAACACTTCATGGCTTTCTCCTCATGAAATTTGATATCCCGTCGCACAACAGTCTTGCGACTGTCTGGAAAATACACACGATAGTTGAGGGGCGTATCAGTGTACCCCACAAATATCCCAACCTCTGCAGTCGGCTCCAGCTTCTTCCTGGCATCCTTCTTCACATGAATGTAAACAGGTGAACCAAAAATCCTCAAATGGGAAATATCAGGCCTCTTACCAGAAAATGCCTCCTCGGGTGTACTCATGCCAAGTATCCTATGAGGACAACGGTTCTGCACATATACTGCAGTATTGCATGCCTCCGCCCACAAGTGAATGGGTAGGTCCTGATCATGCAACATCGCCCGTGCATCACCCACGATCGTTCTGTTCTTCTGCTCAGCAACCCCGTTCTGCTGTGGGTTATGAGGTGCTATGAGCTCTCTTCGAATTCCTTCTGCACTGCAAAAATCCTTGAATTTGCCAGAGATGAATTCACCACCATTGTCGCCCCTAAGAGCCTTCACATGCTTCCCCGATTCTTTCTCAACCAATGCCTTGAACTCACAGAACTTTGAGTATGTCTCACTCTTCTTCTGCATGAAGAAGATCCAGCACTTACGAGAAAAATCATCAACAAAGATCACATAGTACCTGTGCTTTCATTGGCCGGCTACTGAGAAAGGTCCACACACGTCTATGTGAATTCTCTCAAGGATTGTCGTGGCGCAACTATCCTTCTCGTGAAAGGTGGCTTTCACAAATTTTCCCAAGGTACACCCCTTGCACTGATCTGATTGTGCAAGAGTGCCTTTAGGAAGCCCAGTAGAAATCTGCTGCAGTATCTTCAAAGCTCCATGGTGAAGGTGGCCTAATATCCGGTGCCACAACTCGCCATCATCCTGGCTCACCACTCCTTTTGCCTTGCCTGCCATTGCTGCGCAGCCATCTACCTGCAATTGATAAAGGTTCTTCACACGAACCCCTATCCTTCGGGTCTCACCAGTTGCCTTACTGCGCAGGAAAGCCTTTCCCTCGCTAAAGACAACATCATATCCCTTGTCTTCTAACATCGTCACAGAGATAAGATTCTTCTTCAATCCTGGAACATGCATCACTTCCTTCAATACGAAGGTTTTACCAGACTCCCTCTCAAAGGAAATGGTACCGATACCGGTCGCACTGTATCTACCATCATCGCCCATCTCGATGTGCACTCCAACATCTTTCTCATCCAGATCAAAAAACAAATCTCGATCTCCCGTCATGTGAAAAGATGCACCATTGTCCAAGAACCAAACTGAACCCATCACAATTGATACCAAGCATGTGATCAGCAAAAAATCCAGCTCAAACTACGAGGCTAAGGCCTCTCCCGCTGCAGATCTAGCAGCCTGCTTATTTTTCTTCTTCTGCGGACAATTTGTGGCATAATGTCCGTGCTGGTGACAGTGAAAGCACTTCACCTTGGACATGTCCTGCTTCTTGCCTTTCGCACCGAAATGAGAAGCTTTCTTGCTCTTCCCCTTCTTTCTTCGCGCTCAAAGCGCAATTCTCTTCATCAGATGCCTTTGATGAAGATCCGTCCCTGGTACTCCGCCTTATCTCCTCTCGCACAAGATCCGACCAAAGTCGCTCCC
Organism: Pinus albicaulis; assembly: GCA_034641835.2. Taxonomy (NCBI): domain Eukaryota; kingdom Viridiplantae; phylum Streptophyta; class Pinopsida; order Pinales; family Pinaceae; genus Pinus; species Pinus albicaulis. Next base: position 1,606,212,605 of record CM076581.1, read on the forward strand.
ATCCTGGCAATTTCTCCCGACCATTGACAGAGTCCTGATAGGAATGCCAACTCTTCGGAAGCCCAAGGAGAGCCAAGCTCACCAAGTCCTCATCATCTACAGTCACCCCCACACTTCCCAGCTCATCCCTGCATTGGATGAACTTCGTGAGGTACTGGGGCATACTGTCACCTTTCTCCATATTTATGTTTCTGAGTTTATCCTTGAGCGCCAACTTCCTCTGGTCGCTCTTGCTTTGGAATAAATCTGTCAAGGCTTTCCACATCAAGAATGGAGAAGCCTTACCATGTAGGTTTGGATATGTGATCCTTCAGCCCTCCAATGTATCCTTCGACACTTTGTCAGTTTTCACAAGCCTCACCATGTTATCGCTAGAAGCGTGCTTTGGGACTTCAAAGATCATATGAACTCCTTCAACCCATTGTCATCTAGCACCACCTCCATCTTGTCCTTCCATGAAATATAATTCAAGCTGCCCTCAAGGGCATACTCCAATCACAATCCATTGAAAGACATCTCAACTTCGACACCAAGAAAACACTGCTGCAAATTCGAATTCCACCAGCACAAAACTCAACCGCTTCAATGTTTTGCAATTGCTCCAATGATCAATACTCCTCTAATACCATGTAGAAATTTGAATAAATGTTAAATTATTCACCGAGATTATCCTGATCACACACTATTTGAGCTTCATGCATAATACATAACCTCTTCTACTATTGATCATCAATTTGAGGAAATTAAACAATCGCATGCGCACATTAAAACCATAAACAATCACACATATAAACACAAAGATTTATGGGAAAGCCAAAGCTAAAAACCCCCAACTATCTCGTATTATAATGATAGAGATCATGTAACAATCATTGTACAAACTCCCAATCAGCCTCTCGCACAATCTCCATGCTCCAATCGTTACACACACACTAGCGCATCATACAAATCATGCTCCAATCTCGCTCCACCTATTAGCCACTTACAACAATCCAATATGGATAATTATGAGATCAAGGTTCAAATCCCACCAGTATGTATTTTGAAATCCTCATTGGCTTCTCCATCAATGTGTGTGCAAATCTCATGCACCAGTATAGTCACAACCGATAGTCACACTTGCTCTTTCACCTACCTCTTCACTGGTCTCCACTGAAACTGTCCATGCACTATAGTTAACTGATGTATTCTTTAGTTGATTTGTGAGTTAATAATTAGTGAATTAATTAATAATTAATTCACACCACTCTCACTAATTGTATCAATCAGTTAGACTAGATACAACTAGCTCAACTAAGTTAAACTGAACACAACTCCATTAACTCTCATCAACTCCACCAAACTCTGTCACATGAGTTCTAATTGAAGTCAACCATGCAATAGCTCCACTAAACCCTAGGAATAGCGTAATTCCTTCTGTCAGCTGCATGTGCCAAATCCAGGCATCAAACTGAAGTGCTCCAAGAGGTTAAGATAATGTTTAGAGTCCAAATATTATTAAGAGCTAATAATATTCGACATATCTATTTTTAGACTGGCAATTTAAAAATAGATTCCGCCCAATATGTCTAAAAATAGAAGTCCATATATTTTTCTCGACTTGACCAACCATCCACAAATACATCCTGCAACTCATAGAACATGATCCATATGTCTAAAAATAGACTTTGCGCCAAAAATAGCCTGCGGGCCCACTTAGTGAAGGCGACTCCTTTCCACTAAGCTCCTCGTCTTGTTGCAATCTCAACATGGAAAAACATTTAAGAAATCAACCATTGACACTGAAAATTTTCAAATCAAGGTCTAACCTTCAAAACGATCCTGCATGTCACTATGGTAATAATGTTGTGATTATGGCTCACATTCTCCTTTGAATGATACAAACATTGAATTTGGTGTATACATTTCACTTTAAAAGAAAGAATAATCACATCTACAAGGTATGTCACTGTGATAGGTTGTAACTCTTCTAAATACAATTCGAACTACTTTTAGATTTCTAAAAAAAATAAAAATTATATTGCTAAAAATCTGCGCTATGAACGCAACAAGTACAACCAAAACAAGTCAATTTCCATGTTTGATTTACATCTTTGTTTGCCATTAGATTTTCGAGTATACTCATGGTGCTCCATTTTTTTTAAATATTTTCTATCAACCCCACTATACCTAGATGCGTATGAACACCAAAAAACAAACAAAATATTAGAGGAAATTTCAGCCTAAAAGTGCCCATGAATTTTTCATATAATTTCCATGTCAAAATATGTAAACCAATCAAAATGCTTTAAATTTAAAAAGAGGTACATGCCAATATTTTGGAGGGAAAATGAGATAAACTCTCTCTTTTTTTCTTTTTTCTTTTTTACTTATCTCCTTATAAGTTTACTCAAATTTCAAGTGTAGACACTCACTGGATGCAAAATTAAATTCCACATCCAACGAGTACCCATTATGCGTACTTTTGAGAAGACCCACCTTGATAAAATTTGCAGATACATTAAAAAAATGTGTTTCAACACCTTTTTTAATGTATCTACAATTTTTATCAAGGTGGATCTTCTCAAAAGTATGCATAATGGTACTAGTTGGATGTGGAATTTAATTCTGCATCTAATGAGTATCTAAACTTGAAATTTGAGTAAACCTATAAGGAGATAAGTTGTAATACAATTTTAAAAAGTATTTTTATTCTTTTCCCTCCAAAATTCATAATTCTTATCTAAAAATGCATTGAGATAAAGGATTAGTTGAGCAATTGTACTTAATTAATTTCTAAAGAAGGATGGGTCATGATGCCACATGTCCATAGCCAACTGTATGTCTTCAATTTGTTGGCGAAGGTTGGATAACTCGTCCTCATTTCATTCCATTTGAGTTCTTTGCTCTATTGATAACTCCATGATAATGGATAAGCTAGGTACCAATTGATTGTGTCATAATTGAAGTGTGTTAATTTATTCTTGGAGTTGTGTAATGGTATCCAATTAATACTCCACTTCCATGTTTGAGGGATGAGTCATGTTGTTTACAACACCAGGGAAATGGATGGCCAACTGAAAATTAAACCTCTTGGCAAGTATCCAAAACTATGTTCTCTCCATAATCCTCCCATCTTTACTACTATGACCTAGTGAGACACCAAGCTCCCACTTCCTGGGTTGATAGCAAGCAAGCCCACAAACATGAATCAATGTACTATATTTCCAAATTACAATGTCAATCCAGTGAACAATGCGAGATTTGAAAATTTCAACCCCTTTTTAGCATCATCAAATTGCATAATTTCGAAAGTGTCTAAAAATTCGTAGACTTGGAAAATGTGGCCTAAAATCTCAATGACCCTAATGATGATTTGAATATTAAACTTATGGCCACCACTGACTTGCCTCCAACTCTTGTGCTAACTTCTTGCGTCTCAATTTCCCTGGGATGTTAGAGAAGAACCTTGATCTCCTTGAGATTGGGATCTTCCCAATTGCGTCAAGTTGATCATAGATAAGCACGAAACTATTATTGATTTCAACCAATTTACACATATGATTACTCCTTGAATAAAGTAAGCCAGCCTAATACCAGGAAACTCAAAGGCTTGTACTCTAGTTGAGGAGAACTCAATTTCAACAGTATAAAGACCCCTAAATTTGTATAAAATTTTAGAATTTCTCAATTCACTCCACTATAGGCATGAAATAAAAAATAATGATATCTCTCACCACCAATCCAACAAACATTTGCCATCAAATATTTCCTTGAATGTCTCCAAATTTGCCACTTGCCATCACAATATATATATATATATATATATATATATATATATATATATATATATATTTTTTTTTTTTTTTTTTAATTTTTTTTTTAAAGTTATATTTTTGACTTATCTCCTTATAAGTTTACTCAAATTTCAAGTGTAGACACTCGCTGGATGCAAAATTAAATTTCACATCCAACGAGTACCCATTATGCGTACTTTTGAGAAGACCCACCTTGATAAAATTTGCAGATACATTAAAAAACGTGTTTCAACACATTTTTTAATGTATCTGCAATTTTTATCAAGGTGGATCTTCTCAAAAGTATGCATAATGGTACTTGTTGGATGTGGAATTTAATTCCGCATCTAATGAGTATCTAAACTTGAAATTTGAGTAAACCTATAAGGAGATAAGTTGTAATACAATTTTAAAAAGTATTTTTCTTCTTTTCCCTCCAAAATTCATAACTCTTATCTTATTATTTTAACTATTGTATTATTATTTTTTCTTAGGAGGCCACTTTTAGGATGAAATTTCCTCTAATGTGACAACATTTGCATACTAACATTTTAACTATTTGAATGAAGAGTGTATTTTCTCTACCCTAAATTGTCATTTAGAGGTATGACTATTGCATTGAGATAAAGGATTAGTTGAGCAATTGTACTTAATTAATTGCTAAAGAAGGATGGGTCATGATGCCACATGTCCATAGCCAACTGTATGTCTTCAATTTGTTGGCGAAGGTTGGATAACTCGTCCTCATTTCGTTCCATTTGAGTTCTTTGCTCTATTGATAACTCCATGATAATGGATAAGCTAGGTACCAATTGATTGTGTCATAATTGAAGTGTGTTAATTTATTCTTGGAGTTGTGTAATGGTATCCAATTAATACTCCACTTCCATGTTTGAGGGATGAGTCATGTTGTCTACAACACCAGGGAAATGGATGGCCAACTGAAAATTAAACCTCTTGGCAAGTATCCAAAACTATGTTCTCTCCATAATCCTCCCATCTTTACTACTATGACCTAGTGAGACACCGAGCTCCCACTTCCTGGGTTGATAGCAAGCAAGCCCACAAACATGAATCAATGCACTATATTTCCAAATTACAATGTCAATCCAGTGAACAATGCGAGATTTGAAAATTTCAACCCCTTTTTAGCATCATCAAATTGCATAATTTTGAAAGTGTCTAAAAATTCGTAGACTTGGAAAATGTGACCTAAAATCTCAATGACCGTAATAATGATTTGAATATTAAACTTATGGCCACCACTGACTTGCCTCCAACTCTTGTGTTAACTTCTTGCGTCTCAATTTCCCTGGGATGTTAACGAAGAACCTTGATCTCCCTGAGATTGGGATCTTCCCAATTGCGTCAAGTTGATCATAGACAAGCACGAAACTATGATTGATTTCAACCAAATTTACAAATATGATTACTCCTTGAATCAAGTAAGCGAGCCTAATACAAGGAAACTCAAAGGCTTGTACTTTAGTTGAGGAGAACTCAATTTCAACAATATAAAGACCCCTAAATTTGTATAAAATTTTAGAATTTCTCAATTCACTCCACTATAGGCATGGAATAAAAAATAATGAGATCTCTCACCACCAATCCAACAAACATTTGCCATCAAATATTTCCTTGAATGTCTCCAAATTTGCCATTTGCCATCACAATTTTTTTTTTTTAGTTATATTTTTGACTTATCTTTTTATAAGTTTACTCAAATTTCAAGTGTAGACACTCGCTGGATGCAAAATTAAATTCCACATCCAACGAGTACCCATTATGTGTACTTTTGAGAAGACCCACCTTGATAAAATTTGCAGATACATTAAAAAAAAACGTGTTTTAACACATTTTTTAATGTATCTGCAATTTTTATCAAGGTGGATCTTCTCAAAAGTATGCATAATGGTACTTGTTGGATGTGGAATTTAATTTCGCATCTAATGAGTATCTAAACTTGAAATTTGAGTAAACCTATAAAGAGATAAGTTGTAATACAATTTTAAAAAGTATTTTTCTTCTTTTCCCTCCAAAATTCATAACTCTTATCTTATTATTTTAACTATTATATTATTATTTTTTCTTAGGAGGCCACTTTTAGGATGAAATTTCCTCTAATGTGACAGCATTTGCATACTAACATTTTAACTATTTGAATGAAAAGTGTATTTTCTCTACCCTAAATTGTCATTTAGAGGTATGACTATTGCATTGAGATAATGGATTAGTTGAGCAATTGTACTTAATTAATTGCTAAAGAAGGATGGGTCATGATGCCACATGTCCGTAGCCAACTGTATGTCTTCAATTTGTTGGCGAAGGTTGGATAACTCGTCCTCATTTCGTTCCATTTGAGTTCTTTTCTCTATTGATAACTCCATGATAATGGATAAGCTAGGTACCAATTGATTGTGTCATAATTGAAGTGTGTTAATTTATTCTTGGAGTTATGTAATGGTATCCAATTAATACTCCACTTCCATGTTTGAGGGATGAGTCATGTTGTCTACAACACCAGGGAAATGGATGGCCAACTAAAAATTAAACCTCTTGGCAAGTATCCAAAACTATGTTCTCTCCATAATCCTCCCATCTTTACTACTATGACCTAGTGAGACACCGAGCTCCCACTTCCTGGGTTGATAGAAAGCAAGCCCACAAACATGAATCAATGCACTATATTTCCAAATTACAATGTCAATCCAGTGAACAATGCGAGATTTGAAAATTTCAACCCCTTTTTAGCATCATCAAATTGCATAATTTTGAAAGTGTCTAAAAATTTGTAGACTTGGAAAATGTGACCTAAAATCTCAATGACCGTAATGATGATTTGAATATTGAACTTATGGCCACCATTGAATTGCCTCCAACTCTTGTGCTAACTTCTTGCATCTCAATTTCCCTAGGATGTTAGTGAAGAACCTTGATCTCCCTGAGATTGGGATCTTCCCAATTGCATCAAGTTGATCATAGACAAGCACGAAACTATTATTGATTTCAACCAAATTTACACATATGATTACTCCTTGAATCAAGTAAGCTAGCCTAATACAAGGAAACTCAAAGGCTTGTACTCTAGTTGAGGAGAACTCAATTTCAACAGTATAAAGACCCCTAAATTTGTATAAAATTTTAGAATTTCTCAATTCACTCAACTATAGGCATGAAATAAAAAATAATGAGATCTCTCACCACCAATCCAACAAGCATTTGCCATCAAATATTTCCTTGAATGTCTCCAAATTTTCCATTTGCCATCACACAATATATATATATATATATATTTTTTTTTTTTTTTTTTTTATTTTTCGTGGAGAAAAAAGTCGTAATTTTTCATTGATAATAAGAAAAATTATGTGTTACATCTAGCACCATATCATCTATGCTAAGATCAAAATTATGATACATATCCTCCGTAGAGTCTGTAATTTTGTCAAATACATTGTCTGTTTTTCAACTAATCTATAATAATATGTACATAATGAAAATTAATAGAGTCTGAGACATGGAAGATAAAAAAAAAAAATAACAAAATAGATATCAGTCCAGTAGACTGATTAGTATATCTGCCGGGAAATAGTAACAAAAATCAAAACAACAGTCAGATAATGATTGCGCCCTGTACATCAAAGTCCTCAATGAAAGGGCGGTGATAACATTGATATTCCTGTGCCCCTTCATGAGCTGTGATATGCCAACGACCCCAATCTAATTGCACGGCTTCCTTCGAAAGCTTGTCGACCACCTGATTTTGCTGCCTATAAATGTGCGTAACAGAGATAAAATCAAATAGTGATATTAGCAATAATACCTCATCTAGTAGTGCTTTAAGCAAGTGAGTGTGACACTGTGCCTTCAAGTTAAACCAGTTGATGATAATCTGTGAATCCCCAAAGATCTGAAGTCTGTTGCAACCTTGTTCACGGGCAAAGATGAGGATAAGCCTAAGGCTGTTAAGTTTAGCATAGTTATTTGAACCCGGACCAAGGCCCATCTTAAGGTGGAAGAAATGTGTGTCATGCAGGTGCAGGACAACACCCCCCCCCCCCCCCCCCTTGCATCCAATAGGATTGGATGCACCGTCAAAATAAGCCCAAGGTATGGTTCGGTCAATATTTTTAGGTATGATGGTCCTTTCATGTGCTTCTTGCTCATCATCTGGGATAAGTTGGAATATGGAAATGATGGACCTAGAGGTACGCTCCCAATCAGCAGGTCTTGCCAAAAAGATATAATGGTTCCTTGTAAGCCAGATTCCCCAGCCAATGAGGAGAGGAATGTTCCTATCTTTAGACCTCCTAGATTCTTGCCACCAGTTTGTCGAAGTAGAACAGACCGAGGAACCGTGCCAAATTTGAGTGCAACCAAGAACAATAGTCGTAGAGTGCTAGAGGTGTGATATTGCAGGGCAATCTAGGAACAGATGATTGAAAGTTTCCATATGTGAGAGGCATAAGCAACATCTAGATGGCCCATGGAACTCTCTTTTTCTAAGGTTGTCCTATGTGTGGGTGCAATTCGATAGAATGCATCACATTAGCAGTCTGCCCTTGGGGGGTGCATTCAATTTCCATAAATGTTTCCACCACCAAAGATTGTCATGTGGCTCTTGTTGGTTGTAGAGGGGAGTAGCCAATCTTGGGAGTGTATCTGCCTGTAAGGGATATGGCCCAAAGAATCTCATCATCCTTATCTGATAATCTAATGTTGATGGTGTGGAGAGCCTGGATGAATCTTCCCCAAAGCGGCCACCAATTTTCAGGGAGGTTCATCTCATGTGCAAATAACCATTCCTCTTCTTGATATTATGCCAACTATTAGGAGAATAAATCAACAACAAATGACATAGGCTACTACTTGCCAATTTTAAAGGAGGGAAAATCTCTCAATTAGTGGAAGCTCAGGTCAGAACTTACCAATTTGACATAAAAAATATTGTTTCCTCCTGATTTTTCTCGTTGGAAATACTAACTTCGTGTTCCACTGTCTATATTTAGACAAAAAAACACAACTTTATTGTCTATGCAAAGGTCCCCACTAACATTTCCATTTGCGCACACAAATTGTAAACATGTCTAACAATACACATACATGTGTCTCAATAGAATTTTAGGATGCAAATATCTCATTTCCTTTTGAACTACTGTGAGTCCATCTCATTTTGTACCACACACAAGTGCCAATGTACTTATCAATGAAGATGAATAAGTAAATTTTTCCTTCCCTATGTTTGATGATCTTGTGGCATAAAACACATCACTTCTTATCAATAATTCATGCGACCATCCTCCTTGAGCCTTAACTCCATTTGCATGCTCCCTTTGTGTTGCTTCTACTACTTGTCCTTGCCCACTCATTTTTAATTCCCCTTTCATAATATATGGTAGTGGACGAAAGCTTTGATTTCCATGAATTCTTAATGTTCCTTGGAATAGAGTTGAGCCTTTTTCTGCCAATTCAACTGGTAGAGCATTGTTTTGTCTTAAAACATGGTGGAATTAATAAGTAGTAAATATTTTAAGTGAGCTCCAAATATTCTTGAGAATTAATCTTAACACAAAAAAATTGTGGGGAATCTCATTGATTAAACTTTATGATCAACTACAAATCTCCAATGTTTGAGATATTTGAAATATGATTTTCCTAAGCTAGCAATAGACTTTGAAGAAGGGTATGTACTTTTGCATGATTATTTGTTCGATGTCCCAAGCCCCATGAGAACTCCATTTCTATAGATTCATTGGGGGCAGAAATTAACCCATATATATAATGTAACTTGTCTCCTCAACCTTGTTCTAAAACTTCCTCTAAATTTGAAAAATCACGTTATATAATAAAAGATGTCACATCTATATTATGTGATACTTCTAAACACAATGAAATATAATTATTGCCATTTCTTGTTTTCAAAAAATGCTCATGGAATTAGTATTATTTGGTGTCTTTTGTAACACCCTCTTCCCACATCTACCCAAGTAACCGGCCAACCGGGTTAAACATGTGACGAGAGACTACTAGCATGAGATTAAACCTCCTAGATGACCTTAAGAAAGTGGAATCGACAGAAACACCAAAAACACACCTTACAATGCATCATTGACATCCACAGGATGTAACCCAACATTCTATGGCCCTGTTCCCAGAGGAAGAACTGCTTTTTATCCACTTTGAGGTTGAGTCGTGGGCTTGTAAGGACAAATTAGCGGCGATAGACCCTACAGCCGCGGGCTAGGCTTGTCAAGGTAGCAGTTAAGGTCCAGACAACGAAATTTCCGCTTGTAGCTCCGAGATCTATGCCACATTTTCAATCCATGAGCCTATGTCACTTCCCAGAACTTCCTATAACTCAAGGAGAGGGTAATTAACATTAAACAAACATATGGAAGCAATCACATTAACCGCAACTCATCCGACCCCACCCAGCCTTAACAGGAATTTCGTCAAACTTGTTACAGACATAGCATCTACAGGCATAAACAATAGATTTAAACAAAGGGGTCTCTTTCTTATCTGAGAATGGCTAAGAAGCATTTCTCCCGTACATCATAAGCTATCATACAATCAATTTCACGATAGATACATGTGATAATCATTTACAGGCAAAAACATGAATAGAGCCATACATCATCACTAATCGAATACTTGCTTATAACCAACAAATTAACAACAGAAATACCATGAATACAATAACAATGAAATCCATACATAAACTAGTATATTTTCATACCGAATATTGGATAAATGATCTCTTCATTGCTGAATGTAAAAACCAACTGAAGATGTGACTTCCACGTTCCACTCGACCATATATTGGCTGAGCAAAATCTACTTCAGCCAATCATCCCCGTGCCATATTCTAAGCATGAATGTGGGACTTAAACCGAAAGAACCAACCAGGGCATCTTGAGGCTAAACCATCTCACCCTAATCAATAAACATGTCATAACTGGCTTTACCGTGATCTACCCCGATCACTAGGCCAACACAAGCATGGATATCACTGGATTCTCTCCGCCTAAACCATGAGGAATTTTCCTTTCTCCTAGTCTCTCAGGCTTTACCGCAACCCACAGTCTGAATCAGGGGTCACTAGGCCCTGAATCGAGACATACTCTCCAGGCTTTACCACAATCCCAAACCCAAGATTCTTAGGCCTGTAATGGAGAGTAAACCACCACCTCTCAGAATTTACCACAATCCAATCCGAGATCACTGGGCCGTAAATTGAGGCAAAGAACCTCTAGGTTTTATCGTATATCCCACCATTCACCTATTGAGGATTCCTAGGCCCACCGAGGCAACACATTATCCGACTTTACCGCAACCCACAGTCTGGTTCAAGGGTTACTAAGACATGTGCTATATCAATTTGGAGATCCACACCACTCAGCTTCAAATCCATCCTGTAATCCAGCTAAACTGAAGCATGAGAAATCCACAACACCGTGGCTATCTGGAAATGGAAAGGCTAGGCTGAATACACTATCACACCTAGAAAAACCCATGCCAAGACAACAAAGAACCACATGCAATGTCATGCATGTCAAATCTAGCAAGGAAAATACACATGCAAATCGATACCCGCAAAGAATCCCGCTGTAGCTTCTTGATCTTGCCTTTCCCTAATTGATCTTTGCCTTCTTGCTCCAAATCTCGAAGTATACCACACTCACCAAGAGTGCTCCAAGGATACTCTAAGTGTCCAATATTATGGGGGAGAGAATAATGAGAGAAAAACCTTACCAACTGATCCTCATCATCCTTTTTATCATTGATGCCTCTAATTTCTTCATTTTTCATAATTTTCCTTCATTTTCCTCCTCACATGCAACTTGTGACCTTTCACCTTCCTTTTCTCCTAATTTCCATTATTTTCATAAATAAATGTGTCAAAAATGCCATTTTTCCTTCCAAAGCCTTAGCCTTTTCCTTTTCTAATTTTCTTAGCGATAATAAACCAAATCAACACCCCCCTGGATGGTTTTCCCAACATCGAGCTTGGAATATGTGTCCCATCAACCGTGGTTATAATTTTTAACTTTTATAACATGAAATTTTCACGAGGGTTGTTACATTTTTATTTCATGGGAGTTTAATGTATAACTTATTCATGTGATACTATATATATATTATCTAGTATCAGCACAACCATATTAAAGTTGGTTAATATATGTCAATAGACACTACATAATACAACGTGCATGGCCTATTATAAAATATACAATCTCTAATTTAAATATCTCATTGTATCAAGAGTAGCAAGATGCTTTACAATCCATTACACAAAATATATTGTTATGTAACATCACATTAGAATTTATGTGTGTGTGTGAGTGAGAGATAAAATTTTAAAACAATTAAACCAACTTAGATCCAATCTTCAACTTTTATCTATTCAAGCATTGGGAGAGATCATATTTTTTAATACTTATTTTTTTATTTTTTCGCAAAGACAAAATCACTATATTCAAAAAGGAGAATGCATATATCATGGTTCTAAAAGGACTAGAATGGCCCAAAGGCCCTCAAAATTTGACTATATAATGACAATGTATCAGAAGAGAATAAAAAAAGATTGTGCCTAACAACATCGTCACCTTGAGAAGGGGTGAATTTTTTTTTAATCTTCTAGCTTTTGATCATATAAATCATTAAGCATTTGCTTCATCTTACCATATAACACTTACAATAGAGAAACAATCAAATGAAGAGCTACAACCCAAATTCCATGGACTAAAAAACTTCCTCATTAATGAATTCATGAATCCCAAAAGAGTTAGTAGGGAGAGGTAAATCTTCTTTTAAAAGCTCCCTATATTTCGAGTTTTATTCCCTGTAAACATGCCTGAAAGAAACCTAATTGAAGGACATAAAACAATATTGAATTATTTGTAGCAGAGGGCCTTGGCACAATTTTGCATTGAGATGCTATTGGAGGCCCATTTAATGATTAATTGAGAATCACCTAACACATAAAGCTTCTCGATTCCTTTTTCCTTTGTCACCTTAAGAAAAGCCCACATAACTAGGAATTCATCCATTTTTTTTTGTCCGTAAAAAAACGTTCTATTATATCATGTGAAGATTACACTATAATTGTCCATTTTTAATTACTCTTCAGGGTCACTCCTACTAGATTTGTTGGCTAGGACAAAGACACAAACAAATGTGTACAAAATGTCAAAATTCACATAAGACCCAAAACCTAAAAGACCAAAGGGTCTAGAAGACCCTTAAAATCAAGAAACAACCAATTAACATTAGGGAACTGGAGGATGATGTGGAGTTGGGTTGTCCATTTTATTGTTGGATAGGAAGAGAGGAAAAACACAAAACAATCACACGTAAACCATATGAGTTGCTGCTCTTCTATTAATCTTCGATCTCTATCAATCACCATCATTCACTTAATTGACTCTCTAACTCACTTACCAAATTCATCTATCACACAACTCGACTTGCTTACTTAATTGACTGTCTAACTCTTCATGCGAGAATAATTACCTTACTTCAACACTCCCCCTTAATTACGACCGTATGACTCAACATAACTCAAACAAGAATTAACTATGCCTTCTAGGCTTACAATAAAAAATTGAGTCAAATATCACTCAAACATGCTTGCTGGTCTATGTCTTAGCTAGGCTTACAATGACTTTTTCTCTGCTTCCAAATTTTATATCCTCGAAATTGCTTCATTCTCTGTTGCGCTTTCTTGTTGTAGGATTTCTTCACTTGTTGCTACTGCAATTGTCCTTTGGCTTGTCTCGAATTTGTGTTGAAAAATAATCTGACATTGTCTTCTACACCTTCCTCTTCACATATTTGTTCAAACATGGACTGCTGCCACCACATTACATCTTCAAATTGTCTTCTTTCCTCTGCTTCTTGCGCTTTATATTCCTGAATTTCTTTCTGCCATATTTCTTGATAGCAGAACCTTATCTCTTCTTGATTCCAATGTAGAAAAATGGTTTTAATACATTCTTTCTTGTTTTCATAAACTTCTATATCATTCTCTTCATATTCATCATCAGGTACTGTTACTTTCTTCCTATAATCTGCACACTCAAAATCATTATTCACCATTTCATTCAATTATTTTATTCCAGCTACTGCTTTAAGAGTCACATCAATTTGTTCAATTGGCTTTTGAATCCATTCTTCAATGAGCTTCAAATCTACATCGAACTTATTAACAACCTTGTTTTCAACTTCTGCTCCCATGCTGTTTTGAGTACCTGCATATTAAAAAACAATTTTAAAAACATATTTATTATGCTCTTCAGTGAGAGCTTCTTCTTCTTCCTCTTCCTTCTTTGACTTCTTTTCAACTGTATGAAGGTTTTCTTCCACTGTTATGCTGTTAGTGGATATTCTCATAAAAAACTCTTCAATCACTTTATCCTCTTCTTGATCATTCGCTGCTGCTAGATCATGTACTGCTTTATGAGCAGTTTCAACTGTTTCATATCTTGCTGCTACAAAGGAAGCTTCAACCTTTAATGCTTCATCAAACACAACGCTCACCATACTACCATAATCAATCCTTGTTTCAAAAAATAAACCAGACATATTATCAACATAATGTTCATCCACCCTATGGTGGGATATCCGAGCATGCATTTGCTCATTGTCAATTTCAGCGAAATTTCAGTTTTACCAAATTCATCAGCTGCTTCTAGATTCACCAATGCATATCTAACTTTGCAGTCATCATCCACATGTGTTTCATAACAGTGGGTTTCACCATCTTCTGCACCATCCATGTTACGATGGAGTGATTGAGTATTGGTATGCTCAAGCTCTATTTCACATATAAAGGCTTCAGCTTCTCTCTTTGCAATCTGTGTTGCATATTCTTCATCCATATGCTTGCTTGCATAATGGGGTTCACAATCTTCTGCATCATCCATATTACAGTGGAGTGCTTGAGAATTAATATGCTCTTGCTCTGTTTCACATACAGAGGCTTCAAATTCCCTTTTTGCAATCTGTGTTGCATCTTCTTCATCCATATGCTTGCTTGCATAATGGGTTTCACCATCATTTGCATCATCCATATTATAGTGGAGTGCTTGAGCATTGATATGCTCTTGCTCTGTTTCACATATAAAGGCTTCAACTTCCCTCTTTGCAATCTCTGTTGCATCTTATTCATCCATATGCATGCTTGCATAATGGGTTTCACCAAGCTATGTTGTCCTCCTAGAGTCTTCCTCATCTACTCTCAGATCTGCGTCTAACATCTTTGCATGTGACATATCCTGCTGTTGCATGTCACTCTCCCTTGCACCAAATTCTGCTTCCAGGATCTTCCATGATTCCTCGAAAGTTGTAGCTTTTGCTACCTTGCACATAACCATTTCATCCATTGCATGTTGAATGAAACTCAAAGCTAGGGAATCTTTGTCTTCTACTAGACATCTCAGTTCCTCGACTGTGGCCGGAACCTCTCTAAACACGACAACAATCTTTACCTCTTCTTTTTTATCTCTATTCTTAGTCTTCTTCAGTTGTGCTTTGCGACCCATGAAAAAAAATATGTTTTTAATATACGCCCCTGTAAGGCACAATCTTCTCCCAAAAACCTGTCATGCTTGACAAAAGATCAAAACACTTTGTGTACTCACAGACTTTGCAAAGCCCTAAAAATTTCTTTCGATTTCAATAAAACCCTTCAAAGAAATATTTTTTATACCATACATAATTTTCAAATCTTTAAAATCTTTTAAACCCTTTCAAAAACACTTTGAGAAATCTCCACTTTGCCAAAATAATCCTTTAAGAAAAAATATATTAACAAATTATTTTCAAAATTCCTTTTTAAAAAATCTTTAATTACGCCGAAAGGCGTTATATTGTGGTGTTTTAGTTTCCCCGACACCGTAGAGATTCTTCGTCTCTCGACACACCCCGACACGTGCTCGAGTTAATCTCCGAGAGGCGCCGCACTCGTTCGTCATCGTTTCCACCACCGCCTTGCACCCAGCCCCGAGCAAGCGGTACCCTCGTTCTCGCCTCCGCCACAACGTAAGCCGGGTTATGTTGATGATGCGACCGCCGCCGCCGGGCGACAACCCTCTTGGCGGTTTCCTTCCGTCGCACGAAAATCCCCTTGCGCTCACTTGGAAATTCCAAACCCGCCCTTCATCCTGTTTCCGTGCGAGGGTGGGATACTTTGAGTCCGCCACTCCTGCATTGTTTACCACGATGTGGAGGCTCCCAAATGTTTGTTCGGCCGTGTCGAATAGGTGGGCGACCTGGGAGGCCTCTGCCACATCAGCTTTGCACACGATGGCCCTCACACCATCACCGGAAGAAGCCGAGTTATTGATTATGGAAGCCACCTATTATACCTACTCTGCCAGGTTTGAGTGGATGAGTTTGCGTAACACCGTTTCCTTTCGGGCGTTTTTTTTGCACGTTCATGTGCAATTGCTAGTATAAATCTTTATTAAAAAACCTTCCACCATACCTTTTTTTATAAAAAAGACTTTGATAAACTCCATTCCTTTTTAAACTTTATGAAATACCTTTTAAATAAATCAAACCTTTTTTTGTTAAAAGGTTGATACGTATTGACCAATGATTTGATTCGTTTCAAAAACTCTTAAGGCGTAGTATTGACTTTTTTTTTGGTTCGAGAAACCTCCTTTGATACGAATACTAACGCGCTATTAACTTAGGAGGGCTGAAAACACCACAATAACTAGAAAACCTTCATATTGAAAGACCAATTTGTCCATTAACCATTCACACAAGCACTCACTTAGAATATGTTTTGACCAAGTAATATTTTACTTAAACTCTGATTTAACAATCCAAATCCAAAGCACTATTATAGTACAAGAGAAAGAGATAAAAATATGAGAAGCTCATTCCTCATGGGACTTGCATAATGCCCAATGACTAGCATTGACTTAGCCCCTCTTAACACCAGTGTCCTAAGTCAGAATGCATAATGTGATGTTACATTTCGAAGGAGCATGCAATTTTTAGAGAGAGCTCTATTATTACTACATTTCATCATTAAATCGAGGTTCACTCTATACTTTATAACCCAACTTTGTAGTGAATTCTCGTGTTTTAGGATTTTTTGATCAACAAAAGGTATCTTTCTCTTCCTCCTTTATCCTGATAAAATTAGAGGCAAACTTTTCACATATTGATTCCATTCCACAACATCTCTCCCCATAAGCCCCAAGAACTCCACACACTTCCACCTTTCACGACCAAATACTTGATGTGATTGGCCTTTAACATCTACTAGAGAATAACTTCAAGCATACTTTAGTGAATGGATAAGTGAATCCAAGAGCCTAAAATCCTTATCGACACCTAACCAAAGATCCTCTCTTGTCCTTATTTTGCAGCTATTCCCTATTCTCCAAACTATCAAGACACCTACTAGAGAAAAGGATTCAACTAGATCTTTCCACACAATAGATACACAAGAGGAATTCTTAGGCACTTTATCCCAATCTTCAATGCACTGATTATGTAAATACTTAGAATTCATCACTCTACCACAAAGAGCTTTGTTTTGAGTGAGCCTCCACAAACTTTTGCCAATCGACATCTCTATAAAGTTGGAAATATTTCCATCCCCCAACTACCCAACACTTTGGCAACTGCCACCCGACTTCGCTTCACTAAAGGAATTTTAATACACAATATGGAATTAAAGATAAAAAAATTATGGATTAAAAAATTTGATCGCTCTATATGCTTAATACATATAGTCAACCTGCTTAATGGAAGAATACTAAAAAAATTTACGGATTAAAAAAAATTGATCCCTCTATATGCTTAATACATATAGTCAACTTGCTTATTGGATGGAAGAAGACCGATCTACTCACAATGAGATGCTTGGATGCCCAGTAAGATAGTTTTTAAACCCTTGAAGTGGCTTCCATCCTCAATCCCTCCCCATAAGATTTGAACTTGAGAAGAAGTGGAGACTAAACCCTGTCCAACCAACTAATCTACACCTCATGAATTTTCAATACATAATTTACTCTTATAAATTATTAAGCTTTTATTAAAAAAACTTAAATACAATTAAATAAGTAAATATGTCACATTTAATATCGATAAATTTAATTTAAAATAAAAAAGAATGATAAAAAAAAACGAATTTCATTTAATCACATATAAATTTAATTTAATATTCATTCCTCTGTAATTCTTGATAATGGAGTTTCAATAATTATGCCCTCTAAAGGAATTTTGGTACGGTGCGCTCAAATTTAATGGGACACGCCCCATCTACGGTTGAGATCAAGCGGAGGCCATCGATCCGTGCCGCGCTCCACCAACTAATAGCAAAATAGATTTCTCCCTTTATAAGTTCTCCCAATAGGACATTGCAAGTTACATGTCTGGTTGTTGGTCGGTAATTGATTTGAGCAGCATATTTGCGATCTCTGAAATTCGAAATTCGAATTCGGGTTAGCAATGGCGCCGAAGGCAGAGAAAAAACCCGCGGAGAAGAAACCTGTCGCAGAGAAGGCTCCTGCAGAAAAGAAGCTCGCTCCCAAGGCCGAGAAGAAGCTGCCCAAAGAGGGCGGAGAGAAGAAGGGTAAGAAGAAGCATAAGAAGAGTGTAGAGACGTACAAGATTTATATCTTCAAGGTTCTCAAGCAGGTACACCCTGACATTGGTATTTCCAGTAAGGCCATGGGAATCATGAACAGCTTTATCAATGATATTTTTGAGAAATTGGCAAGCGAGGCATCGAAACTCGCCCGCTATAACAAGAAGCCCACTATAACCTCTCGCGAGATTCAGACTGCTGTAAGACTTGCCCTACCAGGGGAGCTCGCCAAACACGCCGTCTCAGAGGGCACCAAGGCTGTCACCAAATTTACCAGTGCTTGAATTGGGTATTCTCTGAATCAAATTTAATGGTGTCTTTTGGCACCACCTGTACTATGGATATTTGTCAGAAAGGTGTGCAATATTTACTTGTACTAGGTTTATTTGTGTGAAATGTTTTTGGCGAGGCTGGATGTGATGGCTTCCTAATATATGGATCTGATATGTTTGTTTGTTTACAACTTATTTTGTCTCTGGAATTCGGAGGGGACAGTTGTTGCAGTTTTTTAAACAGCTTGTGCCCTTCTGGGTTGAAAAGTTTGTGGGTTGAAAAGTTTGTGGGAATTAGATGGTCAGTTGATAATGGACATTGATCACATTTCTCTGGGTTGAAAAGTTTGTGGGAATTAGATGGTCAGTTGATAATGGACATTGATCACATTTCAAAATATACTGTTGTACTGTTGATTGTGTTTTTTTCTGTACAGATTCAAAACTATGATTAGGTTTGGATGTTTTGGATTTATTAGTTTGTTTCATGTTTCACATTTGTTTTTATTGTTATAGTTATTCAATCTTTTAATAGCCTTTTGCTTTCATAATTTTCAAAAATCTAGCCCTATGCTTTTTGATCTCATAATTGAAAAAAAATCTAGCCATACAAAGAGTCCATAGTTTTCATTGGTTTGAAAAGTTTGCGTGGATCTGAAATTACAATTGGGTTTTAATGTGATTAATTGACAAACATAATTTCTGATTAAAATTCGAACATCATTTAATTCTTCAATGACATTTTATTGTTTTTGCAATGTGTGTTGGACAATTTACCCAATTTTCATAGGCTTTGTTAAGGAAGTCGCAGTTTTGTTTGGATGAGGAATTTTGCTCAGAATTTAGCCAGAAATAATTTCAGAAATTTGGGAGTGAGTGTTTAAATGTGTTTGTGTTCATAAATTCAGTATCATGAAAAATCTTTAAACATGTAAAAGCTTAATTTAATAATTATAACCTGTTTAAAAAAAATTCCAGTTCAACCTCTTTCCATGTTTAGGAAATTACACCTTCGCAAATTGAATTCTGTTTGTGCTTTGTTTTCCAAATTTGGGTTATTATTTGCCGTACATGCTAATGGCAAATTTCTCCAAAATTTGTTATTGCTTCCACACGTTGAAGGTTGTCTCTAAGTCCTATTAAGGGCCATTATTTCTTTTATTAAAACAGTGTGTTGCTAGTTTAGTCTCCTTAGTGTATAAGTGGTTTGAAATCTATAGTTGAATTCATTTAATTCCTCATTATCAGTGATTTGAAACCTATACTCAATTTCACTGTTTTCATTTCACCTTGCTTATTTGAATATGATCTTTAAGTAGAAAGTTTTGGACTCTTATTTATGATTAGTCATGCACTTTTCATATCAGGGTTATTGAATATTAATTTTATATAATTGTCTTTGACTTATATATATATATATATATATATTAAATTGGAGAAATTGATAATTGGGTTGGTGAGAGGAATTAATGAATAAATTGAATTTGTATTCATATGATGTTAGGTTAATTTTGACTATTATTATTATAATAACTAAATATACTAATATGGTTTTTTTATGCGACAAAAGGCTAATTAAAACTACTATTATAATGACCAAATATACCAACATAGCTTATGATGTGAGACACAAGGCTAAATGAAAACTTTAAACTAGCAATAAAGCAAAGAATACACTATCACAAACTTATATTTTGAAGGGGTTCATCATATTTATTTATGAAAATCCAAACTTAATATAAAGTTTTATTTCAAAAACAATTGAATGTTGAATTTTTTAGACTCAACAAACAATACTTGATGTTTTGAACCCGTATTAGAATGGTGAGCATTTAAAAAAAAATAAAATCTTATATTGGTTTTAGATGTTTCTTATTATTATTTTTATATAATAATAATTAAATTATTACTATTATTATTATTATTATTTGTTATTTTTTAAATTAGAGAGTTATAGTAATATATGAAAAATCTAATTATGTTATAAGTGAGCTAGTGAGAGTGAAAGGTTCAACACCATGAATTGAGAATTGTTGGGAGTAGAGTTGACTTTTTTGGGATGTGATTTACATGGAAGTTTGTAATCCATAGAGTCATCATCAAGATTGATGGGGTGCTTTTGGGTGTTCCTTTCATTTGTAGTGTGTTGGGCTTTCTTGCTTGTGGAGGGGCTTGTTGCCTCCCCTTTGATCTTTGGCATACTATGTTGACTAGTAGTTCTTCTCTTAAGCATAACATAGTGAGGAAATTTTTTGTCAACAAAATGATGATAGTGGACCTCCCCACATAGATCAAGAATTTTTTTGTTAGAAGATTTATTTTCCTTTCCACAACATTATTACTTTCTTGCTGTTCTTGTACATCCAAAGCCAACAAGGTTTTGGTCTGCCAATGCAACTCAATGGCTTTGTTGAAGAGGTTTTCTCTCGTTTGTGTTAAATTGGGATCTAGTTGAAAGAAGCGTCAACCTCATTCTTGGAGACTTTTTGGCGGATGGTCTTGGCTCTATCCTCTCGCTTGATGATGTGTTCCTTGGAGTCTTGAGTTATGGTATTCTCATAGATGGTGGCAACTTTTCTCGTGGTGGTCTTTGCTCTTGTAATAGGAGGTCGGTTAGAGGAAGACCAACATGATTTGTGATTGCCCCTTCCTTAGGCTGGAGTGTTAGAGTGGTGAGGAGCCATGCCAATGGAGGGTTTGGAGTAGTGTTGAAGTAGAGAGTTGGGCTTAATGAGAATGGAGAACATAAAACCATAATGTTGGAGCGAGAACCTCTTGTCCTTAGCACACACGAGGTGGGGAGTGCCTTTAGGTAGAGAGCCTAAGCCAATGAGAATGGAGAACATAATGTTGGAGGCCAGAGAAACATGGCAAAAACTTAGCACACACGGGGTGGGGGAGCACTTAGGAGAAGACTCGCAAAATAATGAGGTAAAAAGCATGAAGGTTGGGTATTCACAGGCTTTGGGCGAGGTAGAATGATGGGAATTTGAGAGGAGGGAAATGATGAGAAAACAAGTGCGATGTAGAGGTTGGTTTATGCGGTAGGGGTGCATGAAGCTGGATAGGCCCAAAGGGCAGTAGGCATTGGAGATTCCAGGCGTGATTGATATGTGGATGAGAGGAGAAGGAGGAATGCCATAACTCAATGGTAAGGAGAATGGAGGAGGGGTCCTTGTTAGTAGCTCTGAAGACCAGGGAGGCCTAATTCCATATATTGGAAGCGAAAGTGCATTCATTTAACATGTGATTGGTGGTTTCCATTGCATTTCTGCTAAGTACACACTTGGAGAGGCCAATGAAGCCCTTCTTATTGAAGTTATCCCAAGGCAATATTTTCTTGTGCATAATTAACCAGAGGAAAATGGAAATTTTGGGCCAATGCCTGCGATCCCATAAGGCATTCCATTTTTTTATCAAAGGGAGTGGGATTGGGGGGAACCACATAGCTATATGCTTTTTTGATATGGAAGTGGCTAGTTGGGTTCTTTTCCCACTTGAGTTTGTCATTCTCACCTTCAATTTGTATTTGTCTTTGGTTGAGCTCTTTTGAAAGACTCTTCTAGGCCAAGGGATGGATTAGGTGATCTTAGTTTGAAGCTGCGAGCCACTCCCTTCAACCTGTGTTCTCGTTATTGGTATTCCAATAGTGTTTCACCAATAGTTTGTTTTTGTTCTCTATTTGAGTTTTGATCTATTTGTAATGATCTTGATTCACCCTGGGGCTCTATCGCCACTCGTTATCCTAGAATAAGTTCGTTTCACTGTTGCCAATTTTCCAGAAGTAATGATTTTGGATAAGTTCTTTGTTCCCCCAAGCTTGGTTCCACATTACAAAACCTTTGATGGTGCCACTTAAATGGATGAGAGTATCAAGGTGGTGTATAGGAGCATATTTTGCTTTCCATAATTCAACCCAAGAGGATTGAAAGTTGGTTATCCATCTCCACTAGGTTTTTGCCCCAAGGGATTTTGCCATTATTTCTGGGTCTTTGAGACCCACACCTCATTCTTGCTTTGGTTTGCAAACTTTGTCCTAAGCAACCAACACCCATTTTTCATTATCCTTTTTGCCTTTCGAGAGGAAGTTCCTTTGGATGTTTTTAAGGTGATAGGAGATTGATTTGGGGGCGGCCAGGGCTGAATATTGATAGAGAGGAATGGCTTGCAGGACCGATTTGACAAGCATCGGGCGACCAACCAAGTTTATGGTTCGGAAGGTCTAGTTGGCTATTTTTTTTTTCCAGCTTGGTAGTTAGGTTTTCCCAGTTGGATTTGGCTAGAGGCTTATCTGTGAGGGGGACACCTAGTTTGGAAGGGAAGGTGCTTAGCCTGAATTCAAGAATCTTGGCAATGTTTTGTTGGATGGGTACGAAGGTGTTGGGGAAGAACAACTTGGATTTATCCACATTGATGGAGGTACTTAAGGCATTAGAGAACTCAACAAGAATGGATTTGAAAGAGAGGGATTCTTTAATTGAGGGAGAGCCCATGAACAAGGTATCATCTACAAATTGTTGGTGGGTAGATGGGGGAGTTGAGTTATAAAGTTTTATGCTTGAGATATGTCTATTGGAGGAAGCTGTTGAAATGGAGCGGCCGAGCCCCTCAATGATGATAACAAAGAGAAAGGGGGATATGGGGTCCCCTTGCCTAATGCCTTGGGTGGGGTTAATAATATGGGAGGGAGAGCCATTGAGAATGATGGAGAAAAAACCCCCTGAAACCATGGCTATGATCCATTTAATGCATCCCTTGTTGAAGCCAAAAGCCTCCAACACTTTCCTTATGTATTCCCAATTGATTTTATCAAAGGCTTTGGATATGTCCAATTGTATAAACATGTCAGGTTTCTTTTGAACTTTGAGAGAGTGGATGATTTCCTAAGAGAGTGATACTGTCCAGGATCTGTCTACCTTCAACATAACTTGATTGATGCAGAGACATGAGGAGGGGTAATATAGCCTTGATTTTGTTTGCTAGGACCTTGAAAATGATTTTGTAGATGACATTGTAGAGAACAATGGGCCCGAACTTGTCGGGGGAGTCAACATCATTGGATTTCAAAATCAAAGTGAGGAAGGTGGCATTCAAAGCTTTTAAGATTGACTTTTGAATACGGGATTCCTCCACCAATTCATGAACCTCCATTTTCAACATGGGCCAACAAGCTTTGAAGAAGTCAGCGGTGAAGCCATCCGAGTCAGGTGCTTTACCATTGGGCATTGATATAACCACCTCCTCCACCTCTTGCATAGAGCCCTTTCTGAGCAGCATTTGATTGTGTTCTCGAGTCAGGAGAGTCGGGATGTGGTCAATTTATTTTTATAACTTTAGACTTGTTATTGCTAGTCTCAGTGAGGAGCAAGCCAAAGTATTGGTTGAGTTCCTCTTCTAGATCTGCATGGGTGTGTATTGTATTTCCCTGCCTGGTCTTGAGGCTCAAGATTCTGTTGTATTTTTTGTGCTGGATCATAGAGCAGTGGAAGAAAGTTGTGTTCTTCTCCCCACATTTCAACCAGTTTATGCGAGATTTTTGTTGCCATAGTTTTTCTTCTTCAATAGCCTTTTCCTCCCAGTTGTTATGAAGATGGATTTCCTCTTGTTTTCTCTGCTCATTGAGGCCTTTATTGATGATTTGTTGCTGCAAGACTTCCTGTTTTAGTTCCAACAATTTCTTCTCCTAGATGATATTGCCAAAAGTTTTTTTATTCCAAGTCCTTATCTCTACCTTAATGAATTTCAATTTTTGTTGGAACCTGCACATTTTGTTTCCTTGGTTGGGCTGAGGGGTATCCCACCATTCTCTCATTTTTTCCAAGAATTTTGGGTGAACAAGCTAGAAAGCCTCGAATGTGAAGGGTTTGTTTTTGGGTCCTTCAGAGATCTAGACAGACAAGGAAATAGGTCGATGGTTCGAGCCAACTTGAGGTAGGATTCTGGCGTTTGTTTCCCAGGAGGTGAGGTAGATTTCCTCCGAGAGGAGAAAGTGGTCTAGCCTTGAGGCTATTGAACATAACCCATAAAACAAACTCAAACCAAAAAAATATGCAACATCAGTTATAACAAATGCCAAGTCGGGTGGGGTCGGTGGGGTTGGAACCCCCAACCTCCACCTTGACAAGGCCGCCCACAACCAACACACCATCCATTGGACCTTGGAAGATCCGCCCTCCGAGGGTTATAAAACCTCATTTCCATAGTGCGCCCAGGCAGACTAGGTACAAGAAGGCACAAAGTTTGAGGCAGTGGAACCCTGAGCCATTTAGGGAGGCAGTGGAATCATGATCTGAGTCACATTTTCAGAGGGCCCATAATTGTCCAGTGTCCAAATTTGGCAAATTTTATATGGATTTTACACCTCTTTGCGACAGGAATCTGATAGTGGTGTCTGTTTCTGCAACAGATGTCTCCATTTTTTGTCATTTTCCAGATTGGAAGTATAAGGGTGTTTATGTAATTTTACTTGTACTTCTTCTTCTTGCCACTTAATGAATGAAAGCCTCCCCACAATTGAGTAGGGCTCAGAGACGTAGTCCAAATTGGATGAAATCCGTTATCAACCCTTGTGATTTTTTCATGCTTTCATATCCTTCTTCTCTTCTTTTATTTGCGCTTTAAGTTGCTAAGGTTAACATGTCATGGTTTATATAATTCTTTAATGCATCTATAAGCAAAATATCTTGGATCAAGTGGTATCAGAGTAGGTTTTTGTCGATGCGAATTGCATGGGTATATGCTAACCAGAAACAAGTTGCAAAGAGGTGAAGGAAAGCTTAAGTCCTTTGATCCCAAAGTAGGACGTGCACGACAAAGAAGAAACATGGCAGAAGAGGAAGCTCTTTGGGAAGAAGAGCGAAATTACCGCAAGGCATTCTACAACATGGTAGAGAAAGTAGACAAACTGTTTGCAGAGTATGAGAAGACCGCCAAGTCCGAGAAGAAAAAAGAAGATGACCACGGATCAGTAAACCATGGAGATGGTGGAGAAGAGCCTTCTCCCTCTCCATCTTCTAGTGATAGTTCCTCTTCTTCTTCTCATCATTCTCGCAGACGTCATAGGAATACATCTAAAAAACCTTTCCTTAAATTAGATGTAAAGTTTGACTTGCCTATGTATATAGGAGAATGTAATGTAGAAAATCTCAATAATTGGATTAGACAGATTGAGGTCTACTTTCGGATTCAACAGATCAAGAAAGACGAGGCAAAGATCTAGTTGGCATCCCTTCGACTGAGTGGCACCGCTCTTGTTTGGTGGGAGAGCAAATTTCAAGGTAGCAACAATCTGGGTAACCTTCTCTCCACATGGTCAAATTCTATTTCTGCATTGAAAACTCAGTTTTACCCATTGGGCTATAAGAAAAAATCACTAATGGAATGACAAAACCTAAAGCAAGGCAAATGCCAAAATGTGCAAAACTTCACCGAAGAATTTAGGAAACATGCATTGAACTTGGACATTCTGTTAGATTCACCAAGGATTGTAACTAAGTATATTGGTTCTTTACATGGTTACATAAGACATTCATTATTATTGTTTGAGCCTGCTACTATCGACGAGGCCAGTGTGAAGGCCATGCATTTTGAAAACAAGGAGACATATGAACAAAATGACCACCCAAAAAGAGCCGCAACAACAAAAAGAAGAGGAGCAAAGACCTTTTGCACCCATTGTGAGAAAGAATGACACGACAAAGCCAATTGCTGGAAACTGACCTTGAGCCGAGACCTAAGAGGGATGATAGAAAGGAGAGGCAGAAGAGAGCTGCCACCATGCAACAAGATAAAAAGTTTGAATCAGAGGAAGATGAGAAGGTTACAACTACGGTAGTTGCACGAGGTAGACCAATTGACTTGGGATCAAATTCCAGTGATGAAAGGAGGATCGCAGCTCTGGGAATTGCATCAGATGGACCCATTGATTTGGGTTCAGATTCGTGCAATGAAACAAAAATTTCAACACATAGTGTACCAAATATGAAAAGCTTGCCCAATGCGGCATGGCTCCAGGAACTTGAGGAGATCATTCAAAGCATTCAAGCAGAGAATACTAAGCTAAGGAGACTCCTACAGGAAGCAGAAAAGGAGAAACAAAGGTTGCTACACCATTTGCGAGCTAAGGATGAGGCCTTGGAGAAGTTGCAACATAACTCCCTTGAGGTAAAAAGCGTTTCTTCGATTTCACATACTTTTCATGATGACTATTTCGCTGCTTTTGAAAAACATACTACAGGTATCAGGTCCAAACTGTTGAAGAAGATGGGGTATCAAGGAAAGGACCTCGGCATTAATGACCAAGGAATCATAAACCTGATCAAAGTAGAAGAATTACCCCATCATACAAAACTTGGGTATGTCAGGAATGAAGTTGGGGAATGCTCCAAGACAGCCATCGACCCACCAATGACAGATGATGAGAGTGCCTCATCACATCCTAGCAACAGTGAGGGATCCATGAGCACTTATCAGAGACACATCGGGAGGAAGCGTTCCAAGACAATCCAAAAAGTTTGGAAGATGAAGGTTCATTGCCACAAGGATGAACGCTAGAAATCTACATGTCAAACACTTCAGGCCCAAAAAGCACCCATGAAGAATCCAGCCATCGAAGACATTCCACAAGAAAATCCGCTACAGGAAGGTGACCCATTTACTTTATTAAGTAAAAAATGGTTTTTTGAGAGGTAGTCTCTAGTTATGGCCACAATTTGTAAATCACGTGTTGCGAATAAGTGTAAAAGTGATGATGTGTCTTCCATCGCTTCAAAATGCAGCGATGATATTTTTTGGCCTTTTTAGTAGATGAAGTATTGTGTTTTTATTATGTAATCCTTGACTAATGAGTGTGTGCTATAAACTCTTGGTAAGTGAGGGGTCGTTTTAGTCATGTGTGGTTTGAAAAAGATGTTCCAAATTTGTGTGCAGGTGATTGAAAGTATGGTTTTGCAAAGACAAAAGTAGTGTGCTGGATTTGTTAATGCTTTTGGTGGTCTAAAAGCTCTTTAGTGGGGAGGATTGATCCAGGCAGATCTCAAAGGACAAGTGGCTTAAAATTGTTCAAAATTCAAATTGGTCAAATAGCTCTCGAACTAGGTTTAGCCTGAAGTTCTCGTTGCCCTGATTCCAACGGTGCAAACAGATCTCCAATCTGAGCCCGTATGGAGAAGTTAGAGCGAGTCAAATTTTTGGTCAAAGGTGGGCAGTGGGCCAAGTTTAAGTGTCCCACAAATTCACCGTCAACCAGTAGGGAACCCAACACCCGAAAATGGGTGAAATTGTGGCCTCTTTAATTTGCCCAATGACCCTTATTTTCGTTAAGTTTAAAAATGACCAACTTTGTTATAAAAAACAAAAAAATATTAAATTACAGGTGGCAGGCCATGACACCTGCCACCCCCGTCGACCATACCATGTCATATTATAACAAAAACAAATGTGAAATTATGGGGCGGCGGGCCATGTCCCCTGCCACATCCTCTGCCCATGTCACGTATATACATATTGATTGTGGGTTGGGTTGGGGCCAGGTGGAGCGGACCTCGCCCACCATCATACCATATATATGAAATGTTGCAATGACGTATATATATACAAACCACGATGTACCAGAGTGGAGCCGTCGGGAATTGAACCCGCGCGACCCATGTGGGCCGGCCCCCAACGAGCGACCCCATAAAAAATGCAGTCAACGCATTGAATGCAACCCATAAAACAAACTCAAACCAAAAAAATATGCAACATCAGTTATAACAAATGCCAAGTCAGGTGGGGTCAGTGGGGTTGGAACCCCCGACCTCTGCCTTGATAAGGCCACCCACAACCAACACGCCATCCATTGAACCTTGGAAGGTTCGCCCTCCAAGGGTTATAAAACCTCATTTCCACAGTGCGCCTAGGCAGACCATGTACAGGCGGGCACACAATTCGAGGCGGTGGAACCCTGAGCCATTTAGGGAGGCAATGGAACCATTATCTGAGCCACATTTTTAGAGGGCCTAGAATTGTCCAGTGTCCAAATTGGGAAAATTTTATATGGATTTTACACCTCTCGGGGACAAGAATCTGATGGATCTATCTATTTCTGCAACAAAGGTCTCCAATTTTTGGCCATTTTCCAGATTGGAGGTATAAGGGTTTTTTTTTTTTTTACTTGTACTTCTTATTCTTCTTGCCACTTAATGAATGAAGGTCTCCTCACTATTGAGCAGGGCCCGGAGATGTAGTCCAAATTGGACGAACTCTGTTATCAACCCTTGTTGTCATATTTTCATGCTTTCATATTCTTATTCTCTTCTTTCATGTGCGCTTTAAGTTGTTAAGGTTAACATGTTATGTTTCATGTAATTCTTTAATGCATCTATAAGCAAAGGATCTTGGATCAATTTTTCCTGCTTTCGCAAACTCCCTCTTTCCTCCCCCAAGTTGACCACCATATTGAAATCCCCCACTATAATTTTGAAAGGGTAGTTGAAGGATTTTTGGGTTCTGTTGAGATTGCTTAACAATTCAAGTCTTTCAACCACTATGTGGGGAGCATAGTCATTGGTAACACATATGATGTATGTAGTTCCTATTATTTTTAGGATTATTGTTAGAGCATGTCTTGTGCCTGCTGAATCAATGGGTTTGAATAGAGATTTCTTCCAAAAGAGTAGTTATACCACCCACAGAGCCGGTGGCTGAGATTGCAACATGGTTTTAGTTTTTAAAGCAAGTTTTCTTGATCATGTCCATGTTGTCTAGGTTGCTTTTAGTTTCTTAGAGCAACATAATATCCGGTTTATCAGATGCTATTCTATTTTTTAGGTTCATTTTTTTCCCGGACTATTGAGTCCCCTTATATTCCAAGAAGTGCAAATCATTGGGAACTTTTGCAGGGTAGGGTTATAGATCTTACCTTTCCTTCATTGATGAGGCAGGCACCTAGCTCGCGAAGGAGTAGGTTGGTGGATTTCCGGCCTTGCTTCATGTTAGGTCCTTTTGGGAAGTATTTTCTTGTAGTTAGGTTAGCTAGGATGCCTTTGTTTGCTCATTTTCCCATGGAGTTTTGTTCTGAGCTTGGGTTCATACCCTCTTGTAAAAGGAACACCACTTCGATTTTCTGGATCTGATCTTTTGGGATGGCCTCTATGCCATTTTTTGCCATTCTTTTGCTATCTTTTGGAGGTCGACTCCCTCCATAACCTCTTTTATCGCATTTTCCTCCGGGGTGGATATTTCCTATGCTTGCTCCATCTCTGTGTCTTCCTGATTTTTTTCATTTTCATTCATGCTATGTTCCTGAGCTTCAACATCTAGATGGTTGTTTTATGTGGAATATCCTTACTACTTGTGTCGTTCTTACACGGTGTTGAGAGGGGCTAGTTCCTCCCGCGTAGTGTTCATCACTTCATATTTGTTGTGTTGAATGACCTTGACTTGATTTTTCTTTGTGTATTCTCTTTTACTTTTTTTGTTCTTGTTTCCAACTTTGGTGTATCCTTGCTCGTCCTTCTTCTTGTTGGTTTGGTCTTCAGTTGTTGGGGCTTTGTTTTGAGGGCATTCACGGAAGAAGTGTCCATGCTCATGGCACTTTCAGCATCTGAAAGGTATATGCTCGTAATCAATGTTTTGGGTCCAAATTTCATCTCTATAGATTAGCTTTATGGCTTCCGGTAGTGTTCCTGAGACATCGATGTAAACACAAATTCTTGCATAGGAGATGTAGTTCCCTTTCCTAGTTCCCTCAAACATTTGAATATATTCTCCTAGTTCATATCTGATGGCTTTGAGGACTGAGGGCGCCCAATAATCTATGGGAAGGGAATAAAACCTTAGCCAAATGGGGACTCTCATGAAATCCTCCTTTTTAGGTGTAAATTTTTCCTTCCAAAATCTTTTGTAAATACCTATTGAGTTGAAGAAATAAGGGACCTCCTTCAAAGATTTTGTCTCGGTCTTCCAAAAGACAAAAGACAACTGTGAAGAAGCCTTTGGAGCCGAGTTGCAGATTTATTTCTCCCTTTGGTTTCCTCTTTGAATGTATCTAGCCCTTGGGGGCTCTTTCTGTTGGCTAGATTCCTATGAATTTGCATATCACTGTGTGCTTCTGCATGTATTCTCTGTAAACTGCAATATTGGGATCTTGGATAATCACTTATGGTATCCTCTTGGCTTTTGGGTGACATGCGTTTGTTTGCTTTGATGCCCCTGTTTCTTTAACCTCCTCATTTGCAACATCCTCTTCTACGACTGTAGTGTGAGGGGTTGAGATGTTTGCAGTGTGGTTCGTTGAGAGGTCCAACGCCTCTTTACCTTTATTCTTCTCGTTGTTAGAGGTAGTAGCGGTGAGATTAGGGCGAGCGAATGTGGAGCATGTAGTGAGTCTGGTAAAGAATGAAGCATCATTCTTGGGCGAGCTCCCGACAACAAGATCTCTGAAAGAGGGGGCAGACGGGCCACCATCCGACTTCAACGAGGGGCCTCGAGGGGAGCCCATGCAGGGCCGGTGGCGACAAAGGCCGCAGGGCAGTGCAGGGAGCTCAAACGGTGATAAAACTTGGTTACCAATTTAAAAAAATAATTATCTATGAAAAATAAATAAATTTGTAAGTATTTTTTGTTTTGTTTTTTTATTAATAAAAACAAATTATTTTGAAGCATAAAATACAAACTATATTATTTGAATATGGAAATATTTATTTATTTTTTTCGTCTTCAGAAATAGGTTTATTTGTATGAAATATTTCTCAAGTTGGATTTGATGGCTTTTTAATATAGGGGCGAAGTTTTTATTGTTGTGTAGGGATCAATAGTTGTTATAGTACTTGTAGTGTATTTGACGCATGGACGAACGAAATACACTGTGCTTGATAGGGGATGTTGCTTTCTTACAAGCAAGTAACAAGTCAATTGGTTTGTTAGATTGTTAGTGGGACAACATAACATGTAGTAAACTAAGTAAATAACACATCATGCTACAATAAAAAAGAAACAAGAAACAAAATAATCATGTACAATAACAAACTCAATCGAGTCAAACACACTAATAATCCAAACGAACAATTATTCCCCTTTTATTAGTTGCTGATGGTATAAGAGAATAGGATGCTAAATCACTTGCAATGAATCCTTAAAGCTATGGAGCTCTAATAAGGCAAGGGGTCTCTTCCCTTTAAGATTCTTACAAGCCTCTCTCTCTCTCCTCGACGGATGGTAGAATAAATGACACTTGGTGAACTTCATCTCTTGGATTGAGGTGTTTGATGGAAAACAAATAAATCCTTCCACTCCTTGTTGCTTGGACAACACAATGCTAGTTTTCTCTCAAGAAATTTGGCCAGCATAACAATGTGTTATCATGTTCCTCTTCCATGGTATTCTTGTATAGGGAAATTTCAAAATTTCCCTCCCTCTCTTAGTACAAGATGGATGTTGATACAAGAGTGGGAGGTTGATTCCTTTGTGTGCTGCACTTAAGGCCTCAAGGTGGCTGGTTGTGCTTGGCTAGCTTGCGTGGGAATATTCTTCTTCAAGTGTGCCAAGTGGCCCTAGATGGTGACTTTCCGCATACCCAGTGTTGTCACAAAATTGATCTTGATAGGCTTCTCACCAATCAACTTAATGTAACTCTTTCAAATCGCTTTTAATTGAAGATTAACTTCTTCAGTTTGAGAGGGCTCTCTCAAAGGGGATTTATGATTTTCAATATAAATACTATTAGATGGCTAACTCTATGAACCGTGACTTGGTTTTGCTTGATTGTAGGTTGAAAAATGAAAGGCTTGCTACCATTGGGCTATGGAGTCAACATCAGTGAACTTAGTGACAATAATTCTTCTCATGGAGGCTGAGGCAAATAGAGGTTTTAATAAGGATGATACATACACACAACATAAGAAAAACACAACAATTTAACCTCTAAAGGAAGTCAAAGCATGATAACATGAGTTCTGAGTAATTAGAGATAAAACTCGCTGAAGGTGATTAGACATGAAATATACAGAGCAAAAAAACATTAAACACCTCATTGGAATCTCAGGTCTGGAAGTAAAATGCCACTGTATATTACTGAAACTAGAAAAACATAAAAAGTAGCAATTTGGTGCAATATTCTCCAACCCTTTTATATTTGATGTTCAGTCTATAAATAAACATTCTTTACATTGCAAATGATCTGCCTAGCTGGCTAGATCCTCGAACTATATCTTTGACACCTAACATAATTGAAAACTACTTTCTTGGAACAGAAAAAGACAACTAACCTTTAAAAAGTTACATTCCTAATAAGACTCTACTTAATATTTGTTACATTCAGTTTCTTCAACAGTAAAACAATTACATGATAAGGATCAGATGTTCGAGAAACATTCACCATCATTAATATATTTAAAGTACCCCCTAGATTTAGGAAACACAATCCTACTTTTCAGAAATAAATAAACTCCACTTTAGTCTTGGTCTTCATGTTGAGCTCGATGAGTGGCAGTGATATTGAGTAGTCAGTCTATTCTGGGATGGCCCACTGATAGGTTGGATGTCTCCAAATGGTTGATGTGTTGTTTGAACCTCCAAAAATATTCCAAAAACTTTTTGCTACAAAACATAGCAGTTTAGGCAGTTTCGTAGCGTGGTTTCGTAGCGAATGAATTTCTTCCTTTTCTCCATCTCCCTGCCACCTTTGTTGGTCAAGAACCTTTGTTATGCCAAAATATCTAAGAAACAAGCAACCTCCCTCCTTAATCCTTCACAAAAATTATTTTTAGAACAAAAAATAATCTTCAGAAATTTCGTAGCGTATTTCGGCCTTCAATCCTAGAGCACGCTACGAAATTGCCTAATAAAACAAAATTTTCAGATTTTGTGATTTTCTTCTAGTTTGATCTTCTAAGCCAAAATTTAGGTTCTTTGCTAGCCATTGAACCTCATAAAAAATGTTTCAACTCAATTCTTTAGTCTTTAGGAGTTTCATCTTCATTTACAATGGGTTGAACTATAGGTTCTTTAACCACTTTCATCCTCAGCCCTTTCTTCTCCATCTCAACTTGAATCATGTCCAGCTTCTCCTGAAGGTCTTCCACTTGATCCTTTAATGATCTGTTTTCAGATTTCAAGTGTAAGTTGATCTTCCTGGTATGTTCGACCACCAATATTAATGGCTTAGTCCTTTTCAACAATCTTTTGGCCTTGTCCATAGATTTTGAAACATTTGATATTTGGCTATTCCATCTTTTCATCATCTGGTCAAATTCAACCTTTTTAGACCTGTGATTTTTTTCCTCTGCTTTCAATTATAATATTTATTTGCCTCCTTCCTTCAACTATTCTTTGAGGAGTTCAATTTTTGATATTTCCATTATCTTCTCTTTTCCCTTTCTCTGCTCGATGACAATTTCTTCTTCTGCTGCTCGAGATAAGTCTATGAAGCTCATTGGCTGCACCACTTCACTGATTTTATTCGTCCTTTTGCTCTCCATGGTCTTCTTTGCAAACCTGGTCATTGGCTTCCTTGGCTATAAAATAAAGCCAACATCTTCTCCTGCAAAATCTAATTTCTTGGCAGTCTTACCTTTCTTCAATTTCCTTCCATCACCTTCAATACCTTCTGCTTGCACTATTGGTGACTCTTCAATATCAATTGCATGAAGGATATCTTCCAAATTCCCTTTAGCCAATGTCTGGCTTCTAGTTATCCTCTTACTGCCTTGTTTTCTAACCTTATGTTTATGTTTTGCAGATGCTAGCTGAGGGGTGTTAGTCTCTCGCAGAGATTATGCTCTTATGTCCAATGGTTTTGCAGGGGATTGTCTTCTTTCTTATTCAACTTATTCTATTACCACTGGTGATGTAGTAGTTCTAGGTTTTAAGAATTTCTTTGGAGTGAATACATCTATTTCATATCCACTCATAAACAAAAAAAAGTCCAATCTCTGTTTAACCTTCTCAATTCTTCCAACACTAAGAAATTTATCAAACCATGGTGAAATAAAGATGTATCATTGCCTTCTGATTTATCTTGAACTCTATCTGGCATCTTTCCCAAGCTCCTGTACAAAAAGAAAGGTAAGTCAAGTGATTTCTTACCTACAAAGTGCAAAAGGAGTCTGAAATGGTAATAGTAAATCATGTGGAATCTTCCCTCACAGATGAATTATTTTTGAATGACCTTCAACAATTTTTCATGATTTTTCTCCATATAACTCCTAGGAATAGCATTAGTTAAATCAATTCCTCTGTGCTCTTGCTTGAGAAACTCCTCACAACCCTGCATTGTAAATTTTGTACCCTTAAACCATTCTTCACCACCTCTAAGGATTCTCGTAGCTTGTGATATGCTCTCTGGTGTTACTGTGAGATTCAAAATCCCAACCTTTGATGCTGTTCCTGTAAAATTAGTAGCAAAATCCTTTGAAACCTGTGCATGGAAACCCTGCAACTTTTGGAAGAATTGTAGGCAACCCGTCCCCCTGAAAAATTCCATAACAATAGGGTCTTCATTAAGTAATTTCAGATCCATGGGTTCATCCCTGAAACAATGGTTACCCTTGTTTGTTTTCTTTTTTGAAGCCATGGATGATTTATAGTCTTCATTTCCTCGCTTGCTAGTGACACCTGCAGAATTTGAATTCGACAGCAACTTGCTTGGAGTGATGAATCAGCGCTCTAGGAATTGATTTACACGCAAAGATAAAAAATAATATGACAAAAGGTAGGTTTGGGGTAAGGTTTAAAAGGTTAATTGACAACTAGGTTTTTAATAATAACACATGCAACAAAAAAGAATAATGATTACATCGAATATGGCTATGTACATTTGAAACTTATTATAACGACCTTGAAAAACCTCAACCTTTACTCATCTTATCATAAACTAACACCTCACATCGCTCTGACAACCTTGGCTGAAAAAACGCAGTTTCGTAGCGAAGACAGTTAGGCTGCTGACAGATTTTCTACGAAACTGGTATGCACTTTTGAGATTTAATGCATGGGAATGACCACTGATTTGATGTGAGGTTGATTTGACTGAATTGGCATGGATGGAGGTGAACTTTAAACTTAGGGTAGACTTCATAAAAATGCAAAAAAATTCATACATCACATTAAATGATTTAAGAGACCTCATCAATTTGGTGAATGACCTGCATGACCCCATCAAGGAAAATTTTACAACTAAATGAGTGATAACAGTGGCTCCACTTGGGATGGTGTGCCTCTGTGGTACACCAAATAACCTGCAGTTGGAGTGCCATCCATCTTTTGAAAATAAACTTCTGAAATTTGCCAAGCTTTATTCATACTTTTATGGCCTTCTCCTCGGGCTCAATTTTGATGATCAACTTGTCTTTATTAGCAAAACAACATAATAAAACAGAATATATACAATGGAGTGAAAATTCAGTAAAATTTAAGAGGAATAGTGCTTTAGAAACCTGCCATTGACAGGTCCTCCAGCACAAAGTTGTCCATCCAACTCTTGAAGTAGATAAGTATTGTTGCGATGGTATGCAACTACTATGAATGGTCCCTTCCAGATGTTTTAAAACTTTCCATGTTTCCCCTTTTCCTCAATTCTGGCTTCCCACTTTAAAACTACATCTTAAATCTGAAAATTTTCTTCTTTGACCTTTCTATCAAATGTTTTCTTTACTATGTTTTGTGGCTACTGAAGGTTTTTGTATACCTCTTCCATTTTTTCTTGCAAAGCTATAAGCCGGTTTATCCTCCTCTAAATGGCATTAGGCTCTTCTTCAAGTTCTTGCAGCGATTTCATTACAGGCACTCCCATGGATGCGGGAAAATTTGCTTCAGCTCCATACACTAATTCATAAGGTGAAGTGCCAATGGATTGCTTTGTACATACTCTATTAGCCCATATAACATATTTCAACTTCAGATGCCATGATTTCTTGTTTTCCTGTAGTACCTTTTTGATAATTCTCACAATGCTTTTATTAGAGGATTCAACAAGGCCATTACCCTGGGGGTAATAAGCAGTTGAGTGTCCAAGTGTTATATGATACTGATGACAAAAGCTAATTAAATTTTTGGATTTAAAAGTTTGTGCATTGTCAGTAATAATCTTCATAGGACAACCAAACCTGGACATAATATTGTTCTCTAAGAACTAATTAATCACTGAATAATTTGCCTGCCTTTTTGGGATTGCTTCGATCCACTTAGTGAAATAATCTGTGGCTGTCATGATTCAGTGATGTTGTCTTGAAGATGATGAGTGTATTTCACCAATAAAATCCAACCCCCATTGTTGGAAAGACACCTCAACATATATTGGCATCAAAGGTAAATGAATCAACTTTTTCTTACCATCAAATATTTGACATTCATGGCAAGCATCGATCTTCTTATAAACATCCTTGAACATGGTGGGCTAGTAGTACCCTGCTCTGAGAATTTTGTTTGTTATGGCCTTCCAGTAGTGGTGTCCTCCACAATCTCCCTTATGAAACTCTTCAATGGTCCTTTCAGCTTCCTCTTACTGCAAACAGTTTAAAAGAATTCCATCAGTATCTTTTCAGTACAAATTCTTATCTACAATGCAATATCTTAACGATTTCATCTTCACAAACCTTTGTTTTGATTTATTCAACTCTGCAGGAGTTATGTGATGATGCAAGACAGAGATAATATCTCTATACCATTTAGATAAAATGAACTTCTCTTCAATAGGAATCAACTCTTCATCTTCCTCTGGCAGCTCTAAAATTTCTACAATAAAATTCATGTCAGGACAATCAAAATTGGATTGTGCCATCAACTTTTCCAACCCCTGTCCTTTCACCAATTTTGTAGGTCTGATTTCTATGTCATATTCCAACAAATTAGCTATCCACTTCCCTCTCTTTCCATCAAGATCAACTTGTGTCAAAATGTCTTTAACCACAATGTTAGGCACAAATGCAATGACATGAGAGTGTAAAATATAAATTCTGAAATCATTGATAGCTTTGATCAAAGCATATCCCTGTTTTTCCAAAATATTGTACTTCAGCTCTGAGTTAGCAAGGGTTCTGCTAAAGAATGAAATTGGTTGTTCTGTACCTTGTTGTCCTCTCTGCAGTAAAACTCCGGCTATTGTATTTTCAGATGCAAATGTGAAAACCAAAAATTCTCTTGAAAAATTTGGACTAATCAACACTAGGGCTTGATTGAGGACTTTCTTTATCTCTTCAATTGATTTCTTGGCTTCAACTCTTTTCTTCAACATCTTGGTAATGTCCTTGACAATTTCAGCAAATTTCGGGATGAACCTTCTAACAAAGTTTACTCCCCCAAGAAAGGATTGAATTTCCTTCTTGTTCCTTGGCAGATCTATCTTATGTATGGCATTAACTCCGAATTAAGAGATTTTTGAGGTCTAAAATGAGCCTACTAAGGAAACAATAAATTAATAGCTAAACCAATAAAATAATATATATGAATTTGCAATTCACTTTTTGCACCAAAATCCATGTAACCATTGTTAAATTCAATTCAAAAATTGTACTAAAATAAAATTAATAAAAAAATTGTATTAATGTGACTATAAATAAAAATGAGATTTTCAAGAAAAAATCATTATCATTGCACAACTAATGCATTTGTCCTTTGTACTTAAATAACTTAAAATAAAATATAAATATAAATTCATAAATTCTTAATTATAAAATATATTATTAATTAAAATTTATATTATTTAAATTATATAATAACATGTAACTAATATACTATATAAAAATAAAATAAAATAATATATTATTTTATGTATGAATTTTATATTAAATATTGAATTGATTTGATTTATAGCTAAATATTTGAAAATATACAAATGTAAAATTTATTGAAAAGTGTGTAAATACATGAAGATTGTGTAAGGATATGCATTATTTGTTTCAAAAAATATGAAATGACAATAATAATACTTTATTCAAAAAGTGTGAAATGAGATTTATTATGAGTATTTTACTTTGAATTTAAAAATACTTAGAGCACTACCATGGCTAACCATGATTTTTTATCAACGATTAAGAATGTAACAAATAAGTACCTTTAACTCAAGCAATGCCACCTCAACCATTAGGGATGATGTCATAACCTAAATTGTGATTGGTTCTCATAAAATGAATTTTGATTGTACATTTTTCTTAGGAGACCCATTTTAGACCTCAAAATTCCCCTAATGGTTTGGATCGATATTTATCCCATCCTTTGATATAATATGTCCAAACAATTTTCCAGAAGTTAGAGCAAAAATACTTTAAGTGGGATTAAGAGAGATACCAAATCTTCTACACTTCTGCAGAATTTTCTCTAGATGCTTCAAATGATCTTCCTTCCTTCTTGAAAACAGTTATGTCATCCAAATAGACCACAACTAACTTATCTTTCTCCTCAGCAAAGGCAATGTTCATTGCCCTTTGAAAGGTCATTCCTGCATTCATCAAACCAAAATGCATCTTGGCGTACATGAATGTACCCCATGGTGTGGTAAAAGAAGTTTTCTCTTGATCTTTTGGGTGTACCAATATCTGATTGTATCCTGAAAAACCATCCAGCATGGACATCCTTTGAGAGCCAACAATATTCTGCAAAATCTGATCGATCTTAGGAAGATGATAGTTGTCTTTCAAATAAGCCTTATTCAATTTTATGAAATCAATACAGATTCTGATCTCTACACTCTTTTTTCCAATTGGTACCAAATTATCAAGTCATTTTGAGAATCTTAAAGGAACAATAATTTTTGCATCAAAAAGTTTCTTAATTTCCTTCTCAATCAGAAGCATGAGCAATGGATTAATCCTTCTCAATTTCTATTTGAAAGATTTCTCATTCTCTTTGAGATGAATGGTATACTGAATAATAGTAGGATCATACTTTTTCAAATCAGCATAACTCCATGCAAAAACATCAATGAACTTCTTCATCTTCTCAAATATTTTTGTCTCATCTCTATAAAAAGAAACTTGGAAAGCTTTATCATTTTAGGGACTGCTACTGTACCCAGATTACAAGTTTCTACCTCCTCATCATCAGCGTGCATTCTAGGGGATTTGAAAACATCATTTTGATCAAAAAGTTTTTAAAGTGGGATAAGACCCTTGGGTATACAATTATTTTTCAGCTGCAAAACATCAGAATTAACCTTAGTTTCAGCAAGCATGTTTCGCTGATCCACTTGTGTGCTTTCAAATTCTTCTTTTAACTCTATGAAATTTTTGACTTGCTAGTCATCTTCAAACACTTGCCAATGGATGATATTATCTGGGATAGCAGGTCCATGCCGAATTTCAATTTCATACTTCTCAGTAGAATGTGTAGGGATGACAAACAAAATTGTAGAAACAGCTAGAGAATCAACCACTGAGTTTTGATCCCTAGTTTTCCCAATAAATGCATATTCTTGAAAATTTTCCAACATTTCCATAATTAGATTTATGTATGCTCTAATCTTCACATCTTTAGTTTGATATACTCCTTCAACTTGTTTCATTACCAACTCAAAATCTCCACACACTGATATCTTTTTGGCACCCAATCTTTTCAAAATTTCCAAACCCAAAAACAAAGACTCATATTCATCCATATTATTGGTACAGTCAAAGTTAAGTTTGAAATAATAAAACTTAATTTCATCATTAGGAGTAGTGATCCATATGCCTGCTCCAACCCTCTCTCTTCCAGTAGATCCATCAAAGTGTAGAAGTCACCAGCCTTCCGCCTTCTCTTTTCCAATTTCCTGACTTTCAACTTGCTGATTTTCAATTTGTTGAATTTCTTCTTTCCCTTCACTTTCTACTTCATCGGTTAGCTCATTGAAAATAATCCTTGATCCTAATTCAGTTTCAACAGCATAAATGGGAAAATTTTGAGGTTTATCCTTGCTGCTTACCATGTAGTTCATCTTACTCTCCCTGTACAATCTTCTCTGCTCACCAAAAACATGAATGGTGGCATATGTCAAGTCCATCTGCATGGTGCCTTTGATTTTTGCTGCCCAAGATCTGGATAAAAGCATGCCAAACTTGGGTGGAATATCTGCCACAACAATGTCCATTACCATTGTCTTGGAAGGCACTTTTGTTAGGCCAACAACAACATCTTTTATCAATCCTATGCATTGGACTCTTTTAGATTCAAAAATAAATAAATCCTTATATGGCCTAGTGTTCTCCAAACCCATCCTCTCCATAATCACCTTAGGCATGAGGTTATGAGAAGCCCTCGAATCCAACATGGCATTGTGTAAGGTCATGTCATGGATACTAAGGCTGACATAGAAAGGAGGTACTTCTTCAGTATGCTCATCTTCCAATCTTGGTCCCAAGTAGATGGTAGGATGGTATTCTTGTATATTAAGGATATCTGAAGCTCCTGGTTGAGAATTCAACATTTTCGCAATTTTTCTTCTGTACTCATTTACCTTGAGAATTTCTCCAAAGGGAACAAGGATCTTAATTTTAGAGATCTCATTCTCCAAATTGAAAACATAAGTGATCTTTTCATTCTGTTTGATAGGGGGAGGAAGTGGTGGATCCTTTTTAGGCTCAGCTGCTTTAGGAGCATCTTTCTTTGGTTGTGTTTTATTTTCATTGATGGGAACATTTCTGTTTCTAAGGTTGTATTACTTCTGCATCTCAAATATAGTATGTTGATAACCCTTAAGATTGTCAGATTGTCAGATTGTCCCTCACCCTTATTCAAATCATGATCAAACTCATCATGCTCCTCTTTGGTTAGAAACATCATAGACAT
Source organism: Pinus albicaulis (assembly GCA_034641835.2). Lineage (NCBI taxonomy): Eukaryota > Viridiplantae > Streptophyta > Pinopsida > Pinales > Pinaceae > Pinus > Pinus albicaulis. The sequence continues at coordinate 1,606,254,001 of CM076581.1, forward strand.
GTTTTCATTTAGGCAGTGGATAGTGTCTTCTTGAATCTCAGGATGAGTTTCTTCTTCATCAATCAAATTCTACTGAAAAGGAGGCCTCACTTGAGGGTCAGGCTAATTTATTTTTTCTCTTTGTCTTTGCTGATTTTGAGGCCTTCTAAAATATGGATTTCTAATTTGTGGATCATGTTGTGCAGGAGGTGAAGAGGCGGTTCCAAGGGCAAGTATATCCATAGGTTTCTCCATAGTCTTCATCATAGAATCAAACTTATCATCTGAGGTGGAAGGCTTTTCTTCTTCTTTTAGTTTTTTTTTACCCATCTCAGACTTCTTAGCTACTATCATGTTCACTTCTACTTTCATAGCATCATTCTGCATTTATGCTAGAGAAGTAGATTCTCTTTCTCTAAGTAGAATGGAGAAATCATAATCAAATGCCTCTGCATATCGTAATTGAGCAACTACTGGGGGAGGTTTAAGATGACATGTATAGAATTGTATAGCTTGTTAAACCTCCTAGAGAAATCTTGGATAGTTTCATCTAAAGATCTTTTTAAACTATTGTATTCAATCAGGGCCTGCACATGGTTTGTTCTATTCCCCCATTTTCTCATAAAACTTTCTTCAAACTAATTCCAATTCTGCAAGCTTGCTGGAGCTAGGGCTTTAAACCATTTTCTGACCTCATCAGTGAAACTTTGAGCAAATAGTCTCATTTTAACATCTTCATGGTCTACTTCCTCTCTATCTATGAAATCATTGAATTGGTCTACATGTTCCTCAGTTGTTATTTCTTCTTCACTTCCCCAAGTTTTAATTCTACCTGAGTATTTACTTGGGAGGGGATTAAGAACATCTGGGAGGACAAGTGGGGCATATCTTGCAGGTGAAACAAGAGGAGGTGGAGGTGCAACAATTCTAGCCATAATGACATGGACTGTGGTATTTCTAGGAAAAACAGTAGGAGAAGATGAGCTATTAGGAGGTGGTGTAATTGGTCTTTGCAGTCCAGATACAAATGAGCTCCACTCAAGAAAAGGTATACCAGATTTTCTTCTCAGCAAGAATTCAAATGGGTCTAACTCCTTTAACTTTTCAAAAGACTCTCTCTCTAACAACAATTTTGATGTGACTGTGTCCCAGATTTTTTTTTTTTTTTTTGGTTACTAGGGTTGAGGTATCAATAACTAGTCTTTGCATGTCTAGAATTATCTCAATTAATTCATTTTCACTCTTATACCTAAACAAAACTTCTTCAATTTGATCATAAAATTTCTTATCTTCAAGACTTCGAACAATTTTAGAGGACAAAGCTCTTAAGTGTGATGAAATACCTAATTTTGAAGAGATGCTTTCAATGCCTCTGAGAATGTGTTCTCATGTTCCTCTTCCCATGGTAGTCTTGTATAGGCAAATTTCAAAATTTCCCTCCTTTTCTTAGTACAATATGGATGTTGACACAAGAGTGGGAGGTTGATTCCTTTGTGTGCTGCACCCAAGGCCTCAAGGTGGCTCCAAGGTAGCTGTACTTGGCTGGATTGAGTGGGAATGTTCTTCTTCAAGTGTGCCAAGTTGTCCCCGACGGTGACTTTCCGCATACCCAGTGTTATCACCAAATTGATCTTGATAGGTTGTTCATCAATAAAATTAATGTAACTCTTTCAAACCACTTTTAACTGAATATTAGCCTCTTCAGTTTGAGATGGCTCTCTCAAAGGGGATTTATGATTTTCAATAAAAATACTATTAGATGGATAACTCTATGAACTGTGACTTGGTTTTTCTTGATTGCAGGTTGAAAAATGAAAGGCTTGCTACCATTGGGCTATGGAGTCAACATCAGTGAACTTAGTGACAATAATTCTTCTCATGGAAGCTGAGGCAAATAGAGGTTTTAATAAGGATGATACATACACACAACATAAGAAAAACACAACAATTTAACCTCTAAAGGAATTCAGATCATGATAACATGAGTTCTGAGTAGTTAGAGATAAAACTCATTGCAGGTGATTAGACATGAAATATATAGAGAAACAAAACGTTAAACACCTCATTAGAATCTTAGGTCTGAAAGTAAAATTTTACTGTATATCACTGAAACTGGAAAAACATAACGAGTAGAAATTTGGTGCAATATTCTCTAACCCTTTGATATTCAATGTTTAGTCTATAAATATACATTCGTTACATTGCAAATGATCTGCCCAACTAGCTAGATCCTCGAACTATATCTTTGACACCTAACATAACTAAAAACTACTTTCTTGGAACAGAAAAAGACAACTAACCTTTAAAAAGTTACATTCATAATAAGACTCTACTTCATAATTATTACATTCAGTTTCTTCAACAGTAAAACAGTTACATGATAAGGATCACATGTTCGAGAAACATTCACCATCACTAATATATTTAAAGTACCCCCTAGATTTAGGAAACACAGTCCTATTTTTCAGGAATAGATAAACTCCAGTTAATTCTTGGTCTTCATGTTGAGCTAGATGAGTGACAGTCATATTGAGTATTCAGTCTATTCTGGGATGGCCCACTAACGGGTTGGATGTCTCTAGATGGCTGGTGTGCTGTTTGAACCTCCAAAAATCTTCCAAAAACCTTTCGCTACAAAACATAGCAGTTTAGGTAGTTTCGTAGCGAATGAATTTCTGCCTTTTCATCCATCTCCCTACGACCTTTTCTGGTCAAGAACCTTTGTTATGCCAAAATATATAAGAAACACACAACCTCCCTCCTTAATCCTTCACAAAACTGATTTTTAAAACACAAAAGCATCATTAGAAATTTCGTAGCGTATTTCGGCCTTCAAGCCTAGAGCATGCTACGAAACTACGTAATAAAACATAATTTTCAGATTTTGTGATTTTGTTCAAGGTTTGATCTTTTGAGCCAAAATTTAGTTCTTTTCAAGCCATTGAACCTCATAAAAATGTTTCAGCTCAATTCTTTTGTGTTTAGGAGTTTCATCTTCATTTACAATGGGTTTACCATAGGTTCTTCAACCACTTTCATCCTCATCCCTTTCTTCTCCAGCTCAACTTGAATCATGTCTAGCTACTCCTGAAGGTCTTCCACTTGATCCTTTAATGATCTATTTTCGGATTTCAAGTACAAGTTTATCTTCCTAGTATGTTTGACCACCAATCTTAATGGCTTAGTCATTTTCAGCAATCTTTTGGCCTTGTCCATAGATTTTGAAACATTTGAGATTTGGCTATCCCATATTTTCATCATCTGGTCAAATTCAATCTTTTCAGACCTATGCTTTTTTGCCTCTAACTTCAATTCAAATATTTATTTGCCTGCTTCCTTCAGTGTTTCTTTGAGGAGTTCAATTTCTGATTTTTCCATTATCTTCTCTTTTCCCTTTCTCTGCCTGATGAAAATTTCTTCTTCTGCTGTTGGAGATAAATCTATGATGCTCATTGGCTGCACAAATTCATTGATTTTCTCTGTCCTTTTTCTCTCCATGGTCTTCTTTGCAAACCTGGTCAATGGCTTCCTTGGCTAAAAAATAAAGCCAACATCTTCTCCCGCAAAATCTAAATCTAATTTCTTGGCAGTCTTACCTTTCTTCAGTTTCCTTCCATCACCTTCAATATCTTCTGCTTGCACTATTGGTGACTCTTCAATATCAATTGCATGAAGGATGTCTTCCAGATTCCCTTTGGCCAATGTATGGCTTCTAGTTATCCTCTTACTGCCTTGTTTGCGAACCTTATGTTTCTGTTTTGCAGGTGCTGGCTGAGGCGTGTCAGTCTCTTGCAGAGTTTCTGCTCTTATGTCCATTGGTTCTACAGGGAATCGTCTTCTTTCTTCTTCAACTTCTTCTATTACAGCTGGTGATGTAGTAGTTCTAGGTTTTAAGAGTTTCTTTGGAGTGACTACATCTATTTCATATCCACTCATAAACAAAAAAGAAGTCCAATCTCTATTTAACCTTCTCAATTCTTCCAACACTAACAAATTTATCAAACCATGGTGAAACAAAGATGTCTCATTGCCTTCTCTTTTAACTTGAACTCTATCTGACATCTTTCCCAAACTCCTGTATAAAAAGAAAGGTAATTCAAGTGATTTCTTACCTACAAAGTGCAGAAGGAGTCTGAGATGGTAAGAGTAAATCATGTGGAATCTTCCCTCGCAGGTGAAATATTTTTGAATGACCATCAACAACTTGCATGATTTTCCTCGATATAACTCCTGGGAATTCCATTAGTTAAATCAATTCCACTGTGCTCTTGCTTGAGAAACTCATCACAACCCTGCATTGTAAATTTTGTACCCTTAAACCATTCTTCACCACCTCTAGGGATTCCTGTAGCTTTTGATATGCTCTCTGGTGTTACGGTGATATTCAAAATCCAAACCTTTGATGATGTTCCTGTAAAATTAGTAGCAAAATCCTTTGAAACCTGTGCATGGAAACCCTGCAACTTCTGGCATAATTGTAGGCAGCCAGTCCTCCTGAAAACTTCCATAGCAGCAGGGTCTTCATTAAGTATTTTCAGATCCATGGGTTCATACCTGAGACGATGGCCACCCTTTTTTATTTTCTTTTTTGAAGCCATGGATGCTTTATAGTCTTCGTTGCCTCGCTTGCTGGTGACACCTGCAAAATTTGAATTCGACATCAACCTGCTTGGAGTGATGAAGCAACTCTCTAGGAATTGATTTACATGCAAGGATAAACAGTAATATGACAAAAGGCAGGTTTGGGGTAAGGTTTAAAAGGTTAATTGACAACTCGGGTTTTAATAATGGCACATGCAACGTAAAAGAATCATGATTACATCAAATACACCTATGTACATTTGAAACTTATCATAATGACCTTGAAAGACCTCAACCTTTACTCGTCTTATCATAAACTGACACCTCACATCGCTCTGACAACCTTGGCTGAAAAAATGCAATTTCGTAGCGAAGATAGTTAGGCTGCTGACAGATTCGCTACAGAACTATTAGGTTGTTTTGTAGCGAAATCCACTAATTTCTTTTGTAATTCGCTACGAAATTCTGAAAAACTGATAGGTGTGCACTTTTGAGATTTAATGCATAGGAATGACCACTGATATGATGTGAGGTTGATTTGACTGAAGTGGCATGGATGAAGGTGATGTTTAAACTTAGGGTAGACTTCATAAAAATGCAAAAAATTTCATACATCACATTAAATGACTTAGGAGACCTCATCAATTTGGTGAATGACCTGCATGACCCTATCAAGGAAAGTTTTACAACCAAAGGAGTGATCAAACCCAAGACCACGCGACTATATGAGGGATAGCAGTGATGATCTTCGCTACTATCGAAGAAAGGGTCGCGTAGATCGCTTAGGGCTAGTACTTTCTATGCGCTATTTGATAAATTTGCTTGTTTGACCTTAGGAAAAGTTAAAATTTTCAGACCCTGTAATGTTTTCCTTCCCTATAAATCCTTAGTTGTACCTTCTTCTTGACATTTCCTAATGTATTTTGCTTGTACGATTTTCCAGTGATAACAATACTAGTCCCACACAACCATCAAAACATGACAAAAAAAACATTCTTAATTAAGTTATATAAGTTATTCAAATATGTCCAAAATTGGCCCATGTATTGATTCGACTTACAACTGTCCAACACTATCCCTTTGTATCACAATTTGACAAGACATCATGTCCCAAGTACCTTCGGGTCTGATTTATAAATCAAGACAAAATTAACAAGCAAAAATTCCACCCAAACTTTCCAACAATACACATCACATTAGACTCAATCCCAATAAATATACATTGGAGTTGTTATGAACATAGTTCATTGATACCCGCAAGAGAATAGAGAATGTATGTGTTAGGCATAACTGCATATATGTTCATCAATGCACCTACTCAAAGCAATAAATGACACCAACACACAAGATTCAGAAATTAAACACAAGATTTTGGAATTAAACACAGGAACTCACAAAGGAAAGCACAAGGATCAACCATAAGAGTTCATCAGCGATTGGATGGCATCCAAATAAATCCACAACACATATTTGAATTTGGAATAAAAACAATCCATGTCAATCTTTCCTTCCAATCAAATTCAACAACAAAAATCTATAAAAGCACCTCACAATTGCTTCATAAACTTTCTTTCTACTCATCTGTGGTTGTATTTGCTCCATCAAAGATTGTGCACATTGTAATCATGTTTGAATAATTCAAGTATTTTGCTTCTATTTTTTTTAATCGTCCTTTAATTTACAATATAAACTTCATTTTTTTTCTTCTTCTTTATTTCTTTCTGTTATTTTTAATCTTCCATTAATTTACCATATGAAGCTATTGTTTTATGTTATTTTTAATCTTCCCAATCTTCCATTAATTTACAATATGAAAATATTGTGTGTGCAATTTAGTTTGTGTGTGTGAAATTGCAAAAAAAAACCACAACATGTGAGTCAACATAGAAAATTAATCATGCCCAACATGTAATTTAGGATGTGTGTGAATTGCAAGCAAAAAACCGTAGCGTATGAGTCAACAAAGACAAAAAATTAATCATGCCCAACAAAGACAACGGAGACAAAAATACCAAAGCATCTGAGTCAAAACGCATGCCTGATATTTCTATCAAACAAATTAGCTTGATATTTTTGTCAAATTAATGTTGAATTCTAGTCTTTCCATAATGTGAAATTCCAGTATCTAAAAAACGTGCATAACCAGCAATCTTGTCTTTAAGTAGCAGTTCCTTTAATATAAGCAACCGTGTCCTTAAAAAAGGCTTACACATAGGATGTCAAACAAGTGCCATTTCATTCTAGTTGCTCATGAAGTTAAGATAATTTCATTAATTGAAGCATGCAATGGAAAAGGATGGATATGATATGCCTATTCAATATAAGAAAAGTAAGGGATTGGATAAATTGCTTCATATTTCAAATCAAGAGGCATAAGCTCTTAACTAATTTGATTTTATTTTGAAGTATGCATTTTCCACTGCTGAAAAGGTTGAGCATAAACCCTGCTCTGTTGAGATTGATAACACAAGGCCATGCACATGGAATTCAGTTGTCAGGATGTTGAATTATCATTCCTTAATCACAACAATTTGGAAGCTTGTATGCAATAACGTGGATGTTTGGTCATGTCATGCCTATGAGAAAAAAATGAAGAAATTTGTTTCAAAATTGCTTGGATATTTATCGTCTATTTTGGAAGGAAATTTTATTGATGTTAGTTTTCAGTTAGTTGAGACACAAATGGAAAATGAACACAAGGTAGGTACAATGGAGGAGGCATCTTCACAGCTGATAAGGAATTCAGTTTTGTATGAACAACAAAAACCTCTTCCATTGCAAGTTGCGAAGGCTTCAGTTATCATTTTAAAGGAGGCATGGTGGAAATTTTTATGGGTAATCCCCTCTAGAACTTCTACATCTCAGAAGAGTAATCATTCTGAATCAAATCAAAGGAGATTTTCATTATAATCTATCAGAAGACTAATCATTCTATGTGTGAAATTGCAGGGAAAAAAAAAAAAACATAGCATTCGAGTCAACAAAGAACAAATTAATAATTCTCATAATGAAATTTGGCTTATGTGTGTGAAATTGCAAACAAAAACCATACAATCTGAGTCAACATAGACAAAAAAGTAATCATGCCCACCAAAGACAACAGCGACAAAAATACCAGATCATCTGAGTCAAAACACATAGGCCTGATATTTTTATCAAAATAATGCTGAAGTCAAGTCTTTCCATAATGTAGAAGTTCGGTCTCTAAAAAATGTGCATAAGCAACAATCTTGTGTTTAAGTAGTGGTGCTTTTAATACAAGCAACAATGTCCTTCAAAAAGGCTTACATAGGATGTCAAACAAGGGCCATTTCATTCTAGCTGCTCGTGAAATTAAGACAATTTCATTCAATTGAAGCATGCAGTGGAAAAGGGTGGTGATGACTTGCCTATTCAATATAACCAACAAAAGCGATTGTAGAAATTGCTTCAAATTTAAAAGCAAGAGGCATCAACTCTAACTGATTTTATTTTATTTTCAAGGATGCATTTTCCACCACAAAAAAGGTTGAACATAAACCCTGCACTATTGAGATTGACAACTCTGAGCTGTGCACATGGAATTCAGTTGGGGGGATGCTGAATGAACATTCCTTAATCACAACAATTTGGCAACTTGTATGCAATAACGTGGATGTTTGGTCCTATCATGCCTCTAAGAAAAATGAATAAATTTGTTTCAAAATAGCTTGGAAGCTTCTGGTCTATTTTAAAAGGAAACTATAGTGATGTTAGTTTTCAGTTAGTTGAGACGCAAATGGAAAATGAACACAAGGTAATTACAATGTAGGATACATCTTCACAACTGCTAAGGAATTCAGTTATGTATGAGCAACATAAGCCTCTTCCATTGCAAGATGTTAAGAATTTAGTTATCATTTTAAAGGAGACATGGTGGAAATTGTTATGGGTAATCCCCTCTAAAACTTCTACATCTCAAAAGACTAATCATTCTGAATCAAATCAAAGGATATTTCCATTACAATCTATCCAAAGAGAGAGTTAGCATTTTACTAGCTAAACTCGTGGCACAATTGCAGAATTGGAAGCAATTGTAGCTAACAATGTAGATAAAATAAAATATGCAATGTCTGTGTGATGTTGTTCACACTAATTAATGATCTGACCATTGATTTTTCTATTACTTCATGGTTGGAAACCAACATCAGTTAACAAGGCACCTAACATGTGTACTGGGGTGTCTGAGGTTGTTTGAGGCACTCTATAGATTGGATGCCTTAAATGGGATTATGGATTATGTTATGTTAAATTAGATTTTATGCCCTACATCTTATTTCTTTAGGTTATTGACTATTTACATAAATATTTACAGGTAGGTTAGAATAATTTCTATGGAAGTACAGGTATGTGTAAAATTGTTCTAAAAGTCTTGGAACTAGAGTGTTTTAAGATACGGTCAAACACTACAACTTTTAGTCACCTTTTTCACTGAACTTAACAACAAATGAATTTGAAACTTATTTCAATTAACCAACACCTATTCTTAGCATTTGTAAGGAGACAATTTGATCGGAGTATTATGGATTTGATGCCTTGCTCAGGATACATGATTATGTTCAGGCTAATTTTAGGTCTGATATTTCTATCAAACACATAGGCCTGATATTTCTATCAAATATAGTCCTGATATCGTTGGATGGAGATTCAAGTCGATGCAAGCACATAAATTTCTTTTTCAAATATATACAAGTTGTAAGTATAGATTGATCTGTTTATATTTAAATTTCAGGAATTAAATAAGACTAAGTTTCTATTATGCAGGTTGCAATTATTGATTACCATTTTCATATTTAAATTTATTATTAAAATAAGACTGAGTTTCTATTGTTGAAACAACTTCCACTGACATAAATAAATTTTAACAATATGCATGTTGTTTTATCCATGCCATGAGTTTCAATTGTAGATCATATAAGGAACAAGAGGACGCGAGGGACCAAGGGTGCCCAATTGCGATGCACTTCATCAGAAGATGAAATGGTCTGTTGTTATGAAATCCCTCACTGTAGAAATTATATAACTGATATTTTATATATCCAAGATTCTTCTAATCACACACTATTTTAACTTCATGCACAATATAGAATCTATTCCACCATTGATCATCACATGCGGAAATTAAATCAATTGCAAAGCACACATGAAACCATAAAAATTCACACACATTAACACAATTGTTTAACGGGAAAGCCTGAAGCTAAAAACCCCAACTATTTGTATATAATATATGTCATAGAGATCATGTAACAATCCTCATACAAAGCTGATCATATCAAGCTCTCAGTACAATACAATCGCTACACACTAATATGTCTGATCTAGCAAATCCATGCACCGATCTCTGCCACTTGCTAGCTTGCCTCTACTGTGCAATCCATGCTGAAGAATGGCTCTGAATGAACTCCATTGTACCTAGCTTGCACTGCGCAATCCTCATTGGCATCTCTACTGAGTGTTGGATGCAATCAATGCATCACTATAGTCACAATTGATAGTCATCTTGCCCTTTCACCTATCTCTCCACTGGTCTCCACTGAAACTGTCCATGCACTGTAGTTAACTGATGTATTCTTCAGTTGATTAATGATTTAATATTTAGTAAATTAATTATTAATTAATTCACACCACTCTCACTAGTGTATCAATCAGTTAGACTAGATACAACTAGCTCAACTGTGTCTAACTGAGTTAAACTGAACGCAACTCCACCAACTACTTCTATAACTCCACCAAACTCTGTCACATGAGTTCTAACTGAAGTCCTCATGCAATAGCTCCAGTAAACCCTCAGGAATAGAGTAATTCCTTCTGTCAGCTCCTATGCCACATCTGTGCACTTAACTGAAGTGCTCCAAGATAATAAGATAATATTAATAGTCCAAATATTATTAAGAGCTAATAATATTCAACATATCTATTTTTAGATTGGCAATCTAAAAATAGATTCCGCCCAATATGTCTAAAAATAGAAGTCCATCTATTTTTCCAACTAGGCTAACCATCCACAAATAGCATCCTGCAACTCATAGAATATGATCGAAATTTCTAAAAATAGACATAGTCTAAAAATAGACTTTGCACCAAAAAATAGCCTGCGGACCCACTTAGTGAAGGCGACTCTTTTCACTAAGCTCATCATCTTGTTGAATCTCAACACTCACCGAGCTAGGATGTCTAATGATAAGGAGCCTTATACTGCAAAGCAAATACAACAAGGACTGCATGGACTTTCAAAGCCCCTTTTTCATCGAAAAGGCTAAAAATCCACCTTTTAGCTTTAAAAGTTCTCATTTTAACATATCAGGCCTCTAAGCGCCTTTCAGCTTAAGCTATTAGCCCCCATTTCTCATATGACCTCACTCTATGACCGACGGCTAAAAGTCCTTAAGCCCTCTTCGGCTATCACACATCGTTCATCGCTACCTAACATTCCTTATTCGTTGAACTCCTTTTCCGCCGATGTGCGAAACCTCGACACAATCTCGACCGTTGATCTCCGGAGATCCAACGGTCATCGCTCGTCACGCTGCGCCCATCCATCGCACATCGCACATCGCAGTAATCCATTTTCACTCTGTATTTCTCTGTCGATATGCCGATCTTCCGAGATAATCTCCACCGTTGATCTCCGCAAATCCAATGGTCCTCGCTCCATCGCACATCGCAGTAATTCATTTTCACTCTGTATTTCTCCGCCGATATGCCAATCTTTCGAGATAATCTCCACCGTTGATCTCTACAGATCCAACGATCCTCGCTCCATCGCACATTGCAGTAATCCATTTTTACTCTGTATTTCTCCGCCAATATGTTGATCTTCCGAGATAATCTTCATTGTTGATCTCCGCAAATCCAATGGTCCTCACTCCATCGGGCCTTCGCAAATTTCCCGATCACTCATCCAATATTTCACTCCCCCTCTCTGATCTGGACCGTTGATCTCCTTCATCCAACGACCCACATCACTCTTGCTTTTATAACCATGCAACTGATCATCCTGCTACATGACAAGATTGCTGACGTCATTGCCGGTCCCACCCGGCCGCGCAGGTACGTCTGTCGCTTTCAACCACCGTCGTTGATCTGATTTGCCCAGATCGGACGGCTCTCGTTCGTTTTTGCACCCAATTCGCAACAGCTCCCTAACGCGCAACTCTGACGTGAAATGAACGGTTTTGTGAGGACAGGCGTCGCCCACCTGACTGTATCGCGTTCATTCCGCTCGTTACCACTTACCACCTTCCACTTGCGCGAAAACCACTCCAGTTTTCTGCAAAACCGCATTTTGCATAACTTTGCGCCAAATCAGATTTAAACTCTGTTTTCGCTAGGGAAACGCTTCTGCTACATTCCCTGCCTCTGCACTGCTCCTCTGCCTTCACCTAAGCCTTCTGAAGCAGTCTACCCCTCATCGCAGGATTTATTTAACTGGTTTGCTTTCTGTGCAGGTTTCCATGGCATTTTAAGTACGCAGGCCGTCTCATAGCTAATCACAGTGGCTTGAGGCCAAGGATGACGATCCTCCACGCCCAAGAAAGCAAAGAAAAAGCGATAATAAGGGTCAGTTTCACATCTCAGTCAATGGATCATGACCATTGGCCATTCTATAAGACCCTCCAACACAGAAGGCCAACTCTCCCACAATTAACGGTATTTCCTTCGCCAGTAGCAGTAGGGGCTCTGCCTCATAAAACAACAATGATCATTCATGACTGGGCCCGCATGGCCTTTTACCTTATGTTCTTTTCACTTTTTCATTTCGGGTAAAATCTTTAGTTCACTCCTGCAGTTTTTACTTTCAGATTAGTAAATTGTTTACATTTTAGTTAGAAATGGCTTTAGGCCTGCGTTGTAAGATGATGAGAGGCAGTTCTACCTCATCATAATTTTTGTTTTTGATTTAGACCTGAAACAACATAAAAGCACGCGGGGAAGATATTTTCCCAAAATATCTTCTCGCGCATAGGAATCAGAGGTTATAAAAATAGGAAAAAAACACTAACAAAAGGTTCCATATTTTCCAAAGGACTCACTAACTCGAGTATTCTGTATGTATTTTGTATGAACTTTGATAGTTGATGTTTGAAGATCTTGTAGGGTTTTAGTAATAAGAAGTTTTGCTGGAATTGGGGATTCTGCTTGGGATGATTCACAGTTTGTAACTCTCTCTATCTGTGTCTTTTAATATAAGTGTTCATTTTGTATTTCTCCATACTTCTCGTATCTACAGGTTTTTGGAATGTGAGTGCTCCCATGTTTAGACGTGAATTTATCATAGCAGATACTCATGTTTTATACATCCATAGCACTTTAAATATGGCCCAGGCCTGATACATTGTTCATTTTCTATCTCTTCCGTCGTTCTTCCGATACTAACTACAATGGATTCTTATCTTTGAACAAGCCCAGATATATGGATTCTTATCTTTGAATAAGCCCAGTATATATGGATTCTTATCCTTGGATAAGCCCGGTTATAGTTGATATCTTACTCCATATTTTTCCATAGTCATCGCTCACATATAACTTGATAACTGTGTATTCATTTTAGAAGTCGGCCCCCTTTACAACATTCTATTTTAGAGTTGTCTGATGCATTTACTTATTGCAGTTTGTACTCAGTTTTTGCAGTTTTCCTAGTTGTTGTGTTTAACTTTGGGGTCTTGGTTCCACCCTTATTAAAACCATTCATCTAAGCGATAGTTGCATGAGAGCCAAACATTTCCAACTGCAGCCAGTTGAGTCATATGCTCCTTGCATTTAAGATGTCCTAGGCACTGGTCTTTATACAACTCAAGGCTGTCTCTAAGAGCTACAACATGGTCGATGATGTCAATGATGCCGATTCTCCATGCAATAATGTTGAGAATACCCATGTGGTGGCAGATCCCACTATCCAACCATCTACCACAAAGCCACCCTCAACCACAATACAAGATGCAAGCTCAACAAAGAAGATCAATGCCAAAAGAGGGTGGACAAAGGAAGACATGCTAGGTGCAATTAATGACGTAGATTTCATGGGATATTTAGTACCTGCATATGCAAAAAAACATGGAATTGCAGCCTCAGGCATACATTATTGGATTAATGGGCTCACTCATACAAAGCGTAGAGTGCATGTTACTGTTATGACTGAAGAGGAGGAAGCCGAGGTGGTTGTGTGGTGTAATAAGATGGCCCAAATGGGACATGGGTTAGAGTTGGTACAACTCAAATCCACAATAGCTCAAATCTGTAAGGGGAGGCCAAACCCCTTCAAATATGGGTTTCCTAGAAAATCTGTGTAGTGGGTTTAATTAAAGGCATCCAAAATTTTTATTATGAGCAACGGAGGTTCTTGACAGAGACAAGGCTTTAAATTTACGCCCTGCAATTGTGTCTAAGTTCAATGACACCCTTTGATGTGCACATGAGAGACATTATTATGCCCCAAACCATATCTGGAACTGTGACGAAACAAGCTTACACGTAGGAAGGAATTGTGGCATGCGAGTAATTGCCAAGAGAGGGAGCAAAAAAGTGCCAAATTTTTTGATTAGGAGTAGAGAGTGGATCAATATACTTTGTTGTGTCAATGAAAATGGTTCTTCAATCCCAGGTTTTTATTTATTCAAAGGAAAAACACAACTTAAAAACGATATACAGAATTGTGAACCAAGTGCATGCATGGCTGCACATCCCCATGTATGGATGACAAAGGAAATCTTCTTGAATTTAATTTTTCACTTTGCTGCATCTGTGTTAGGTGGAGTCTCGCCTTAAAATATGCACCTGCTAATTTTAGATGGCCATGGAAGTCATGTGTTGGAACGGGTCCTCCTAACAAGCTGCGAAACTGGTCCATTTTGATTATTTTTTATTATATTTAGTATAGCGCAGGGGTTTTTGGGTGGTTCAAAGCCCCGAACGCATTCTAATGGGTCAAAGGGTAAACTAGGGGTCCGAAAACCATGGGTTGCATACCATAGGAACGTTGAGGCTAGATTGTTATAAATAGAGATGCATTTTGGATTGTAAATGATAGGAATTGATGTGATCTATTGTTTAAGCTATCTGTTTGGGTTTTGGGGAACGGACTCCTGCTGGTTGTGTGCGCTGAGATCCTAGTCCAACTGTGTGCGGACCCTGCTGCTGTGTGCAAAGGTTGGGAAGGGAATTGTATGAGGAGATTGATGAATGAATGTGAAGGATTATTTAAGATCTGAATCTGTGAGTACTGTTGTATGAACTGCTGATAATTGTTGTGTTATGTATTTTCTGTATTTTCGTTGCGAAGGTTGATGTAGTGAATGCTTGGATATAGATATATTCTGCTCTGTTTATATAATGTTGTGTTGATGTTATAGAAAGAATATAATTATAGATATAGTGTACGTGGATGCAAATAGATGCATAATTAACCCTGCGACGAAACAAGGTAATCTGGGAATTACATAACAAAACGCAGCTCTGCTTGCCTTACCCTTCCTTTCTCAGGTTGCGGAAACCTGGTTCTAGCACCCACCCATACTACTTTGGGTGAGACTATGACCTGCGAAAGCAGGTCACTGCCAAAAGGGCCAGTAGTATAGGGGTTTGTTGGCAAACCTTGCACACCGAACCTGGGTTAGGACCGTCAAGCCAGCACCATGTGGTGATACAGACAATTGAGGACGCCAACCATTTGGGCATTGACCTATTGACACTGCCAGGTCATACCACTCACAAATTGAAACTCCTTGATGTTAGCGTGTTTTGGCCTTTCAAGAACTATTTCAGGGCAGAGCGAGCTTCATGGATGAAAAATAATCTAAGGGTGGAGGTAAAAAGATTTGAGCTCAGCTTGCAAGTAAAACATTTAAAAGGGCTCTAACACCTTCTAATATAAATCAAGGTTGGATTTAGGAGGACTGAAATTTGGCCATTGAATGTTGATGCTCTTAATGATGATACTAGTTGCAATCTGACATTTGTTGTGGAAGGTCAGAAAGTAGAGGACTTACATGACCATGTTGATGCCCAAGAAGATGTAGATTGGCAAGAAGATGATATTACTACTGAAGGTTTGCTATCCCTTTCTCAAGGGAGCCTCTATGATGATGAACATGTATGTGAGACACAATTCAGTAATGAACCAATTGCCAATAACATGGAGGCTTCCACACCCACTGAAGCACCTACTAATTCTGCATGTGATATTCCAAATAAGGAAATTGATCATGAAAATGGAGATGCAAATGTGGTTTCAAATGAGAATGTAACAATAATCAACAATGACCAATTGAGCAGACCTGGATAAGATGCTACCCATCTAGAATAACTAGTAAACTCAAATACACAGTTGACATCGAGCAAGCCTAGGAAGTGAAGTTCCACCTGCTACAGTCAGTCACCCCTAAAGCCCCAATTAGTTACCAATTGTCCGAATTTATCTAATCAACCAGTCGGTTACCAAATATGGCAACCCAAGTAACCCCACCATCATGGTTGGAAGAGGTCATGATGAATAACAATAAGCATAATTTGTCATCCACCAATGATGAAAGCATGTCAATGCCTTCTCAACTAGTAGAGTTGAGCACTAAACTTGTTCATTATTTTGTGGACAATGGATCACTGAAATAAGAGTCTATTCAGAATGAAGTACCAAACGAGGACCACAATGGGACTTAATCAGGTTTACTTGAGGTTGAAAGGCAAGTGTCAAGCCATTAAGAGCATGTGACAACGAACCAAACAACCCTTGGTAGGTTCCTAAAGCTACCAAAAGAGAGAGTGAAGGCCTCATCAACGCATTCAACAACATACTATTTGCGGTTAAAGATGAGTTCACAGTTACTCACCTCTGAAGAATATATGAACCTAATGTTCAAGTCTGAATGTAGAAAACTTGAAATTCAGGAATCTAAAAAAAGAAAGAATGAGTTTGCCAAGGAAAAGAGAGATTCAAGGATTGCAACACCAACTTCTTGGGAAAAGGAAAGGCTTGAAAGAAAAAAAATAAGGGAAGAGAAGGAAGGTCAAAAATAGTTGGCAAGGCAAGAGAGGGAGGCAAGAAAGGCTCAATAAGTGTTGGGAAAAAAGGGGTGACAGACAGGGAAGAGTATGGTGCAAGTCAGCTGGAGGCAAACAAGATGATTTCCAACACTTTGGACCACATTGCAGATCATACACCATCATACCAGGACCTAATTAAGATCCAAGCTCCCCATTATCATCCAAGGGTTATACCCACCCCTTATACACCTACCAGTGCAGGGGTAAATCCTATGTATTATAGGCCACCTCTAGTTAGTGTTGGTGTTAGTAGAACAAGTGGACAATTAGACTATTCAATCCCTCCATGGTTACAAGGAGTACACTGGACTCGAGCATGTTAAAAAAAATTGGCTCAGGAAGACACTTCAACAAGCTTGGTTAATTCAGAGAATGGAGACCATCAGGCATAGGGGTGGCATGAATTTTTTGTTTGTAACCAAATTGCAATGTTGATGAAGTTACCATCCCTTTTTAGTTTGTAACAAAATTTCAATGTAGGTTCCAATGTGTATTTCGATACAGTTCAAAAGACAAACATACAATTTAATATATTAGTTAAATATACAATATGTTTTGAGTATGGTTTATAATTTATAATGTTACAAAAATAACTAACTGGAATGTTACAAGAACAGACTAACTGACCAACTAAATTCCAATGTTACAAAAACTAACTAATTGCAAAAACCCTGCATAATTTATAATGTTACAAAAACTAACTAACTCAATTGCAATGCTACAAAACCTAATTGATTAAAAAACCCTGCATAATTTATATTGTTGCAAAAACTAACTAACTAACATGTAGCATAAACTAACTAACTAACTAACTATATTGCGATGTTACAAAAACTAACTCATTACAAAAGCCTTGCATAATTTATAATGTTACGAAAACTAACTAACCGACATGTAACAGAAACTAACTAACTGACTAACTATGTTGCAATGTTACAAAAACCCCGCATAATTTATAATGTTAGAAAAAATAACTAATTGACATGTAACAAAAACTAAATAATTGTTACATAACATAAGCACTCCAACTGTTACATAACATAATTATTAAGTTCGCCCATAATTTAGCTGTTACATAACATAAGCACTCCAACTAGATTTCATTTAGCAATGCCTCCTTCAAGAATTGCATTGCTGCAAGTTAATCCACTTGTGAATTCATTATACATTATGAATACCTTGTTTAGAAAACATAGTATTTGCAGGTTATGCGCTTCCATAACAACCTAGCTGAAAGAGTTATGGCTCATGGGTCACCTAAAAAATGGCTTAGTGCCTCTCTTTGTATAAAGGTATAAAAATGCAGTTAAGAGTGGGAATGTAATCATAAGAAGACAACAATTTCTAGTAAGACAAATTTTTTCATAGTTACTTACAACAACCTATTAAACAAAATAATAATATGAGAATTGGATGAAAACAAGGTTTTTTAAAAATTATGAACCATTTGCATATCATGAACAAATTGAAATGTTTTGAATTTAAACTTAAAGAACAATCTTCATATGAACACAATAAGCCACTAAACCACATTATAACACAAAATTTCATTTCTTGCTTTAAAAGCCTTTAACTAGTGCAAAAACCACAATTTTATTTTCAACCTAAGCCACCAATTGAAGCCACAGATACTCCATACATTCACAGAAGACAAACAAGCCACCGAAAAACCCACAAAACCCACATCATAACCCAAAATTCCATTTTTTCTTTAAAACCCTTTAACCAATGCAAATACCCCATTTTGTTTTTCAACCTAAACCAGATAATCTACCAATTAAGCCACAAAAGCCACCAATTGAAGCCACATATACTCCATACATTCACAGAAGGTAAACAAGCCATCGAAAAACCCACATTATAACTCAAAATTCCATTTTCTCTTTAAAACCCTTTAACAAGTGCAGAAACCCGAATTTATTTTTTAACCCTTAGCAACAAAAGCCACCAATTAAGTCACAAAAGCCACCAATTGAAGCTACATATACTCCATACATTCACAGAAGCCACCAATTGAAGCCATAAATACTCCATACATTCATAGAAGGCAAACAAGCCATCGAAAAACCCACAGAACCTACCTTATAACCCAAACTTCCATTTTGTATTTAAAACCCTTTAACTAATGCAAAAAACCCATTTTTTTTTCAAACTAAGACACAAAAGCCACCAATTGAAGCCACAAATTCTCCATACATTCACAGAAAGCAAACAAGCCATTGAAAAACCCACAAAACCCACATTGTAACCCAAAATTCCATTTTTTATTTAAAGCCCTTTAACCAGTGCAAAAACCCCAATTATTTTTCAACCTAAGCCACAAAAGCCATCAATTGAAGCCACAAATACTCCATAAATTCACAGAAGGAAAACAAGCCACCTAAAAATCAACAGAACCCACATTATAACCCAAAATTCTATTTTTGCTTTAAAAACCTTTAATCAGTGCAAAAACCCCAATTGTTTTTCCACCTAAGCCACATAAGGCACCAATTAAGGCACAAAAGCTACCAATTGAGTCCATAGATACTCCATACATTCAAAGAAGGTAAACAAGCCACCAGAAAACCCACAAAACCCACATTATTACCAAAAATTCCATTTTTTGTTTAAACCCTTTAACCAATGCAAAAACCCCATTTGTTTTTTCAACCAAGCCACAAAATCCACCAATTAAGCCACAAATCCACCAATTAAGCCACATAAGCCATTAATTGAAGCCACATATACTCCATACATTCACATAAGCCACCAATTGAAGCCACAAATACTCCATACATTTACAGAAGGCAAACAAGCCATCGAAAAACCCTCAGAAAATACATTATAACCCAAAATTCCATTTTCAATTAAAAACCCTTTAACCAATGCAAAAACCCCATTTTGTTTCAACCTACATCACAAAATCCACCAATTAAGTGAAAAAATCCATCAATTGAAGCCACAAATACTCCATACATTCACAAAAAGCAAAAAAGCCACCGAAAAACCCACAAAACCCACATTATAACCCAAAATTCCATTTTTTCTTTAAATCCCTTTAACTAGTGCAAAAACCCCAATTTTTTTTTCAACCTAAGCCATAGAAGGCACCAATTAAGCCACATAAGCCACCAATTGAAGCCACAAATAGTCCATACATTTACAGAAGGAAAACAAGCCACCGAAAAACCCATAGAACCCACATTATAACCCAAACTTCCATTTTTGCTTTAAAACCCTTTAACCGGTGCAAAAACCCTAATTTTTTTTCAACCTAAGCCAAAGAAGCCACAAATTAAGCCATATAATCCACATATACTCCATACATTCACAGAAGGCAAACAAGCCAGAGAATAACCAATATAAAAACCATACAAGTTTCAGAGAAGGCACAAAAGCTAGAGATTAACCAACATAAGACGAATGGTGTGAACACTAAGAAAATAGATGTGTTGAAAAACACAATTTCAGGTATGGATGGCAGGATGAAGAATCCTACTAGGGAACGACGATGCCAAGCTCCAAATGCTTGTTTAGCGAGCTGACCATGGTGTCTAGTGTCGGGTCAAACATGGTCAAGCGAATGAGAGAAATCGAACAAACATCGCTCCGATTCCCAACCATATTCAGTGACATACAACCCTGCAGGAACACGATGCCACCTAAGGGAAAAAACCCTTTACTGCACCCACACTCCACCTCTATGGTTGAACAACACACCGCAACAACCAAATAACACAATGCAACATCTGAAAAAGATACAGATGGGGGTTCACCTCACCATAAACCAATACCTCACACAAAACTACCGGCAGATAAAAATGAGCAGGTTTTGGGCCTAAACATAAATGGATTGGGAGGGAAACAAGGTCAAGTAATCGAGGTAATAATAACCCTAAATGATATCAAACACAAAGGTGGGGTCCACTCCAGGAAGGGGACGTGTGGATGTACGTAGGCGTCTATTGTCATTCAACAAAGTTAGCTCGACAGTTGTCAACTTTGGTCCACGTAGGGAGGCCACGCAACTACTGGCCTCCCTACCATATGGATCTATTTGTTTTATGGAATCAGAGGGGCAATTGTTGCATTTTTTTAAACACTTGTGCTATTCTAGGTCGAAAAGTTTGTGTGAATTATATGGTTAGTTTATAATGGACATGGATCACATTTCAAATTATACTAGTGCACTTTTGGTTGTGTTTTCTTTGTTTGCAATGTAATGGGTTTGGTCTGGAAAGTAATAGATGTCACAATGTGATACCTAATTTTGGCTTAATATTTGAATAATTTGGATACAAATTTTATTGTGTGGTATTTGAGTGCATTTTAGTTCAGTAAAGTATTTATTAATGCTTATTTAATTGAAGGCAATCGACCTGTACTCATGACGAAAAAACACTGTCTTCCAGATTTTTATTCTTATTCATTTATTTTTGTAATTATTATTTTTTATTGATTTTGAAATCTTTTAATTTTGTAAAAAAAAAATCTTTGTAGTTAAAAACCTCAACCTCAACCTCCATTTGTTGTTCCATTTTATTTATGTTAATACCCTTTAGCCTCCATTTTCAAGCTCCATAGATTCAAAACTTGGATATTTTGGAATTGTTAGCTTTTAATATCTATCCCCACAAAGAGCTTTCAACACCTTTTTCAGACTCCATTGGTTCAAAAAACCATGATTGGGTTTGGATGTTTTGGGTTGTTAGCTTTCAAAATCTAGCAATATAAAGAGCCTTTAGCCAAATTGATTCAAAGCTATAACTGGATTTGGATTCACATCGGTTTTTATTTTTAAAATTATTTAATATTTTAAAAGCTTTCTATTCTCATAGTTTCCATAAATCCTACAATACAAAGAGTCCATAGTCTCCATTGATCTGAAATTGTAATTAAGCTTTGATATTTTTAAAAGTATTATTTTATTATAGATATGGATTTTGAATAATGTTAAAACTTACAGAGAATCCATTTAAATAGTACATTGCTATTTATTCTATTTTTCCATTTTTTTAAAGTTGCTATCTTTGACTAGGATAAAATATCATTTTTGGTTCGAATTCAATTTGAAAAGTAGTTAAAAAATTTAGATTATAAAATGGCATATTTAATGACATTTATTTTTTTGGAATGTGTGCCAGAGAGTTTACTCAACTTTTAACTGGACAAAACCATGGAACCATTTTATTATTTTCTCAAGTCTTCCTTTCACCTTTGACAGTTTGTCCCTCTCTTAACAGACATGGTCCTTTTCACTTTGAGGAAAATTTGGAAAATGGCATTTATACAATATGCCCTTCGTAAGTCTGTTTGCATGGTTTTATCTCATCCCCTTGCATCATGATCCCCATATTCTACCCCTCCCAAAAAAAATTTTGTAATTCCTTGTAAAATTCTATATATCTATCCACATGATCTAACTTTCCTTAAAATTTCATCTATCTAGTGAGATGTTACAGCTTGTCAAAGAGGGTGTGCATCCTGGGTATATTAACCTCCTGCAAGTTCAAAGAAATCGAATGATAAACCACCGTGACTTTATCTTGGCCAAGATAATACAATCGGGACTTTGAATACATTTATCTTGTGCCTTATATATATATATATATATATATATATATATATGTTCCCATCATATGAGGCAGGTTTCCACTAGGGAAGTTCGAATTTGTCAGATGCATTGACATAGTAGGGTGATTACAATGGATTGAACCCGATATATTTGTCTCAATCACTTCCAGTTGCGTATTATGGTATGCCTTTGTACGAGATAAAGTATGAGTGGTTTTAAGGCTCTGATTTATTTTTCAAAGGAAAAAAATCCTTGTAGAGGAGGCGAGCCAAATGCGCGACTTCTTCATTTCCATCGCATTTAGGAAGGTGGACCACAAAATAGAAACAAATATCGACGTCGATCTCACGTCATGGGTCCTACCGACTAAGTGATATAGTGAATGAGAGGAAGAGTCGACCTTGACCTTAAGTCGGGGCAACCAGGCGTAAACCTCAGCAAACTGGAGAGCGAGAAACTATGAACTTAGTTACGGTACAACTGACCTGCGAAGAAATTGATACAGTTGGGAATAAGCCCTGCCGGGAAGTTATCACCTCTAAAATACCCTGGAAACCGTGTTGGGAATTTATGCATGGACCACCCCTTTAAAGCGTCGTTTAATTTCTTAAAATAAAAAGAGGTCCGCAAAATGGATTTCCACGCGTGGAACAATAATTCTTGGGAAAGTTTTAGTGTTATACGTATATATGATAGGTTTGAAATTAACTATGGAGTTTAAATTTGATGCAAGTGTCTTGGCGTTTTATTTTTTGGTTTTCACCAACCGTCGTACAAAGAAAAACACTGGGCAACCAGAGGAGGCCATCGAAGGGGTCTGCTATCATTATAGTCTATGTATATAAATACAAAGATAAGGACATGGCTTTAAATTTACATATGACGCATTCATTTAAATATTGTTGAACCCACCATATTTCTATTTTTGTTTTTGTTAAACCCGTTAATAGAGGCAGGAAGGAAAAAACAAGTGAATGCTTGTTTTTTTTGCCCACTGGGAAAAAAAAGTTACGAAATACTACTCATTTTTCTCTTTTGTAAAAGATTAATCAACACACATGTCTTAAACTATAAATTGATTATATAAAATTGTAGTTAAATACCCAAAATAACATAACATATTACTAAAGTACTCAAATTATCTATAATTTTAATTCATATTTAAATATCCAACAAAGAAAATTATTGATAATATCACTACCTCCAGTCAGCCATAATGTTATTGGCCTTGATTGGGGATCAGTCTCAGCCTCCACAAAGTAGTAAAGCAATTCTTTGCCACATTATTCATTGACGGTAATATATCCATTGTATTGCTTGAAGGTGTTGCTCTGTGTTAGGCCTGGGAAGGCGTGCAACAGATCGAATTCAGGGGAAACCAAGGTAGTTGAGAGCATTGCCAATATCTGCAACACCATAGTATATGAAAATTTTCATCCAAGTCCAAAATCCATGAATGGTTATCTAATCAGCTTTATAATATACAGGTTATCAAAATTTGTGGTCCTCGGATAGATATTTCTAACGAGGTATTGTACGCATCAAACAGAGAACGTATGCCAAAGTTACATCCCCGGGAAGTTGATGAACCGATTTACCCAAACGGGGCCCATAGTTTTGGCGCTTCATCTCCGAGGGTTAGGTTTTTGGATGTTTAGGGTTTTCCATTGTTTCTCAATAATAAATAGGCCCTCGAGCCTCATTGTAACATAATTAAGATGCGTGTAGCCGCCACATCTCTTCTCAGAGATAAGTTAACAACGCCCTAGCTAGTTTATTTCCATTCTATATGTAAACAGATTCTAGTTCTTTGATATTAATGAAATGAAATTTTATTTTTGTTGCATCTTTTAATTTATGGTTATATGTGTATTCCGTTGCATTCCTGCATAAATTAGGATCAGTGGTATTAGATCATTTTTCTCTTTCTCGACCCTTCATTTCATGTCCCCAATGAGGTCGAGGTATAAGGATTTAGGGCTCGATCTGGTTGAACCTTTGCAAGATCAGCCTCACAAACCCCCAATGTTTGCCCATGGGGGATGAAAATAAATATGAGGGAGTAGGAGATCCTATCACAATATTGCTCGAGGAGGCCCAGAAAAACAAAGGAACGCGATGATGGATAACTTTGCCCAGATCCTTCAACGACTACCCACTGGTGGTGCATCTGCATCCAGCAGCCACTCTGGAGGCGCAACTCCTTTTAAGGTACAAGTAAACTTTGACATTTCCATTTTTGATGGCCAAATAGATGCAAACGTCGTAGATATATGGTTGATTCTATTAGAAGGATATTTCTCGGTTCATGACTTTTCCGATCAGGAAAACATTATTTTTGCACTCCTCAAGGCCACCCCCCATGTGAAGGATTGGTGGGAAACCTATTGTGAGAAAAAGTACGAGGGGGAACCCTCTCTGTTTTCAGCTGTACCCACTTGGAATTCTTTCTGAGACGCCATCAAGGAACAATATTATCCCATGGGGAGCTATGAGGATAAGTACATATAATGGACTACGCTGTGGAAGCAAAGGGATCAAGTTGTGCATTAGCTGACGAATCTATTCCATACCCCGCACACAAATTTGGGTATCAAAGATTCAGAGAAACATTTGGTGTTGAAGTATCGCACTTGTCTACATAGATACATTCAAGAGGAAATGGATTTCCTCGACATCTCCTCGCTTGGTACGACATACTGGTATGCCGCCAATATTGAGCAGAAATTCAAACAAAAGAAGCGAGACTTTGGATCTGCGAATAAAAAGCAATGGAATGTGCCCCAAACCACAAAACAAAGGAAAAATTCAAGGCATGGTATCCCAAGACAACCTACCAAAGCCGCAAGCAAATAACAACACCGCGAAGCTGAAGAAGGACAAGGGAAAGTGGTGTGAGTTCCATAAGAGCTCCACTCACAACACAAGTGAGTGTCGGGCCAAGTAGTCACTAGTGCCCGAGATGAAGGCTTTTGAATCAGATGCATGCTCCGAATCTGAATCAGAACTCGACAAGGGGAATGAGAAAGGGAAGCAGATTATCGATGTAGAGTCCAACGCCATTGTTGGCACCACAAAGATCCAGAAGGAGGAACTAGAAGATCGAGAGGAGGATCGTCTCTTCCACTCCCAGATGTGGGTAAAGGGTTCCCCGCTACAATTCATTGTCGACAGTGGGAGCCAAAAGAAATTCATTTCAACAGAGGTTGTGAAGCAGTTGGGCTTGCTGACGACAACACACCCACATTCGTACACCATCGGGTGGCTTCACCAAGGACAAAATCTCCGCGTCAGCCATCAATGTCGCCTTCCCTACAACATCAATCCCTTCACGGATGAGGTATTATGTGACATCACTCCTCTTGATGTTTGTGATGTATTATTAGAAAAACCATACTTGTGGAAGCGACATGTTGTGTATGAGTCCTGACATCGCAATCTTATTATTACCTTGGGAATTAAGTTGTACAGGATACCAGAGGTACCACCGCCTACTGCTATCTCTTTGGTTACTGAAAAAAAATGCAGTAAGTGCATTTCCAAAACCGGGAAATTTGTTTTCCTGATGATCTTCCCTCATGGAAAGAAGAATAATGTGGCCACGACCTATGGATAGGGCTCCTTCGCACGACAACACAAATGGACAAGGTTGTGGAGGAGTACGGGGACATCTTCACCTCACCCGTAGGGGTGCCTCTGCACTGTCAGGTCAAGAACCCCATCGATCTGACCCCTGGTGCGTTGCTGCCCAATGGACCGATCTATTGGCGCTTTGTTCTGGAGAATGATGAAATCAAGAGGAAGATTCAGGAGTTGTTGCAGAAAGGTCAAATCCAGCTGAGTTCATCACCCTATGGGAGCCCGATCGTGTTGGTGCAGAAGAAGGATGGGACTTGGAGACTCTGTATTGACTATCGGGTGCTAAACAAGATCACTGTCCAAAATAGGTAATCGATCCCACAGATTGATGACCTTCTGGACCAAATCAAAGGGGAAAAATATTTCAACAAGATCAACTTGAAGTACAGGTATCACCAGGTACCAATTGAACCTGTCGATTTGTGGAATATTGCCTTCAAAGCCAAGGAAGGCCTTTTCGAATGGTTGGTCATACATTTCAGGTTGACTAATTCTCCCGCAACCTTCATGAGGCGACATCTTGCGGCCATTCACCAACTCATTTGTAGTAGTGTACTTGGATTACATCCTGATCTTCAACCAGACTTGGGAAGAGCACCTCCACTACATCTAATAGGTCCTCCCAACACTGTGGAAACACAAGTTGTGTGACAATTTTGAGAAGTGCACTTTTGGCATGACCCAAGTTCAACATCTAGGATACATTATTGATGAGAGGGGGGTGCATGTGGATCAAACCAAGATCTAAGTCATTCAGGATTGGTCAGCCCCAACAACTCTAACAACGCTTCGCAAATCTATGGGTCTTGCTAATTTCTACCGCAAGTTCGTGTTGGGATTCTCTAATATCACTTAGCCCTTGAGTCAAGTCACCAAGGGAGGAGAGAAAGAAAAATTATTTTGGTCAGAATATCAACAGAAGGCGTTCATAGAAATGAAACATCGCCTCTACTCTACCCTAGTGCTCACATTACCAGACTTGCAACAACCATTTGAGATCGAGACAGATGCCTCTGATTATGCTATTGGGGAAGTTATTACTCAACATGGGTGTTGTGGTGTGTTTGGTGCACGTATGTATGAAATCACACCAGTTTAAGGGGTGTGGTTTGCCCCTTTAAACTATTGGTAATAGGCAGAAAGAAGTGGAGTAACTAAGCATACTATATATAAAAATAAGCATGCAAATGTAATCTAAAAACTAAACTAAAATAAACATAAATAAACAAAATCTCTAAACGAGTCAAACGACACAATAATGAAAATGGTGGCTCTAGGGCCCTCTTATTGATCACTGGTAGTAAGGAGAAGAATAATTAACCCTCTTGCCAAAGGGCCCCTAGACAATGGTTCTAGGTCCCGATGCAAGGATGTTGTTCATTCCAAGCTTGCCTCAGTGCAATATCCCTCTCTCTCTACTGTGTGGACTAAGCTTGTTGGATGGCCAACAAGTGAGTCCCATTTGTCTGCAGCTCTGGGTCAGACACTGTTGGTATTGCTTGGGAAATTCTGGCTAGCATAACAATGTGATCACCCATTCTTCATCTCATGGTGGCTTTATATAGGGGATTTCAAATCCTCCTTCCCTCCCTTGGTACATTGTGGATGGTGACCCAAGGGAGAGGTATGATTCCTTTGTGTGCTATAAATATTCCATTGTGTGCTCACATAGTGTCTAAGGAGGCATTGGTGGTTGTCCTTAGGCGGCTTCAAGTAAGGAGTAACTTGTCCTTTGCTTTATGTGGTTCCGGATAGTGACATTTCGCCACTCTCAAGAATGCGCGCTTATCGGGCCAAAAGGCACGCAGAAGGTGCTTTTCTTGAAGGATAATGCACGCAATTAGAATTTAAGACTAGTTCAAATTTGATTTTCCTTAAACCTTTGAAATTTTTAAATACTTTCTGGATCTTGTAATGTCTTCCAGACCTGTAAATCCTTTGGTTTGACATTAATTAATGTCATCTTCTATTGTACGATTTTCCAGTGTTAACAGTTTCCCCCTAATGTGTGAGGTCTAGGAAGGCGTAGAGAAGAGAGAGAGAGATCTGCATGAAGCCTTGGGTTTGAACACACCCTGCACCATTTCCAAGAATTACCAAGTCTAAGGGATCCTTGTAAGCAAATACAATTTACAATACATATACAAAATTTCAATGAGGCGGGCAGGTCCCATGCTCGTGATGTTATGGTTAGTTAAACAAATTTGACAGATATATTTTCTGTCTATGTCACTACTATGGTAGTGATGCTGGAGGTTGTTGACGACGACTGCTGACGCCCGCAGGGGTGTTTTTTCTTTGACGATAGGTGGAATGTGGTGCCCATATGCGTAAAATTGGTATGGCACATAGTTGTGTAATGTACGCATAGGTGTTGGCTAGGACCTTCCCGTGTAAGCATTTTTGAGAGAGACACTTATGGAGGCATGGGTCTTCGACGGATCTGATCAAAGTGCAATGGTTGTGAGGTACGATACCATCTTGACATGAAATCTTTTGTTGTAGTCAAATTTCAGGAGGATCGATGACATTTGTGGACAATGATGTCTCCCACAGTGCCACCCGAGGATGCCCTTTTTCATGGAGAGGGGTGATCCAAGGTACCACTTCCTTTTTGGAATATAGGTGCTGAATTCGAAAAAAAGGAAGCCTCAACCGAACGAGGGGTCGCCGAAATGAAGGATCGGGGACCTGGATGTGGTGGGTTTAACATAGGCATGTTGGAGAGGGGTGACTGAAAACTGATGATGGGGATTCAGTGGTCCGAGGTTGGAGTATACTTAAGTAGCTTGGCAGCAGTCATAGTTATTTATGAAGGGGAAAATCCCTGGAGTCGGTAGAATTTCCAGGGCGGGTGTAAACCGGCTATGAATGTCATGGTGGTTTGTGCATGGGGGGTTAAATACTCCAACCAAGGGTGTTCAAGGACTGCTGCCATGGGAGAAAAGATGAAATGCGAGGGTGAGAGAGAGAAGTGCACCATTTGTGGTCTTTGTAAACTTACCAAAAGAATAAAATAATAGGGTTTGGTTTGTACAAAACACAGAGACGGGTACCCCAAAACATGAAAAGTGTTCGCTCACTGATGGCGTGAGGAAGGTGTTTTGCTGAGGGTGGGGGTCCCATTGGTTGGTCTCATGTGTGGGGTTGATGAAGCGGATGAAACAAGTGTCACAAATGGGATTATGTTGGTGGAGGTATGGTGGGCCAAATACGAGGCGCGGTGGTGCGTTTTTTATCTGCTTGTACAACCTGGTCATCCGGGAAGGGGGTTTCAGTTTGCATGGTAAAATTGACCTTATGCATGATGGATGTTTGGGCATGAGGTGCTTTCCGAACTGAAGTGGTATGGCCATGGCGTCACTTTTGTTGTGATATGGTCTACTGCGGGTGACGGGTGCCATGGAGGGGAGGCTCTACCGACCAACGCATATGTTTATCATGTGTAGGATGGGGTGATGATAAACACGGTCGGATATAAAGACCCTATGGTTTATTTTTGATGGAGAAATGATGTCAGGATATGTAGAGTTTTTTGGGACTCTATCATGCTGGGGGTAGAATGATACCTGCTCTTGGAACTTTCAGGAGATAACGTTGTGGATGTTTTGCGGGCTTTTCCTGCAAAAACAACTACCTCAAGTGAAAGAGTCTTCTTTTCATCAAATATTATTGAAAGGCATGAGCTTTAAAGAGGAAGATGAGAGAGGGCATACCTACCGACGCTGAAAATTATTTTTTCTGGAATGCAAATGTGTGGCATCGCTTTTTTTCATCATGGAGTGTTGATGATGGTGCAACTTACGGTTCGCAGAATGGACCTTCTGGCCTCTCATTATGGCCCTCCGAAGTTTTTGAAAAGGGCGATAAATAGGTGAATATGGCCTTAATTCAATTCATTTGTACTTGCTAATTTTTTAGAGGTCAAAGGTGTTTGCGTAGCATTTCTTGTTGTTGCGATCAGCCTGTGTACCAGGGGCTAGCGATACTATGCCCAGGTAACTTCCATGACGTCCTGCATTTTAATTTTTACAGTTTGATGGTGTCGGGGTCCGTACAAACTGGGTTTGTACAGATTCTAGGTGACTTTTTCCCTAGATTGCGTGGGCGATCTAGGAAAATGCACACCTTCTTTGCGCGTAAATTTGAGGGACAGGCGCGCGAGAGCACCCTGTTCCCCAATTTTACCGTGCCATAGGCGTGCCTGTGTAAAATACAGGCGCGCAAAGGCCGAGGTGACAAAATTATTTGGTTTTTCGCCTCTTTTGTGTTTTCTCTCTGTACTGATGGGTACCTGTGTTGATGACAGGTTAGTGTGGAGGGAGCAGAACTAGCCCGAGATCCGAACCGCTTTAGCTGCTGATGCTGGGGTGCGTTGTCAGTTGGCATTATGGGGCCTTCTAAATTTTGCTGAGAATGAGTTTCTTCGGTCACAGGATCGATTACTATGGTATATTATTCAGCACTGGCGCAGGAGGTGCAACATGTTTGTTTTGCGTGGTACGAACCTGATCATCCGTCCTAAGATGGATATATATTTTGTGACCGGGTTACTGCCTCAGGGTGAGGCTTTGAGGTATCTACTCCCTACAGGGAGAGTAGACTTGGATAGATTCCAAAGGCGGCATTGTGGTGGGGTGCCTCTTACGGAGGGCTGCATCAACATTGCTTCAGTTACAGATGTGGCAGAGCGGTGTGCTTTGGCAGTGATCGTACGACTGGCAGGTGTTAGGGTCCTATAAGTATAGGATTCATAATTTGGAATTGAATTATGATAGTCTTGTAAAAATATGTACATACCTTGCTTTCTGCAAGTTTTTTTCCCATATTTTGTAAAAAAAAAGAAAAAGAAAAAAAAAGAGGTCCTAAAAGCAAAATCAAAGGACTTAGAAAAAATAATATACCCCAAAGAGAAAAGAAATAAAACATGAAAGTGTGAAAGTCCAAATGCCACTACTTTTTACCTTGTTACTGATGATTATGGCAGAGTGTCAATAAATGCCATAATCCATGATGAGTTGAACTGTTCAATCTTGACTTGTCATGTTTCAATTTTATTGTTGTAGATAGTGAATAAAGATTAGTCAGACAGTTTAATTCTGACAAAATCGGTAGATAGGTAGAGAATAAAGAGGATCTCATCAGTTTAATCTGAGCCCTCAGATGATGTAAGATAGATTTAGATAGTTTTATGCTTTCATATGAATAAAATTTTCAAGGTTGCTAGCTCAAATGCACCAGCAAAATGGAAGAAAAAATGTTAGATTAAAGTTGGGTAGGTAGAAAGAAGTGGGAGGAAGCTTGTAAATATGCATCACCGGAGAAAAATAACTAATTTCCCATCCCCTATAGTTATTCTATATTCAAAACTTCCAGTCAAAGAGGCTCAAAGCATTTCTCTAACTTCTATTGGGACCGGACCCGAGGCTCAATGATTGTTAAGTTAAAAATGTTGAATTCCTATAATAATTCCTAATTATCATCATTTACCCTACATTCATCCATTACACTTTCATAAGTAAATACCTTTTACTTAATGAAAAAAAAAATCCCCTTTTGATTAATCTCCTTCATTCATAAAAACATAAAAACCCTCCAAAAATATTACATTCTAGGTCAAAGTGGTCAAATTATAAAGGATAAAGCTTTGCTTTTTACATTATCACTTTACTTAGTCATATAAATATATTTTGGTGTTTTTCATTGTCCTTGGTCATATTAACTTCTAATTTATTTATTAAATCTCTAAAAGAGACCTTATCCTATTAATATAACCCCTTTTATTTAAATATTCCCAAAAACCCACTATTATTGCCTTTTTTGCCAAAGTTAATAATCCACATGTTTAAATAAAAACCCAAATTATATCCCCTTTGGCATAAAACTAGCATTATATAAATATCCCGCCCCGTATAGTGAGTAGACATTTCCATAGTCTAAAACTATATAATAAAAATATAAATAAACACTCAAAAAGAATAAATTTACCATATCACCTACCTCGTTATAGCCTAAAGTTTATTTGCGAAAAAATTTAAGCTTGTATCATATTTCGCATTGGATTTCAACTATGTATTAGCCCTGCGCTATGCATATATTAAATCCAGTTAATTCCGTCAACCGCCTCACGCGCATTTTTTACTATATATGTAAACTTTGTTTATATATATGACACCACTTAACCACTTTCGAAAATATGTGTAGACTCATTCTATATATAAAACATTTGATAAAACCTTGGATATAAATTCTTATAATATAAAGGTTTTATTTCATTAATCCATTGCCCAGCGCACAAAATCACCCTGGGTCCCATCCTACTTTTCAACAGCAACTCTTCAAATGATCCTAACCGTTCACTCTTGTCCTAATGATCTAACAGTGGACGATGCGTTTCGCGCCCACAAACCAAATGATTGCCAAACACCCAATCGAGCGCGAAATGGGTGGTTTTCCCATTTCCGCCTCCTGTGACGTGTCCAAATTTGATTGTGTCGCGTTCGTTTTGCCAAAAACCATCTACTACCCAATGACAGCGCGAAACCCACCTGTGGTTTTTCGCATTCACAAACATAAAACCATTCCCGCTATCAGATTTGACCTGCATTTATTACATGTTTTAAAGATTTATATCAAAGTTTAAAACCTTTGTTATAATGTTTATTAAACGTTATTCGCGCATTACCGACTGTGAAAAGCCGCCCGACTGTGAAAAAATCCTTTTTCTCAAAATTGTTGACTTATACCTAGAGAAAAAACCCGAATTCATCCGCTGATCCACTGTTTGAAGATCATTTAAAGCCATTCTTTGCATCAGCAGTCCAAACCCATCCGTAGGAACCACCAAAGCTTCAGAATCCTTCTCAAAGTATCAAAATACCTGCAAATCAGGTCCCAAATTTAGCCTGCAAAATTCATGATTTAAACCTCCAATTTGAACCAATTAACTATAAAGAGTGAATTTGTCCATCCTTGTGTCCGAAACCTTGAAAAAAAAGGGTAAACCCTCGCAATTTTTTCTCAGAAATTTTTGTTTACAAAAAGCCTTTTTAAAAGCCAAATCCTGAATTCTAAACCCCTGAAAATTCATTCCACGGTTCAAAAAGGTCTTTAAACCTACAGATTTGCCTTAAAAATATCTCTTTTGCAACCCCAATCATTCAGAAAACTTGTGTTTTCTATATTAAAACCTATTGCCTGTGTCCTAAATTCCTAATTGAGCACTGAATTACCCACTACCATCATATTTGCCTATAAAATTTCTCAATTACCCTCTGTTGAAGAAAAAATCAACTATTGAAAACTGCATAATCTTGCTTTAGTTATCTCAAAATGAAAAAAAAGCAAATGACATCTAAAGTTGGAGGCTCCAAGCTTGTCAAACCTGGAGGATCCAAACCTTCCAAATCTAAAACAAGAAAGCCCCAAAATATACTCCTGCAATCACTGCAAAGACCACTGTGACTGTTAATCCTCTTCAGCCACCAGTGTCTACTAAAAAAATCATCCCCTTGGTTGATGTAGATTATAAAATTGTAGACCCAGTGGTAGAATTTAACTTATGAAAAGTTCACAATTGGTGTCATGAAAAGTTCTTAGACAAAGAAGAAATGCCTCTCTGGGATACAAATTTACCCAAATATGTAGTCCCACTAACACATCCTGGTTAATACCTGGTAAGATTGTGTCAGAAGTACTATGTTCCAGACCAAAGAGCAATTGTGAATGTTGATAGGGAGATTTTATTTTCTATCACTAAAGAGTCTATTAATGAAATGTTACAAATTCAGTTTGACCCTAGGGCAGTTCCCCTATCCATTGAAGCATTAACACAATTATATTTGGGATTGGATTTCTCTAAGAGATTCGTGATTTTTCAGAACTTCATGCCTAGTCATGTGGATATTCCAAAGCTGAATCCTCCCTATTCCACTTCCAAGTTTCCAGAGGGTTCTAGGCATGTAATTTCTATGTTATCCTTCATATTGGGCTATTTCACTTATGATTTTACTTATGAGTCCATCCTTGGGTTTTTGTCTACTTTGTCCCCTGGTCAACCTCCTGCTGTGATCTTTGACTTTTCTAGGTTTATAGTTGATTCCATCCATTATCAATTGACAAAGTTACCCACTGAAGGGGTATTCAGATATTCTTCCTATTTATTTCACTTGTTCTTATTCTCACAAGCTGATCACTTTCCAATAGCATTAGAGAAAATGAATGTAGAGGGCCAGCCTCTATCAGTTGTCTTTTGGACATCACTGTTGAGAAAAGAAGGAAGTGAATATAGCTACACAGATTTCACATATTTTTTCATCAGGCAAGCTATGAATTTGCTACATAAATCAGAACAGCCTAGAGTAAGTGAAGAAATGAAAAGGATATTACAATTGTTAAAGGAATGAAAAATGGGAGATTGGTACTTGTATGAGAAACACATTGAATTGCGAATCTTTGGAACCAATCTGCTCCCATAAAAATTACCTAAGTTTTTGACTATCAGAGTCTTTGCTTTAGAGTATTTGAGACACGAAGTCTGCATGAGTATGCCTCAATGAACAATTTGAAAGAAAAATGTGATGCCATGAATTTTTCGATTACTAAATTTTTAGCAAAGTACACTATGCTAAGACAAGCTGGCATTCCAAATATCCATGTCTTCAATGAGAAATTGATGGACCAAAAATAATATGACAAAAATATAAGGGATCATGCTAAAGAATAGGTCAACAAGCCACTACCACAGGGCTCTCCAACAGGGAAAGTTGTTATCCAGTATATTGAAGACTTATTTTTCCTTCAAATGAAATCAAACATTTGTTTGTCATCAAACCAAATTTTGCCAAGTATACTGATGCTGATGAGAAATTTAGAAAATTAAAAAGTGTAAAAATACCAGATGTTGAACGATGGCAGACTTTTACAGATTTGTTTTAGCAACAGAGAAAAAGAACAGTAAAAGAAAGTGCAGGTGAAACAGTCAATATAAGAAGAAAACAATAAAACAGTTATTTGATTTTGATTTTGTACTGCTGAGAAGTCTCTTTTTACAGCAATTAAAGGTTAAAATATTAGTTAAAAGAGTATCAGGGTGAACAACAAAGTCAAAGTGTATCAGAGAGAAAAGCAACAACCAGCTGATTTTGACTGCTGTAATTTCCTTTTTTACAGCAGTAAAATGATAAATAAGCAGCTTGAAAGAACATTAGAGATGAAATATAGTGTTAAAGAGTATAAATGGAAAGAGTATCAGTTAAGCCATCTTCCAAAAGATATTTTTCAATGTGCCAGCAAGCATGGACAGCTATTCAACAAACAGTTTTTGTTAGATAAGATTAGTTCTATATTTTCTAGATAAGATGACAGTTTGCTAAAGTTGTTAAGCAGTTGTCCCTCTTAATGTGTAAAGATATTTTATATTTCCTAGAACTATTCCTAGATTTCTCTAGGATATTTGTAATAAACATTTGTATAAATACTTCAGTTTGTGAAGTGTTTAGTGTGGAATAAAATTTCTAAGAACATTATAGACATTTTGCTGGTACGTTGGATGCTTACATGTGTTGATTTCAAAGCAGCAGTCTGGACAATAGCCAATTGGACTTCATAATTCAGGATTCATGCGATAATTTGAAGAGTAAAGTACTCTCTTTCTATCATTGTTTCCTTTTCTGAGTTACATACATTTCATATATGTTGTTCAATCTTAATGATTAATTAGGAGAATTACTTCAGGACTATTGTAAAAACTCCCCGTCTTAACTACTAAATCATTTAAATGTTTTCTTCTGATTTCTGGATTTAGGAATTCTTAATTTCTCCTAGTCCCATTTGACCCCTGCCTCCTTCCTCTTTTTCTGGATAAAAGGATCCTTCATTGCCCTTTATCCCGAAGCAAGCCATTTCATCAAAACAATCTATCCAAATCTCTGAGGGTTATCTACCTTGCCCTGAATACATTAGCATCCTTTTGGCCTTGCCTTCTAGTTCTGCTTGCTGGAATTTGACTCCATAGCCCAATGGACTAGTAGATCCCTCTTTAATTTGTCTTTAAGTAATCTTATTTTCCACCAAACATTTCAAAACCAAAACCAATTGTTCTATCATAACTAGCCTAAAACATTAAACAAAAACAAAGTTAAATCATAAAGAGAGAGCCCTCTCTGAAATTTAGGAAGGCTAGATCCTAAATTTCCAAAGTAGGTTTGTGTTTACCCCTAGTTTTCTTAAACTAAAAACCCAAATCCCACAATCTTTAGAAATTGCTAGGGTGATAACATACTGGCGACCACACTGGGGAATTAACCAATCTCCAGTTTTAAATTTAGTCTTAAAGGAAGATCATTCATTTATCTTTTTACTTTAAGATTATTTTTAAAGGGTTGTGGGTATTCATAAAAAATCATTCTGGCTTCTAGGAAAACCTACTATACCAGGTCTAAGTCGGATCCTAAGCCTGCAATTATAGTAGATAACCCAGAACAGATTGGAAAAAATAAAAAGAAAAAACAAATTGTCAATTTAGAAACTGAAGTACCATTAAGAAAAGCTAATTCTTTACCTAAAGAATTAGTGAGCTTATCTGATATTGATTTTGATTTCAAGTTTGAACAATCATTGTTTAAAATTAAATCTGAAACCGATTTAAAAGATACTGTAATAGATCCTGTTTTTACTTCTTTCTTGAAAGCAAAACAGAATATTATTTCAGCAAAAAGGGAATCAGATAAATCTGAATCTCAAAGTCAAATAGAAAGGATTAATGTTACACTGATTAAAGACATTGATGAAGCTATTAAATTAGCCCATTTATTATCTCACATTAAGCCTCTAGTTTCTCAATTGCACACAACAATAATTCCAGCAACAGATTCAACTCTGTATGTTGTCACCTCATTTTTAGATTCCACTGCAGTTCATCCACAAAAAAATTTAGTCTTAAGTTGTCTTTGTAGCCTAGGATATTGTTTCCCTCATTCACTCAATCCACTGCATCCACTAGTTTTATAAGCACTACATCCTTATTTCCAAATAGTTCCATATATATACCAACCTCTTTTCCAAGCTCTTCAAGTACAGCTTTTAGCTCATCAGCTACTATATCTAGCACAACTCATATCATTACTATTATACCTCCTAGTTCAGCAAAACTTCAAGCCATGGCAACTAGGTATGCTCCCCTTGTCTTACCCCAAAACCTCCATGATATACACCAAGATTACTAGAAAAATATACCACTATTTGATGGTCTGTCACAATATACTGCTCAACAACATGTCACAAGAATGATGGACTATTATGAAATCTATGAAATAGATGAATCAGATGTTCAAATGAGGTTGTTTGCTCAAAGTTTAACAGGAGAGGTTAAGAAATGGTTTAAAAATTTAGCTGCTAGTAGTATAGATAATTTAGTTTCATTTCATAGAGAATTCTTAAATAAATGGGAAAATAAAAAGAACCCCTTGCAAATCTTATCTGAATTTGATGCTTTAAAAAGAGTTCCTAATGAGTCTGTTCAGGATTATTGCACTAGGTATAACAGTGTTTATAATGCCATTCCTGTTGATCTTAAACCTACACCCTATTCTATACTTCTTAAATATCCTGATGGATTTGATCCAGATATGGCATACCAACTAAGAGAAAGGAATGCTGAAACATTAGAACAGATGCAATTAGATGTTGTTGGTGTAGAAATAAATATTCTAGCTAAAAAGGCCAGACTTAGGAATGAAAGGAGAGTCACAATCAAAGAAGAAACATCAAACTCAGATGGTAAATTTGACTTTTTTGCTAAAACTTTAGAAAGTGTGGTTGAAAGATTAGACAATATTGAGAGAAAACCACAATGGGATAACCAACCACAAATTAGAAATCCCAACTTCAGAAAAAACAATAACCTTGGAAAAGCTAAAGAAGCTGCTCCAAATCAAAACATTAGGCCTCCATTCGAAGAGAACTATGCTGATATTTCTCATAATAATGATGAAGATGAGGATAACATCAATTTAATAATGGGGATAGATGAAGAAAACACTATTTTCCTCACTCAGGAGGATCAAAAACTTTTTGAGCTTCAACAACTCAAAGTAGAATCTAGTGAATCCTTTGATTTCAAACAAGGTTATGACTTTGCTATTAATGAAATTCACAGTCAGTCTAATCTTAGAAACAGAAAAAACAATGAAACTTATACAAAAAACACTTCTCAAAATCAA
Organism: Pinus albicaulis; assembly: GCA_034641835.2. Taxonomy (NCBI): domain Eukaryota; kingdom Viridiplantae; phylum Streptophyta; class Pinopsida; order Pinales; family Pinaceae; genus Pinus; species Pinus albicaulis. The sequence goes on from CM076581.1 coordinate 1,606,292,038, forward strand.
ACTAAAAAGAATGTAGAAGCCCCCAAAACAAAGATTTTGCAAATTCTCCTAAGGGAAAACAAGCAAAATTCCAATCCCCCCAGTCCCAAAAAATCACCAAGTCCCAAAATTGTTGACATCACTAAAGAAGTGGCCCAATCCTCCAATAATTCTTAAAAGGCCAATACTACCAAAGCCCCTAGTTCAGTAAAATCATCAATTCCTGATCCAAAGAAGAATCCTGCTGATTCTAAATCAGCAAATCCCAAAACTGTTAACACTAAAGCTTCTCCTGAAAGTTCAAAATCTGAAAAAGCTTTTGCTGCCCTTGAATCTATCCCTGAAAAGAAAACTAAAGACATCAAAAGTCAAGAAACTCAGACAGAAAACAAAAGAACAAATCAAGATAAAAGTACATCTGCTGAAATTTATGAAAAACCCACTCAGGTAACTGTCACTAATGATGAACTAATTCAGATTAGTAAGTCTCAATCATCATTTAATATTCAATCTGAAATAGCTAAGTTAAAAATACCAATTCCTTTAACAGAATTGGTAAAAAATGACTTATATAAATCAACAATTACTGAAACTTTGAATATGAATGATGGTGAAGATTCTATTAATTTAAATGATGATCAGCCTGAATTAATTTTTGGCCCTGGTGTAAATGGTAAGCATTTAGATGGATCAATTCCTCCCTTCTATATTAGTCTTACTATTCATGATCATATTTTACACAATGCAATGTTAGATTCGGGAGCTTCCCACAATTTAATGCCAAAATCTATCATGGAAACTCTGAATTTAGAAATAACAAGGCTTTATAAAGGTTTGTTCTCTTTTTATTCAAGCAAGGTTAAGTGCATAGGATTGATAAAAGACTTATGTGTGAATTTGGTTCAGTATCCTGGTAAAAACATGGTTATGGATATTGTAGTAGTTGATATCCTACCAAAGTATGGTATGCTTCTTTCTCATTCATGGGGAGCTAAGTTGCATGGATCTTTACAATTAGACATGAGCTATGCCACCATAACAGTGTTTGGACAACCTAAGAAACTTTATAGAGAAACTTTAATGAAATACATGGTTAGCAGTGCTGAGAGATCAATAAATTACCCAATTTACTCAACACCAACTGATCTTGATTTTTTCATTTTATGTAACTCTTATAATAATGAAATCCAAACTGAATAAATTGACATAAAACCTAAACCAAACAATGATAATATTTTTCATGAAGCCCCGTGGCACTTAGACTTTGATGGCTCAGTGAGCAAGTAAGGAGCAGGAGCTAGAGTCTGGATCACAAACATTGAGACCAGTCATTCGAAAGGACATGCCTTTAGACTCAACTTCAAATGCACCAACAACATGGCAAAGTATGAGGCACTTATCTTAGGCCTCCAAATCATCAGAAATTTAGGAGGTAAGAGAATTTTAATTATGGGAGATTTGGAATTAGTCATTAAACAAATAAATGTTGAATATTCTGTTCATAATCCTAGATTAGCCAGATATAGAGATGCAACAACTGATTTGGTTGATGATCTACTAGAATGTAAGTTTGCTACTATTCCTAGAAATCAAGATTTGCAAGCACATTGCCTAAAAACTTTCTCTAGTACATGTAATTTACCTTTTCAACCAACACATATATATACTAATGTAGTTAAATACAGACCCATTGTCCCAGACAATGTCAAATACTGGCAGATTTTCTCTGAAGATGAACAGATTTATCATTTTTTGAATAATAAGGATGAATTTCAAAATTGTAAGATAGACATAGATGGTAATTTAGATTCAGAATGTAACATAGATTTAGATGTTAACTGTGAAATAAATAACATAGATGCACATAAACTTACCAAACCCACTGTATTTACTCAATCTGAAATAGATAATTTAGAGAAGGTAGATATAGAGGAAATAATTGAAGATGAAATTGAGATGTTAGATTTAAAAGATAATTTTTTACCTAAGGGTTTAACTCCTTTGGAGGATTTGTTTGATTCCAATGATGTGCCCAAAAATCCTAAAATGGAACCAGTCAAGTCTGACATTGAAGAATGTAACATTGGGACACAAACAAAACCAAAAATGATCAAATTGTCAAAATCTTTACCCCCTCAAGAAAAAGAAAAATACATTGAACTTTTAAAGGAATACCAAGATGTTTTTGCATGGAGTTATGAAGATTTAAAAGCATATGACACAAACATAATTCAACATAAGATTCCTATAAAAGATTATCAGAAACCATATAAACAAAAATTGAGGAGGATTAATCCTATCCTATTACCTTTGATTGAAAAAGAATTTAAACGAATGTATGATGCCCAAATCATTGCACCAGTCAGATATTCTGATTGGGTTTCTAACTTAGTATCTACAAGAAAGAAAAATGGTGAAATCAGATTATGTGTAGATTTCAGGAATCTTAATAAAGTGTCTTTAAAGGACAATTACCATTTACCCAAAATGGACCATATTTTACAAAGGGTAGTTGGTTTTTCTAGGATATCTTTATTAGATGGTTTTTCAGGATATAACCAGATACTTGTCCAAAAGGAAAACTAACCCAAAACAGCTTTTACCACTCCATGGGGCACTTTCATGTATGTGAAAATGCCTTTTGGTTCGATGAATGCTGGAGCTACCTTTCAGAGGGCTGTGGACATAGCCTTTGCTAAGGAAATACATGAATTTTTGGTTATTTATTTAGATGATATTACCATTTTTTCTAAGACAAATAATGAACATTTGGATCATTTGAGACAAGTTTTCATTAAGTGTAGAAAATTTGGTATATCATTAAATCCTAAGAAAACTCTTTTTGGATTAGAGGAAGGAAAATTACTTGGACACATAATTTCAAAGGAAGGTATTAGGATAGATCCAGCAAGAATAGAAGCCATACTAAACATTCACCCACCTAGGAACATCAAAGAGTTACAAGCATTTTTAGGTAAAATTAACTTTTTGAGAAGATTTATTTCTAATCTAGCAGAAATCATCAAAGAACTGAATAACATGTTAAAAAATGACTCTGTTTTAAAATGGACAGTTGAAGCAAAACAGTCATTTGAATCTATTAAACATGCTTTAACAAAAACTCAAGTCCTAATCAGTCCAGACTTCAAGAAAGATTTTATAATCTTTTCATTTGCCTCAAAACCATAGCTGCAGTTCTACTGCAGAAAGATGACCAAGGTTTTGAACAGCCTATAGCATTTTCAGTAAAACTCTTAGAGATGCACCTTTGAGATATAACATAATGGAAAAACAAGCTTTAGCCTTGGCTAAAGCCATAAAATATTTCAGAGTGTACATTCTTTACTCCCGCATTATTGCCTATGTCCCTAATTCGGTAGTCAAAGATATTTTAACACAAGATTGGCCAGATGGAAGAAGAGGAAAGTGGATTGCCACTACCATTTAATATGACATAGAGATTAAACCAACCAAGCTCATAAAAGGACAAGGTTTAGCTAGACTGATGGTTGAATCCAATTGCAATGCTTTGGATATAAATTTTATTGCCCAGATTGATGACCAGGAAGAGATGGTGACTCCATTGATCAGTAAAGCCTTTCTATACTTACCATGGTACTCAGATATTATCTTTGTACTTACAAATTTACAAGCCCCTCCTGGATTAACTAGAACAAAAGCTAGATTCATCAAACTTAAAGCAATGAGATATTGTATTCTAGGTAATATGCTTTATTGGAAAGAACAAAGTGGGATATTACTGAATTGTTTACTAAAATCAGAAGCTGACAATTTTTTGGAGAATTTCACGCAGGTGATTGTGGACGACACTTATACTGGAAAAGTACAACATATAAGATTCTTAGAGCTGGTTTCTACTGGCCTACCTTATTTTCAGATGTAAAAAAATTTGTTACTTCATGTCACAAATGTCAGATTTTTGAAGGAAAAAGGAAGTTGTTACCTTTACCCCTCAAACCTATTTCTACTGAGATGCCTTTTCAACAATGGGGTTTAGACTTCATTGGAGAAATTCACCCTCCATCCTCTGGCCAACACAAGTGGATATTGACTGCCACAGATTATTTCACCAAGTGGATTGAAGCCATTCCTACCAGAAAATCCACTGATTTAGTCATTATCTCTTTCATAGAAAACAACCTTTTATCTAGATTTGGATGCCCACATAAAATAATTACTGATAATGCAGCTGCATTTAAATCTAAGAAAATTATTGCATTTTGCCACAAGTATAATATTACCCTAGGCCACTCTACTGCTTATTACCCTCAGGGTAATGGCCTAGCTGAATCTTCAAATAAAAGCCTTGTGAGTATCATAAAAAAACTACTTGAAGAAAATAAGAAAAATTGGAATAAAAAGTTAGTCTATGCCTTATGGGAAGATAGACTTACTACCAAGAAGTCAATTGGAACATCTCCTTACCAGATTGTATATGGGATGGATGCAGTTTTCCCATCATCTTTAGGTGTTCTAGTCATGAAAATTATCCAAGAAACACAAGTAGAAATCAATGATATACAAAGAAGGATAAATCAAACTATCCATCTGCAACAGACAAGGGAAGAAATATATGAAAAATCTCAAGTCATTCAAGAGAAAATTAAGAAAATCTTTGATAAAAGAACTAAAGAAGATGACTTTTCCATAGGAGATAAAGTGCTAAAATGGGATTCCAGGAGAGAACAAAAAGGAAAGCATGGAAAGCTTGATTTTCTATGGAAAGGTCCTTATGTCATTTATGGGTACAGAGGTAACAATGCATTTTTTATCAGAAATTTGGATGGAATAGACATTCCAGAAGGACCAATGAATGGTAGAATGCTCAAACACTACTATTCTTCTGAGTTAACTGATAGTTAGTCCTAATTTCCTTTTATATCATTGTAAATATCCATTGCAGTTTGTAGATTGGATTGGATGTTTTCTTTCCAAAGTTGAAGCCCGAAGTGAAGGCCCTAAGCTTTTAGGAGTAAAATATCATAAGTATGAGTTGTTACATAAATCAGAAGACAATTACAGGATCATCATGGTCAAAATGGAAGGCTACTGATCTTAGAGTTCTTGACATTTCACCAGGAAATGCCATCCCCATGTGAAGTTGTTGTTAGGTTCCTATAAGTATAGGATTCATAATTTGGAATTGACTTATGATAGTCTTGTAAAAATATGTACATACCTTGCTTTCTGCAAGTTGTTTTCCCATATTTTGTAAAAAATAAAAAAATAGAAAATCAAAAAGAGGGTAAAGTCCTAAAAGAAAAATCGAAGGAATTAGAAAAAATAATATACCCCAAAGAAAAAAATAAATAAAACATGAAAGTTTTCAAGTCCAAATGCCACTCCTTTTTACTTTGTTACTGATGATTATGGCATAGTGTCAATAAATGCCATAATCCATGACGAGTTGAACTGTTCAATCTTGACTTGTCATGTTTCAATTTTATTGTTGTAGATAGTGAATAAAGATTAGTCAGAAATTTTAATCCTAACTAATCAGTAGATAGGTAGAGAATAAAGAGGAGCTCATCATTTTAATCTAAGCCCTCAGATGATATAAGATAGATTTAGATAGTTTTTATGCTTTGAAAAGAATAAAATGTTCAAGGTTGCTAGCTCAAATGCACCTGCAAAATGGAAGAAAAAATGTTAGATTAAAGTTGGGTAGGTAGAAAGAAGTGGGAAGAAGCTTGTAAATATGCATCACTAGGCAAAAATAACTAATTTCCCATCCCTTATAGTTATTCTACATTCAAAACTTCTAGTCAAAGAGGCTCAGAGTATTTCTCTGACTTCTATTGGGACCGGACCCAAGGCCCAATGACTGTTAAGTTAAAAGTGTTGAATTCCCATATTAATCCCTAATTATCATTATTTACCCTAAATTCATCCATTACACTTCAATTGCATAATTAAAGACCTTTTACTTAATGGAAAACAAAATTCCCTTGTGACTAATCTTCTTCATTCACAAAAACATGAAAAAAACCCTCAAAAATATTATATTCTAGATCAAATTGGTCAAATTATAAAAGATAAAGATTTTCTTTTTACATTATCTCTTTACTTAGTCATATAAATATATTTTGGTGTTTTTCATTATCCTTGGTCATATTAAATTCTAATTTATTTATTGAATCCCTATAAACAAACCTTATCCTATTATTATAACCCCTTTTATTTAAATATCCCCAAAAACCCACTATTATGAACTTTTTTTTCCAAAGTTAATTATCCACATGTTTAAATAAAAACCCCAATTATATCCCCTTTGGCATAAAACTAGCATTATGTAAATATCCCGCCCCCTATAGTGAGAAGACATTTCCATAGTCTAAAACTATATTATAAAAATATAAATAAACTCTCAAAAAGAATAAATTTACCATATCACCTATCCCGTTATAGCCTAAGGTTTATTTGCAAAAAAATTAAAGCTTGTATCATATTTCTCATTGGCTTTCAACTATGTATTAGCCAAGCGCTATGCATATCTTAACTTTAGTTAATTCCGTCAACCCGCTTCATGCGCATTTTTGACTATATATATAAACTTTGTTTATATATATACCACCACTTAACCCCTTTCAAAAATATGTGTAGACTCATTCTATACATAAAACATTTGATAAAACTTTGGTTATAAATGTATATCTATAAATTTTTTATATGCGCCAGCGCATAAAGTCACCCCGGGTCCCACCCTACTTTTCAACCACAACTATTCAAATGTTCCTAACTGTTCGCTCCTGTCTCGATGATCCAACGGTGGACGATTCGTTTCGCGCCCACAAACCAAACGTTTGCCAAACTCCCAATCGAGCACGAAATAGGTGGTTTTTCCATTTCTGCCTCCTATGATGTGTCACCATTTGATTGCGTCGCATTCATTTTGCCAAAAACCATTTACTGCCCAATGTCAGCGCGAAACCCACATGTGGTTTTTCGTGTTCACAAACAGAAAACCGCTCCTGCCAGTAGATTTGACCCACATTTATTACATTTTTTAAAGATTATATCAAAGGTTAAAACCTTGGTTATGATATTTTTTAATGTTATTTGTGCGTTCCCGACTGTGCAAACAATCCTTTGCTTAAATTGTTGGCTTACAGCCAGAGAAAAAACTAAATTCAATCGTTGATACCCTGTTTCAAGACCATTTAAAGCCATTCTCTGCATCAACGATCCAGACCCATCCGCAAGAACCACCAAAGCTTTGAAAACCTTCTCAAAGTATAAAAATACCTGCAAATCGGGTATTTTCCAAAATTTAGCCTGCAAAATTCATGATTTAAACCTCCAAATTGAACCAATTAAAGTTATAAATAGTGAATTTTTCCATCCTAGTGTGTCCGAAACCTTGAAAAACAAGGCAAACCCTCGCAACTTTTTTCCCAGAAATTTCTATTTACGGAAAGCCTCATTTTAAAGCCAAATTCTCTGTATAAGCCTCATGAAAGATCAATCCCACGGTTCAAAAAGGTTTTAAAACCTACAAAATACCCTAAAAATCCCTTTTACAGTCACAGTCATTCAGAAAACCTGTGTTTTCTATCTTAAACCTATTTTCCTGTGTCCCAAACTCCTAACTGAGCACTGAAGTACCCACTGTCATCATTTTTGCCTATAGAAGTGCTCAGATACCCTCTGTTTCAACAAATTAACTATTGCGAACTGTGTAATATTTCTTTAGTTATTTCAAAATGACAAAGAAGCAAATGACACCTAAAGCTGGAGGCTCCAAGCCTGTCAAACCTGGAGGATCCAAACGTCCCAAGTCTGAAGCAGTAAAAACCCCAAAATCTACTCCTGCAATCACTCCAAAAACCATTGTGATTGTTAACCCCCTTAGACCTAGTGGTAGAATTTAACTTATTAGAAGTTCATAATTGGTGTAATGAAAATTTCCTAGATAAAGATAACATGCCTCTCTGGGATACAAATTTACCAAAATATGTAGTCCTAGTAGCACATCCTAGTCAAGACTTGGTAAGTTTGTGTCAGAAGTACTATGTTCCAGACCAAATAGAAATTGTGAATGCTGATAAGGACATTTTATTTTCTATCATTGTAGAGTCTATTAATGAAATTTTAAAACTTCAGTTTGACCCTAGGGCAATTCCCCTATCCATTGAAGCATTAACACAGTTATATTTGGGATTGGATTTCCCTAAGAGATTCATGATTTTTTAGAACTTCATGCCTAGTCATGTGGATATTCCAAAGCTGAATCCTCCCTATTCCACTTCCAAGTTTCCAGAGGGTTCTAGGCATGTAATTTCTATGTTATCCTTCATATTGGGCTATTTCACTGATGAGTTTATTGATGAGTCCATCCTTGGGTTTTTGTCTACCTTGTCCCCTGGTCAACCTCCTGCCGTGATCTTTGAATTTTCCAGGTTTATAGCTGATTCCATACATTATCAATTGACAAAGTTACCCACTTAAGGGGTACTCAGATATTCTTCCTATTTATTTCACTTGTTCTTATTCTCAGATGCTGATCACTTTCCAATAGCATTACAGAAAATGAATGTAGAGGGCCAGCCTCTATCAGTTGTCTTTTGGACATCACTGTTGAAAATAAGGAAGTGAATACAGCTACATAGATTTTACAGATTTGTTCATCAGGCTAGCTATGAATTTGCTACATAAATCGGAACAGCCTAGGGTAAGTGAAGAAATGAAAATGATATTACAACTATCAGAGGAATGTAAAATGAGAGATTGGTACTTGTATGAGAAACACACTAAATTGAGAATTTTTGGAACCAATCTAATTCCATGCAAATTACCTAAGTTTTTGACTATAAAAGTATTTGCTTTAGAGTATTTGAGATAGGTTTTGAATGCTGATGCTATCAATTTCATGGCTTCCAAAAAGAAGACCTAGTTCAAATTAAAAAATCAAATTAGTCCTTTCATAGTGAATAATAGAGATGCTGATAAAGAGATAGAAAAAAGATTGTCATAGCTGAAATTTCAAGTGAATTTCCCTTGGAATTATGACCCTCAAGGTCTTCTCAGCATTATAAGGGTTAAAAATAAACTACCCCCTTTCATACATGAGCCAAAGCCTGATATTGAAAAGTTTGCTAATCAAACAGAATGGACAGAAAATACATTGGTAGATGCAACTGCAAATGAATAGCCAATAGGAAAAATGGACACCACACTTGATGTGGTAACTTCTAAACAGCCAGAATCTTCAAAAAAAAAAAGGCAAAGATGAGGGAGCCTACATAGTAGAAACCACTACAGATACTAAGTTCAAGATCATCTACAACAAAAGGCTCAGATTTGGTTCAATATGGAAAGAGACAGTTATTGAGGTTGAATATGTCAATGAACCAGAAGTCAGCAATGACGAAGCCACTGAGATAATTAAAGAGACTTTAACAGAGATAGAAAGAGAACAAGTAGCGGGTAAAGAATCAGACACTCAGATGATTGAAAATAAGGTTAATATAGAAGCTTCTTCTTCTCAAACAACATAAGAAAAATATTTGGACATGAAAGAAAGATATAAGCAGATCAAACAAAGGAATGAGGAAATCAAAGGTGAGATTTATTCTCAATTTCTCAAACAGAAGCCAGGAAATCAGAATAGGTTTCTTACAACATTTGATTACTCCTCAAATAAAATTATCATGTCATATTTACAACCAACTACTTCAACTCCAAAAACAGTGGTTGACTACAAAAAAGTTGAATTTGAAGGAGATACTGAAAAGGTGCATGAACTTGATCAAATAGAATTAAACAGACATATCTCTGAAATGCTATATTCTACATTGGTGAAAAAATCCATGAGTGTGACAAATTTTCAAAATACCATTATCAACATGCAAGACCAAATGAAACTTGACAAAGGCTCTTTATATGCCAAATATTTTAGGATCAAGGCCTTAGAAGATTTGATTTTACAAATAGGAGTTGACCCATCAAATGTACAAGCTACTGAAGTATTGATAAAGAAGAAAAATGATGATATTGTTTCTTTAAGGAAACAGTTAAAACTTCTTCAAAGTGAGCACCCACAGATTAAGGAGATACTTTAAGAACAGAAGGAAAAAGAGGATATGATGCAGTTGATCATAAAGCTAACTACCCAAATCAAATATATGGAAAGTCAAATGGATATACTTATGAAAAAAAGAAACTGTGAAGTAAAATGATGCTTCCAACATTCCTACAGTCATACCTATTATTACAACTGCTATTCCTTCTACATTGGGAGAAAATTTAGCACCAAAAGAGCCACTAGCAATTGCAGTGTCAGTGCAATCAGCTACTACCTCCAATACAGAATCCTCAACATCACAAGTGTAGCAGACTCATAATGTAGGGCAGATTGTCAAAGCAATAGAGTAAATGTCTCTGAAAAATAATGAAATTAATAGTTTGAAGAAAAAGATTTAGAATATGGAAGTATCTAACAAAGCAGCATTAATTAATGCCAATAATTATGAGCAAAAATCCAAGAGACTTGAAGAGAAAGTCAAAAGCCTTCAAAAAGATTTAAGTTTCACTACACAAATTTCTTATATAAGAAATTACCTATGGACCAATATAATTGAGGCTATACATCTTCAATGGCCATCAATCCAGATAATATATGAACAAAGAGACCTCCTTCTAGCAGCACAAGTGGAAATACAAAAGACAACAGAATAATTAGCAGACAAACCAGCATAGGCATTAAAGATAATCACTTTCTTAAGCAGTAAAAATAGGACAGAGCTATAAGAATTGAAAATATAGGATAGGACAAAGACTATATTGCAAATCAAGAAAGTAATGACAAAGAAAACTCTAATGAACAACTTGAAAGAAAAATGTGATGCCATGAATTTTTCCATTACCAAGTTTTTAGCAAAGTACACTATGCTAAGACAAGCTGGTATTCCAGACATCCATGTCTTCAATGATAAGTTGATGGACCAAAAGGAATATGACAAAAAGATAAGGGAACATGCCAAAGAACATGTTAATAAGCCTCTGCCATAGGGCTCTCCAACAGGGAAAGTTGTTCTCCAGTATATTGAAGACTTGTTTTTCCTTCAACGTGAAATCAAGCATCTATTTGTTATCAAACCAAATTTTCCCAAGTATACTAATGCACAAAGTACACTAATGCTAATGAGAAATTTAAAACTCAAAAGGTAAAAACAATAGATGGTGAACAATGGCAAAGACTTTTACAGATTGTTGCACAACAGTATGCACGAAGCTAGAAAGTATAGGTGAAACAATCAATCTAAGAAAAACAATAAAAAACAAAATATTTTGATTTGACTTTTATTCAGAGAGAAGCCCTTTTCACAAATAGCTAAAGGTTAAAAATATCGCTTAAAAGAGTATCACGGTGAAAGGTCAGAGTCAAAGTGTATCAGAAAGAAAACAACAGCTAGTTGATTTGACTGCTGTAATTTCTTTTTTTACAGCAGTGAAATGATAAATAAGCAGCGTGAAAGAGTATCAAAAATGAAGTACAAGGTCAAAGAGTATAAGTGGAAAGAGTAATAGTGAAGTTATCTTTCAAAAGATATTTTTCAAAATGCCAGCAAGAATGGACAGCTAGTCAGAAAAACAGTTTTTTCTAGATAAGATTAGTTCTATATTTTCTAGATAAGAGGACAGCTTGCTAAAGTTGTTAAGCAGCTATCCCTCTTAATGTGTAAAGATATTTTTATTTCCTAGATTTATTCCTAGATCTCTCTATGATATTTGTAATAAACATTTGTATAAATACTTTAGTTTATGAAGTGTTTAGTGTGGAATAAAATTGCTAAGAACATTATAGACATTTTGCTGATACGTTGGAGGCTCACATGTGTTGATTTAAAAGCAACAGTCTAGACAATAGCCAATTGGACTTCATAATTTAGGATTCATGCGATAATTTGAAGAGTAAAGTGCATCTATCTTGTCATTGTTTCCATTCTGAGTTACATACAATTTCATCTATGTTGTTCAATCTTAATGATTAATTAGGAGAATTATTTCAGGACTACTGTAAGAACTCCCTATCTTAACTACTTAATCATTTAAATGTTTTTTGCTGATTTCCGGATTTAGGAATTCTTAATTGCTCCTAGTCTCGTTTGACCCCTGCCTCCTTCCTCTTTTTCCGGATCAAAGGATCTTTCATTTCCCTTTATCCTGAAGCAAGACATCTCATCAAAACAATCTATCCAAATCTTTGAGGGTTATCTACCTTGCCCTGAATACATTAGCATCCTCTTGGCCTTGCCTTCTAGTTCTGCTTGCTAGACTTTGACTCCATAGCCCAATGGACTAGTAGATCCCTCTTGGAATTTTGTCTTTAAGTATCTTATTTTCTGTTCAAACATTTCAAAAACAAAACCAATTGTTCTGGCTTCATGAACTACTCTAAACATCCAAACAAACAAACAATCACAAGAGAGGTTCTCCACCTTAAGCCCAGATCCTAAATTTCCAAAGTAGGTTTGTGCACAATTCCCTAGTTTTCTTAAACTAAAAATCAAAAGCCCACAATCTTTAGAAATTACTAGGGTGATAACAGATTACATACATCATTGCCCTCATCATTAGCCATGTTGGCCATGTAGGAATCAAACATCACATCATCATAGTGAAAAACAAGAAGTAGGGACATATGGGAAAACATGAACAATGTCAAACCATACTCCCCTAATAACAACCAACACAGCAAAGCCTTCTACTGCCATGCTAGATCACCATGAAAAAAAGTAAGAGATGCATACTCTCTCCAAAGAAGCCACCTCAACAATGCTTCTTGTTTCCATGCCAAATCATCAATTAGAATATGAGAACCATACTCTCTCAAAAGTAGCCATCTCAACAATGCCTCTTGCTGCCATACCACATCATCATTGTACCAAATTTAGTGGCCAAATTCTCTCAAGAGAATCCACCATAACAAGGTATCTTGCTGCCCCATCACATTATCATTATACCAAGTACAATGACCATAATCACCCAATAGAAGCCAGCATTGTAAGGCCTCCTGTTGCCATCCTCCAGCAATGTTATGCAATGTATGGGAAGGATTCAGCCCATACTCTCCCATTTGTAACCAAAGAAACAAATATTCTTGCTGCCTTCTTAAATTTTCATGATGCAAGTCATGGAGCAACAATAAAGTAATGGACATGTGAGATATCTCGTCAACATAATACAAACAAGCTCCTTTATGCCACATCATGTGAGAGTTATAATTTCTCCCAAACCCAAGTACATACATGAACATGAGATACATCCCAAACAAAAGTACATGTAAATGCATGAGACATATCCCAAACAAGAGTAAATCCATGGACTTTAGATTTATCATGTGATGTCCAAGCTCTCTTCTTAACAATCAAAACAACCATGCCTTCTTCTTATGCATTCTATCATTGATACATAAGGCATGAGACAAGAAAATATGAACCTTTGGGTAGTAACCATGCTCACCCAAGAGCAACCAGCTCAGCTGTTGGCTCGAGGGGTCCTGACCCAGGCTCGGAGGTTAAGGTTTGCCAACAAACCCCTATACTACTGGCCCTTTCGGCAATGACCTGCTTGCGCAGGCCAAAGTCTTACCCGAAGCAGTATGGGTGGGTGCTGGAACTAGGTTTCCGCACCCTGGGAGAGGGTGGGTAAGTCAAGTAGAGCTATGTTCGACTTTACAATGACCAGATCGTATATCCCAGACCCAGATCTATAGATCCCCTTCGCATCCACGTGCGCAATATCAATTATAATCACCATAATCAACAGATCATAAACCCCTAGATAGTAATGCAACTATTATAGTTATCTTTGCATAAAATATAACAAAATAAATCTAGATCAGATGTTTTCACAACATAAGCAAATAACACAGTCACTCTCGTAGCTTAACACGGGAACATGCATAACATAAACATATATCATAAATTCACATCAACAGTAAGTTCAATAGATTCAGATACTTCAACAACCTTTCACATTCATTAATCCTTCAGATCTACTTACAATACCCCAAAACCCAACTAGCGCACACAGCAGCAGGGTCCACACACAGCAGAATAAAGGCCCTCCACGCACACAGCAGCAGGAGTCCTTACCCAACAACCCTAACCAGATCTATCAATTCGCACTTAACATCAATATCTTCTCATTATTCGTCCCTCTTACAACTCACAATGTCCTTCTATTTATAACAATCTAGCCTAATCTTTCCTATCGTCCACAAACCGTGGTTTGCAGACACTAGGTCTACCCTTTGACCCATTACAATTATTTCGGGGCTTTGACCCACCCCAAAACCCCTATGCTAGACTTAAAGATGCAAAAATTATGCAAAGTACTTCAAAATTGTCCCAATTCGCAGCCATTGGAGGACCTTGTTCCAACAGTCCCTCAACACAATCTTGTGACTCGTCCTGAGTCATTGTGATCGTGGGTCTGCCAAAAGCTGCTTGATTATCCTGACTAGTGTGCATATCTAGTTCATGCCTCAGCGCCCCACCCTGGGTGAGCCTATCCTGTGTGAGACAACTATTCCAGCCATATATTCATTTAACCATGTATGGTTTGAGCCAACTACCATTGATATACCCTGGTAACACATCGTCGCACAAGGTAGCTAACCGGACTGCTCCACCATTTTTTATTTCCTTAACATTGTAAGGACCAAGCGAGTGCTGTCGGAATTTCCCTGGGTGTTTTGCAAACTGGCTATCGTACAATAGGACCAGGTCGCCTTCCACGAATTCCTTTTGGCGAATATGCCGATCATGCCAAGCTTTATCGCGAGCCTTCTGAACCTGCAGATGGAAGTTAGCAATGAGCCAATCTTCTTCCAACACCATAAGTTGCGCAAGCTGCTCCTCCATGATGTCAGGTTCTGCCATGTTTGTAAATGTTGTGATACATAAACTCGGAATAATGTATAGCATTGGCATAATGGCCTCTTTGCCATAGACCATCCAAAATGGGGTCCTTCCTATTAGCTTCTTGCAGGTCGTCCGATAGGCCCAACGAACAGAGGGGATGCACATGTCCCAATCACTACGATCGGCATTGCAAACCTTGGTCAGTGCCTGCTCTAAGATTTTGTTGAAAGCCTCGACCACCCCATTCGCCTGTGGATGGTAAGGTGCGCTCTTCGTGTGATAGATCTGAAATTACTCATTTAGGGCTTGTATCATGTCATTAACAAAGTGCGTACCTCTGTCGCTCATCAGGATCTTTGGACATCCAAATCTGGTCAGAATTTGCTCAAAGATGAAGTGCACAGCGGTGTCTGTAGTACAATCCTTCACCATTTGCGCTTGAGCCCATCGAGTGACATAATCAGTGGCGGTAATAATGTAGCGTGCACCTGTCTTTTTTCCTGGAGGATTGATTGGTCCTACTAAATCAATGGCCCATTTGTCAAAGGCTTGAAAAGATATTTGTGGTTGCAATGGCATCTTATATCTTTGTGATTGTCGGCCTATCTGCTAGCACATATCACAAGATTTATGATAGTCTTGAGAATCATGATGTAGGGTAGGCCACCATAACCTAGCTCTCAAGATATTTTGTGTCGTTGCCTTTCCTGTGTAGTGACCTCCTGCGACGCCTTCGTGAGCCTCCGCCAAGACGGCGTGCCTTTCATGTTCCAAAATGTATTTTCACAATACTTCATCAGCTCCTATTTTATATAATTGGCTAGCAATGATAGTAAAGTCCACTACCCGAGTAACCAACTCCTTCTTCTCTTGTATCGAATATTCTTCCAGGGCCAAGCCTATAGTTAGGAACTGAATGATATCAGCGAAGTGTGCATCAACGATCTTAATGGCAAATAGTTGTGCGTTGGGTAATCCTTCCTCTAAGTTAGTAGGTTCTTTTCCCATATCAATGCGGGACAGATGATCTGGTCCCGCATTCAGCCTCCCTGGCTTGAATATGATTTCAAAATCATATTCCTAAAATAGCAACATCCATCTACAAATATTCCCCCCAAACACAAGCTTTTTCACAAGGTATTTTAAAGCCGAATGATCTATAAACATTTTAAAATTCCCTCCTAACAAATAGTGCTGATATTTTTGTAATGCGTATACCATAGCCAGTCCCTCTCGTTTGGTTGTGGAGTAGTTGAGCTCCGTGCCGGAGAGTTTTCTACTGGCAAAGGTAACTGGGTGATCAATATCTCCTTCCCCATGCTGAGTTAGGACATCTCCTAAGGCAATTCCTGATGCATCCACATGAACATGAAATTCCTTCGACCAATCAGGAAATATTAGTATGGGTGCAGAGACCATATTTTTCTTTGAGTAGCTCAAAACTCTTCTAATATACATCATTCCAAAAAAATGAAACATCCTTTTTTTATCAGTTTTTCCATAGGTGTTGTGATCAGTGCATACCCTTGAATGAACTTTCTATAGTATCTTGTGTCCCCAAGAATCGAAAGCAGTTGTTTCTTTGTTGTTGGAACCGCTAGGTTTATGATTACTGCGACCTTCGTAGGGTCAACCATCAGCCCTTGTCGACATACTATGTGTCCAAGCAAGATTCCAAAAGGCACGCAGAAGATACATTTCTTGATATTCAAAGAAATTTGGTGCTTTCGACAGGCATCCAACATCATGCGCAGGTTGGAGCCATTCCCCTTTGCCAAGCTGAATACAGTGCAGTCATCGAAATAAAATTCCAGAAACTTATGTATGAATTCTTTGAACATGGCAACTACTACTCTTGAGAAGATAACAGGTGCATTCTTGAGACCAACTGGCATGACCGTGTAATGAAAGGATCCACATTTAGTGGCGAACGTAGTCTTACTGCGATCTTCAGGTGTGATTCTGATATGGTGGTATCTTAAGAACCCATCGGTGAAGGAATATGCTTCTTGTCCGCCCACGCTGTCAAGGATTTCATATAAGAACGACGTAGGAAAGGGGTCATGTACACATGTGTCGTTTAACTTGCATAGGTCCACGTAGATTCATATATCCCCCTTTGTTTTCTTCTCCTGGATGACCATCGGACTTACCCAATCAGACTGTTCAACCAGTTCAATGATACCTGCAACAAGCATTTTGTCAAGTTCTTCTCTGAACTTTTTCTTATATTTGGGGTTCAGCCGGTAAGGCCACTACTTTATGGGATGCGCCTCTGGTTTCAGAGTGATGTGCATAACGCCTAGGTCCCCCGTGAATCCTTTGAGCTCGGAAAACTTTGTTGGGAATAAGTCCTGATATTCTGTAAGTAGCACAGTAGCTTCCCCCACCTCAGCAAAGTCCTGGTGAGTGGAGACAAATGTTTCTTGTCCATTTTTTCAGTCTAACCCTTCTTGTTTGATAAATTTTTGTTGGGTCAGAGAATCCATCGTAGCCACCTCCTCAGGTCCCCCGGTGGCCATCTCACTGCGCGTCACAACATTCCCACTTGGATCTCTATCTCGCATTTCAGCCTTAACTCTCTTCACATTCTACGTCGGTGTCGGCTTCTTTTCCTGCATTGTTGTTATCAATATTGGACAATCTTCAATCGCATGGTCCAGTTGTCTACAATATCGGCAGGATTGCCTTGTAGGATTTGGACAGTCCCTTACAAAGTGTCCTACTTCTCCGTAGTTATAACAGATTAGTTGTCCTCGTCCTCGACCTGCGCTTCCACCTCGACCGCCTCCCCTACCACTAGCTAGGGAGCCACCTATGCTTGTGGGAGATCTTGGTGACACAGGGTCAGATTGTACCCTATACAAGTTTCCTCGATCTATCATCAGATCATAAGTTTGATAGTTCTACTCATCGTGTCCTACTGACTGATAGAACCTGCACCATGGTTGCTTCAGTTCTGGGACGTACGCACCGAGACGGGGCAATGGCTCATATCATGCAGCCCTACTACGCAGTAATCATCACACCACAATGCAAATTCGCTTGAGCCTAGACGCAATCGGCTAGGTTCTCCACTTGCTCCTAGACGCAATAGACTAGGTCCTCCTACCTGCCTGTAGTCTGCCAATAGTGGGCACTGATCCTTCGTATGTCCAGGTACCTGACATCATATGCACCATAGGTCTGCGCTGGCTTCCCTCCCTCGTTCCTTTCGTAGGTTCTGAATTTCCATGTGAATTTCCTTGAGCTGCTCTTGAATTTGCGGCACTCCTAACGAAGCATCTTCTGTGGGCGCAACTTCTAATTTCATAGCGACTTCCAAAGATTTTTCCTGCGATTCGAAGGTTTGGTGACTCATAGGTACGTGCAAGTGAGGTAGCAATATAGCGATGAACCATTCTATATGCTCTCTGTTATCATACTTAAATCCTCCTTCTATGATTGCTTTCTTTAGTCGCTAATCAACCTCCGATACAGACTCAGTCATTCCCTACTTGAAATTTTTCACGTCTGCTACTATCTAAGAGTAGAACATAGGCTTTCAGAACTATTGTTTCAGAGTTTCCTTAATATCCTGAATACATGCACTCCCATTTGGAGATATGTATCGCATATACCAGTCCAGAGCTCTCTCTTCGAAGGCTAGGGATAGTTATGCCCTCTTCATAGTATCACTTGCCACATTTTGTGCAGTCCATACTGAATCTGCAACAAACCAAAATCAGTCCATATCCTCATCTCCCGCACCTTTGAAGGTAGGTATTTTCAAGTGCACCACCATATCTTCTTCTGGCGGGGGTTTGGGTGAGTTCTTACCCTTATGCAGCCTTGAAGGCGGTGTAGCTGGGGGGCTCTGCGTGGCTGCTCCTCTTAACGGGCTATAGACAGATCTATCCCCCTCTAGATTGGTTGGATAATACTTACCACTCTGTGTTGTGCTTTTGTTCAAACCAGAGATCATTCAACGTACCTACTCTCAGGCTTCCAGTAATTTCTTGGCATTACTCGATCCCTCTCTCAAAATGCTCTCAGTCCTAGTAATGGAACCATTTGTTGGCTCGAGAGGTCCTGACCCAGGTTCGGAGGTTAAGGTTTTCCAAAAAACCCCTATACTACTGGCCCTTTCTGCAGTGACCTGCTTGTGCAGGCCAAAGTCTCACCCGAAGCATTATGGGTGGGTGCTAGAACCAGGTTTCCGCATCCTGAGATAGGGCAGGTAAGTCAAGAAAAGCTGTGTTCGAATTTACAATGACTAAATCGTATATCCCAGACCCAGATCTATAGATCCCCTTCGCATCCACGTGCACAATATCAATTATAATCACCATAATCAACATATCATAAACCCTAGACAGTAATGCAGCTATTACAGTTATCCTTGCATACAATATAACAGAACAAATCTATATTAGATGTTTGTGCAGCATAAGAAAATAACATGGTCACTCTGGTAGCTTAACACAGGAACATGCATAACTTAAACAGATATCATAAATTCTCATCAACAGTCAATTCAATAGATTCAGATACTTCAACAACCTTTCAAATTCATTAATCCTTCAGATCTACTTACAATACCCCAAAACCCAACCTGCGCACACAACAGGATAAAGGCCCTTCGCGCACACAGTAGTAGTTGTCCTTACCCAACAACCCTAACCATATCTATCAATTCGCACTTAGCATCAATCTCTTCTCATTCTTCATCTCTCTTACAACTCAAAATGTCCTTCTATTTATAAAATCCTAGCCTAATCTTTCCTGTGGTCTACAAACTGTGATTTGCGGACTCTAGTTCTACCCTTTGACTTGTTACAATGCTTTCAAGGCTTTGACCCACCCTAAAACCCTTGCGCTAGACTTAAATATGCCAAAATTATGCAAAGTACTTCAAAATTATCCCAATCCACAGCCATTGGAGGACCCTGCTCCAACAACAGCCATGCTTCTTGTTGGCCTATATCATAGACCTGCAAGTGGTTTGGCCACCCCTTGCTCCATACTATCAACCATTCATCCCAATGTGGATGATGGATCTCATTCTGCAGAAACTTGGTATCCTCTCATTGTAAGACACCAACCTCCTCAAACTGATGAAGATCTTTGCACTCCATGAAATTTCGAAGTGCACCTCTAATGAGATCTTCTTCTCATCCATGGCCTTCCAAAACCCATGAGGTTCTGGATCTGCTGCAGATATAAGTCTCTCTTTTGAGCTGTGAGATTCTCATTGAGAAAGTGTCATCAAGAAAGGAGAAAAGATTTCTCATATCTAGATGTCTACCATTCATCATCTTATCCTCCATTGCTTCATGAGTGAAGCTACCTTCAGAATTCTCCAAGAATAATGGGGCCTCATCATTATCCCTAATACTAAGTGACAGCACTGTAGATCTGCAAGGTAATACATATACTGTCTCAAAGCAAGGTACAATACTGATCTCATAACCATTCATTGTACATAGGATCATGCTCATCCCTTTTTCTAAAACTCTACATTTCAACTCAAGAGGTTTAATGCAGTCCATCCATGAAAAACTGGGATATCTTTTCATCTCCTCCTTGATTAGATTAAGGGTCCTTTGCGCTGTGATAGTTTGCTGCTTCAAATCAGCATTTGGATCTAACCCTTGGTCATGCATTAGCCCTGATGGCATGTCCCCATAAGTTTCAATAAGATCTACTGAATCAATAGGTGATGAATGTGGATGCATACCTTGGATCAATTGATATGTGGGAACCTCTTGATAGAACACAAGAGTTCCTCCAACCGAGACAATGGTGTCTCCAACTGCTGGTAAGAGATATGGTTGCTCTTCTTCTAATGTACTAGCGCTAGAATATTCCTCCTCTTTCTCATGCATCTCCTGAATCATGCATGGGACTCTATGTGCCAACAGCTCAAGACTATTTTGCAAGGTTGCAAGTGTCTCTTCTCTGGATGCAAGTACTTTTGTATAAGGTGGTCAATGTAGTGACCTCTTGTCCACAGTGACAAGAATGACATCCTCCTTTGTTTCCTTAGGAAATGTCTCTTTGTGGCACATATTTGTCTTTTTCTCATCAAACTTCTTCCTCAACTTTTGAAAGAAATCTGAATATTTAGTCACCTTTTCATGTTTCATGTGACTAAACCACCAAACATTTTCTTCACGTAAAAGATGAAATGTTGCAATTTGGACAACCTCTTTTTCAGCCACAGGATGTAGCATGAAAAATGTATCCAACCCTCTCCTCCAAGCCCTAACATTACTTGAGGAAGACCCATCAAATGTAGGCAAATAGAATCTATTGTGCCCCTTCCTTCTATTGTTGATATAGGATCTCCTTTCTTCCTTGAGTTCAAAGAATTCTTGGAGAGTTAGAATTTCTTTGAAAGCTTTAGATTGTTCCTTGTACTCTTCAAGATACAAACTAAGAGTCTCATGAGTCTCAGGTTCTCTACTTTCTTCATTTTTATGGCTCTCACCTTCTTCAAAGAAAGTGGGCATAGTAGATCTATGATTCTCTGGTTTTCTTTTTTGTTGATAGGAAGTGCTTGGACCTTCCTCTTAAAATCTTCTTCTTGGATCCTTCTTTTGCATTTCTTTCTTCATTTGATAGACCTCCTTGGAGAGATCTTGCATGGATCTAAAGATATCAGTGGAAAAATTATCCTCCTTCATGATAGATCTCATCTATCTGCTTCTTCTTTTGATGCAAAAGATGAAGTGTCCACAACCTAAGCCAAAGATCATTCTCTGATACCACTGTAATATTCCAAAGGGGAGAATGCAGTAATACTTAAACACAATATAAGAACTGCAACTAAGTAAACAATAGATCTAAAGAAAACCTCAGAATTTACAGAGAAGCTGAGCCATTTTATTATATGGAGATGAATCAGTTACACAATGTTCATAAAATGAGGATATCTAGTCCAAGAGAAGACCTAGAATAACCCTACAATGGTGCTGCAACTAGCACTATGTAATTGGTGAGCTTACAGAAGCAATACTGCGTTGTCCCTGCTGCTGCAGATATACATGTAAATTATACAAAGGAAAATTCAGATCTAGGGAGCTTATGAGCTCTGATGATTCCAATATTCAAGATTTGGCCAATGTGATGGGTTCCCAAGATAACCCGGAAAGGATTTTCCATATCTAAAACTTTGGAAAATCACCCTCCTAGGATTTGATCCTTGATCTGCCAGGAATTATAGATCTGTAGCTAAAACTGACAAATAGATGGCTGAAATATGTCACAAGATCATATCTAATCTTGAAGGGCTGATCCCTTCTTCATATCTACAAGCTAGAAGATCTAGATCTAGCTTCTCAATCCTCCAGTAATGATTACAACTGTTGCAACACAACTGCTCATAGAAACTGCGCTGTAAGGGAAAGAGAGGCCTTATGCCTACTGAAATATGATGTAATAAACTCCAGGCTGATGGAAATACTGATGGAAAGGTAGGGGATGATCCCTCACAGGATTACTAGCTGAAATGCTAGCAACTTCCTTCCTCCTTTGGATCTACAAAATGGACAGCGTAATTCCTGAAGGGATTACTGCTGCTAGGAGGTTAATAAATTTTGGCCTGATGCCATATCTGATATGAAGCTCTGGTATTGCTGATATTTAAGCCCAAGGTGATAGGAATAAACCTTCAAAAATTCTCCAGCTGAAATACTGAAGACAACCTCCACCTTCCATACTGACCATCAGAAATCTGCAATTTCTGAATATGAATGATCTACAGAAAGTAGGAAAATATAAATGGAACCAATGACTAACGTAGAATGAAGTACAATAATATTTGCATAGCTACTCAAAGAAAGAGGTGGGATTCCCGACCAGGAACACCCTGTGCTAAAAAACACTTGCAATCTTTGCTAAACAGCCCAAGAAAGCAATGGAATGTCACATGACAATTCCATATCTAAATAGATCCTGAACATCAATAAACTCAAGGCTCCCCTCATTCTTACCTTCATCTTCTTTATATAATGTTTGAGCCTTTCCATGCCTTGGCCCTCATCTAAATTGGGATGTGCATGTGGACAAGATCCTCCATGTTTGACTGCGTTGTCTATCCAAGTCATCCATCATGTGTGCATTAATTGCACAACTTCCTCCATCACTTTATCATGAATGCTCCATGATCTTCTTGTTTTACCTCTTCAAGATATTAGTTGACTATGTCAACCTCCATGATCTATCTCAATTAATGACACATGATCTCCATTTTCATTCACATTAGTAGTTGCTCAACTACCTCATTATGTAGATCTAGGCTTAATTAATCCACATTCACACACAAAAAGTGGATATTTATTCATATTGAGGATTATGGGTACCTCCACCCTTTTATTTACTCAATTCATTAAGGAATTTAAGAACTCTAATATTCCAAATATCAGGTGAAAATTTGGGAATATTACAGAAAGATGTTTACACATACACCTCAACACTCTTCTCCATGTCATACAAGTGTATTCACACTAATTTAATACTTCAATTCTATGTTTTAGGGTTGAAGTTGTCACTATCCTAAATTGTAGGTCAATATAGGCCTTGTCTAGGTCTTGACCTCCATTATAAGTTTTTGTGTAATACTTAAAGCCTTGTGGCCTCACACAACAGTCTAGTTCTGTGTTAATAGGGCCTACTTCTATAGATCATCCCTCTCTTTGATATGTATAACAAAAACATCATTTAGATTAAAATTTCAACCTATTTTTCTCCTTAATGCAACTTAAACTATCCTCAAACAAAACAAAGAATTACCACAAATACTTAGCCTTGCTTGCTAAGCCAATTGTCCTTCTACAAACACAATAAAGAAGAAAATAAACTTGCTCCTCTTCAAGTTGGGCTCCTCCTGAGGTAATTCAACTTATTTCTTGGCTTGTAATGCTTCATGGGAAGATTCTCTTATAGGTGTCAAATGGGTTCAACTCTACTTCTACTTCTACTATTCTTGGTGGAGTGAAATTTCAACCAAGGGTCACATCCTTAACCTAAGATGACCTAAGGCTACATGTTCAAACACCATCAACATTAGAATTTTTTTTTCATATGATTTCACCCTCTCCATTGTAGTCATAGGTTCCCATTAGCCTATCAAGGGTGCCCCTCATGTATCTAATAGAATAAAAAAAAATATTCCCTTCAGTCTTTCACCCATAAAATTAGGTACAAATCCCACCACTTGGTTGCATTTCCCATAAAACCACATATTTTTGGGTAAATTCCCCACAAACCCAGTACCCTAGGGGTTGTGGGATTATCTCCTAAGCTACACATCTCAAAATTTTTTAAATAGATTCGCGAAGGATGAAGCCATGAAACAAACCCAAGAAATGGATAATATGTCATAGACTGGCATGAATCTATGTGGAGGTTCAAAAAATGAGGAGGTTGTGAAACAGACCCAAGATATAGAGATACTTCTTAGCAACATCAGTTAATGTTATTTTTTGTCCCATTCATAAAAAATTAATGAAGGAAACCAAAAAAAAGAACAATCTCGGTCCCCTCCTTTGTATAGGAGATAGGTGGAAACATAAACACATGGAGTCCTAAAATTGTATGAAGGAACATGGATTCTAGTGGGGCATGACTCAACACATAGGATAACATGGTAGATGAGGTGGCACATAGGTGGAAAAAAGATAGAGTATACGTGGTCCAATAAAGGGGTGAGACATGGCATGACATGGCACCACTCATAGGTAGCCACATGGCAATGATGATGTCAACCTGACATAACAAGTGATGTGGCAGGTTCATGAATTCTGTGCCAAAGAGACATGTTTTATTGTATTTTTAGTGATATCAAATTTCTCAAAAGTTTGAAAAATGCCAAGTATATCGTTTTAGGTCGTCACATAAAGCTCAGGAGGGACAACGCATGCTAACATCATCGTGCCTCAAGCCGATAATTGAAGGTGCAACACTGTGGAATTCCCACAATCAATAGGAGCTAGCAAACTAGAATCCTCACCATCACCATCACTCAATGGAAATTTCACATCCTTGAGCAAGATTTGAGGTTTCAACATGGCATGCTCCCATGAGAAAAGAGACGAAAGATGGGAAATGTACCAACATTGTCATTTGATGGGAAAGTCATTACTTGGTCTATTGTGGTAAGATAATTTGATGGGGAAGGCCTCAATGGCATGGTGGTGAAATAAGCCTTGCGACATATCCCTTACACATATGACAATATGGGTTTTTAGGAATTTACTGAAATTTAGGTATGTTAACAAAATTGGTGGTCAGTGGTTCAATATTTTTCTTGGAATTTCATTTTATCATTTTTAAAATTTTGTTTTGTATTCTGTGAATAAAAAGAAAATACTAATGAAGTTTAAAGGGCATAATCTGAAGAATTATGAATCCTGATGCATGAGGATCTAAAAATATATATAAAAAAAGGGAAGACTTGTATATATATAAATAGGTACTTCTAATTGCAATAGAAGATTTGGCAATAATTCTAATAAAAATTAACAAGATAAGAGAGAGGGTGAGATAAATAATAAGAGAATATAGTTAAAACCTATTAAACAAAAATATTTAAAGCATAGAGAGAAGACTGGGATAAAAGGTTGTTGTAGGAGAAAATTTTGTTGTCAGGAAAGGTAGAGGATGAAAAATAGAAAAGGTATTACGAATAGAATATTAGGTGTGAAAATTCCTTGAAATTCAGCATCTGGAATTAATTATCCTAATTGATTAACAATTCATCTATTTTCTAATTAACATCAAATTAATCACACTGCAATTTCTTAACCAAATAAAATATTGTGGAAGGAAAAATTGGAACTGAGAAATACTAGCACACACACATAAATTGTGACACCGTTATTTTTGGACAATTGTCCTTAGAAAAAACTAGTGTGGGAAAACGAGTGCAGTAGTGGGGGTTTTATTATTATGTAGCAACAGAAATTACGAGTACAATAAAATGATTCCAAAATGTAATTTATATCCAAGCCAAATACTGGCAAAATTTACTGAGGGAAATTTACTCTCACTCCAAGCAATCTCAACTCAGTCTGGGATCATAAGTGGCTCCAATTCTTCCTCTACATCAACCTCTAAGTAGGCCATCCGTAGTACCTTGTATGATATGCCCATAACTCCATTTTAATCATACATTGTACCTGTCTCTGCTACTAGAAGTATCTCTCTACACCCTCTGGAAATTTTCTCGACCTCTGACACTTGAAATGACCTTGCCTTCAACTAAATCAAATTTCCTTTATGAGGCTCTATGCAAACCCCTACAAAACCTCTTGTAGCTGAAACCAACCTCCTTCTATGACTCCTCCAGAACTAGAATCTCCTCTGAAAAATCTATATGAGGCCCTTATTCCACTTGATACTTGATCTCTAACTCGATCTCTCTTGCCAAATCACCTGCACTAGAAAATTGAACTTCCTAGATCACTGAGTATCTGTAGTTGGTGTATTCTTCATCTACCCATCGACCTCTTCTTATAATATCCAGTTGGGAATCCAACGATCACGATTAAAACTTAATCAATGGTTGAGATCATCTTCAAGTTGATTTGTGTGAGTTTTTAGAGAATTTTCAATTTTCTCAATTAATTAGTACTAATTAACTAGCTTTCCTAATTTAGACTTAGGAAACATTTAAATAATGGTCAATTAATTTAAATGAGTTATCTCTAGGTGGAAATTCTAGAAATGATTTCTAGGTTTTGGAGAACTCCTATGTTTTAGCCTCTCCATGAAGTTTGAGACTAGAACACCATTTGAAGCTACAAAAACTAACACTCCCTCTTAGCGAGGAAGGTGTTCTCCAACTCTGTCTCCATAATATCTTCCCACGTTGCTGATGTTTGAAAACTATAGTTTCCTACTACTTTCCACCAACCACTGCGCTAACTCTAATTCATCTTCCAATGACTATTGTTGAACCATCCTGCATCTGTGTTGTTGTTGACACTACATTGTACAACTTGTACTACTTCCAACTCTTCATCTGCATCACAACACAACTAACATCCTTCTCACTGTTTTTGTTGCTACTGTAACTACTAAAATTGAGAAGCATCCAAAATATTGAATCTAATTTGTCTCTGTACTACAATTATATCTTGAGTCTCTAACTGCTACTAGCCTTTATTATGTCATTAGGGAATCTGCACTGCTTTTGATTATGCATTGTGCCTCCTGTATTGCTATCAAGACTGCTTTGCACTCCTTAGTATCTGACTACCACTAGTATGTAACTATCACTCTGGAACTGACTACACCAAATAAAATTTATTCTCCTCCTACTGAATATCGTGGGCCCTTATAGAAAGGGTAATGATCCATTAGGAAACACCATACGATGCTTACCTCCAAGGAACCTACCAAAATCTCTTACACACTCTGGTACTAAAGCTAAATATCGCCCCACCTCTCTCTTGGACGTGTTAGTATCCTATAATCTATAGGATCTCTAGGAAACTAATTATTTTTGTTCATATTTTTCATATTCGATATAATGTTACATGATTTTCATTTGTTTCCTAGTAGGATCTGTTGGTTAAAAGGGGCAATGAATGCTTTCTCTTAGGTTTCAGAAATTCCATAGTCGGATTAAGCCTAAATCCATAGTTCAACACTTAGAAAACCTTTTTAACCTCAAAACCCGAAACCTTTACCACATTATCATATTACATGGTGGACCCCTACCTTTTTTCACTTCGACAGATCACAAGGGACCCTTCTCGCCACGTCACCTACACTTTTGATCTCTTGCCACCTCCCATTTCACCTCTGACCCCACCACTGACTCGTAACCCAAAATTCATATTTGTTGGCTCCACCATCCCATCACACATCACATCTCATGTCCCACCAGCGCTAAATTACCTCCACCTTTCCTGCCATCTCCCCACATTGCCCTGCATCCAATGGTCATCATCTCTTTTCGTCCCCCCCTCAGCCTTCGAACTTTAACAGCAAGGGGGGTCTGAAATAAATGGTTTCAGCCTCCACCCATACACCTATGTGTTATCTCCAAACAATTTCGAACCCCCTTTGTACGAAACAGCTTACCACCTGCGGGACCCTCCGAAATCTAGTTTCAGGTTTTGCATGCAAAACTCACCGGTAAGCGGATTTTTACTTCGGGGTTGAAACGAATTAACCACCACTTCAGTTGCTTCCTGTCCACAATTTGAATTATGGAAAGAGGGACTACGACAAGAGTACATTTATATTGGATAACTCTCCATGACCAAAAAATCAAAACGCAGAGTTGAATGGTTGTTCAAACCCCGAGCTCGCCACTGTCGAAACGCTCCAGGCCAAGATCATTCACTGTTAAAGGGAGATTGCGCCCAATGGGAGGGACATGGGTGCAGGTGTTCACTTTATGTTAACGGAGATCAATCACTGAATGAAAATCATTATTCATATATGATGTCCGTCCCTCGAAAGTCAAAGAAGATATTGTTAATAACATCATCCTGAGAAATAGGGGGAAAGTTTACACATGTCACCCCTGTTGCAATCACTTCCTTAAATACTGATGATTAGTTATACATGTGTCATTAGTTTTACAACAGTTTCTCTATTTTTAGAAAGAAGATGGGAGATTTGATCAAATTGAGCGTTTCAAAGGAATCAAAACGGTGCCAGATGCGGAGATATCCTTAATAACTCTAACTGCTTTATTTGCACATGTCAAATGATGTTAGTCCTTATCTGTTATGTAGGTAAAAGAAAGTAACTGTTAGTTACGGCATTGATTGTAATCAGTTAGTAGGATTATCATAAATACTTCACTGTTCGAAGTATTAGAGGGGGGAATTTGGAAGGAGAAAACTATTCAGTTCTGGAAATGTTTTCACTGTGTTTTGAGTGACAGTTTGAGAAGTAATACAAGAGAAGCTTTCAGGATTCATGTGGTGTCTGAAATGGAAAAGTTTTCTCCTGCTGTTATGTGTTTTTCCGTTATCTTCCTTTCTCAGTGTTTCCTAATTCTTATTGTAAAGAAGAAAATGAAGAATATGATTTTTTTATCTAGAGCACCCTATGTTGGCTGTGTTTACAATAGTCTATGTTTTCTACTGATGCCAAAACAAGGAATTCTTAATTGCTCCTAGATTTCTGCTAAACCTTACATTCTAGTCTAATTGAGGAATTCTTAATTGCTCCTCAATTTCTATTGGATTCCACTCTTCTTGTATCTTCCCATTCCATTTTATTCTTAAAGACCCAGAGTAGTACACTTAGCTTTCCCTGTTTCACTCATGCTTGATTATTTCTGCAAATTGGTCACCCAAGCCCTTTGACTCCATTGCCCAATGGCCTTTTTCCCTTACTTCCCCCACCAAACCAAATTCAAAATCCAAACTCTACATCTATTAACTAGCCTAAAATTCCAAAACTAATAAAGCTATATCTAACAAAGAGATCTCTCTCTGGGTCTAGGAGGGCTAGATCTTGGGCCCGAAGCGATTTTGATGTTGCCTCCAAGATCCTGTCTTCAGCCTCGGAATTACATAGTGATAACATAGTGATGAACATACTGGGGAAAAGTTTTGTGTTCCTTATCAACTAATATCAAGTTCAGATCTTGTTGATGATGGTGGACAAACAACCAGAAATAATAAGGTTGAAATCATCCACCTGGAAACTCCACAGTTTTCAGTTGAGCAGACGGCTCCATTGGTAGAAGAATCCATATTTTTTGTGAACATACAGTGACTCCATTCTCTGATTGATTAAAAATATGAATTCAAAAATACAACATAGGTATGCTCCTTTAGACAAATATAAGATCCCAGGTTTTCCAAACCCCATGCCAAACATTAATTGGTTAAAATATCTTCTGGTGTTTAGAGATAAGAAAGGAGATGATGCTACTATGCATTTATTAATATTTCATATGTAGGTTCGAAGATTTAAAATCCAATTTCTAGAGGTCTGCCTTATGAAAATGTTTGTGGCCATTTTAGAAGAGAAATCTAGGATTTGGTATGAAGGTCTACCAACTGCAAGTATAAGTTCTATGAAGTGTTTTCATGCTGTGTTTTGTGACAATTATAAAGAAGATTATCCCTCTTTGTCACTAGTTGAGGACTGTTGTGATAAATTTCAATTTTTTATTGAATATCTGGAGGATTACTATGATGATGATCAGTTTATGAATGATGAAATATTAGAAGTTTTAGAAGAAATACCATTTCAGAAAGTGGAAGTTTTTTCTGAAATGTCTTCTCATCATGAAAAAAGAAATGATATATGTTGTCTAGAAGTTCGTGAAGCTTCATCATAGGAAATATCTCTAGCAACACAAGGACAATCTAATCAACAGATGGTCAAAGAAGAACTTCAGCTCCCTGAACTAGATCCAGTAGAGGACACAAGTGAAAACCTCCAGAAATCTAGTAATCTAGAAGGAAGAGCAGCAGAGTTTGATGGCCCGGATTCACAAGAGAATCTTCAACTAACGTTGTTTTATCCAGAGATTGAACTCCAATCAAGTTTTCCTAATGAAAACTGAGAAGGTTTGCTGATTGAAGACGTCTCCAATCCTTTTTTTAAATTTACAGATGTTGAAAAAGTTTCACAACATATTGATATTACAGCTAATGACCCTTTACCTGAGATGATTAGGAGTTTGCAACTTCCTCACAAAATTATGAATGATAAATGGAATGATGAAGAGCACACAGAACAACTGATTATCATGGGAAAAGAAGAAAAACAAGTGTCCTTTGTGCCATATGAAGATAGTCAGTGCCAACACAGAAGCAAAGGAGCTGTCTGGGATGAGGTATGTTTGTATATCACCAATTATCTGAGGGATATCATGTTGCATGTTTACCTAGATCCTTTGAGCAGTTTATAACAGTGATCAGTGAAGGAAGAGTCTACCAGGTTGATTAATACAAATATTGAATTCAGTGGGAGAGTTAAGTTGCCATGCTTTGAGCCCTTTTTTCTGCCCAAGGAAATGGAAGGTTAGTTTCAGTTAAGCACTCATTTGCTTGACTAGTTACGTTGGAAGTCTGATTATCTTTTGATGGGGCAATTTTGGGTCAAACTAGATGTAGGTAGGTGTGTGAATACACTTAGTACTTTGAGCATATTTTTAGTGCTAGTTTAAGATTTCTTTCAGTTTTCAGTTTCAGCATAGTTCAGATTTCAGCATTCAGATTTTCTGGGTGTGGTAGTGATTTCAGTTTGATAGTTTGTAGTGCATAAGTTCAATTGTAGTTTCATTTCAGATTGCATATCAAATTCTTGTCTGAGGTTTAGAACAAATGATTAAATATTTTCAGCTACGGAGATTTTGTAACAGACCAGGCTGCATATTTGAGATCAACCCAATGGATTAGGCCACTAGTCTACAATTTTCTTGACACCTCCTCCAGAGCTACCCTCCCCAATTGGAGCCACTGTTAGTATGCTATAATCTACAAGATCTCTAGGCAACTAATTATTTTTCTTCAGATATTTCACATTGGAAATAATTTTACATGACTGTCATTTGTTTCCTAGTAGGATCTGTTGGTTAAAAGGGGCAAAGAATGTTTTCCCTTAAGTTTCAGAATTCCATAGCCAGATTGAGCCTAAATCCATATTTCAGCACTTAGAAAACCTTCTTAACCTTAAAAACAGAAACCTTTACTACATTATCATATTGGATGGTGGACCCCTACATTTTTGCACTTCGGCACATTGCAAGGGACGCTTCCCACCATGTCACCTACCCCTTTGATCTCTTGTCGCCTCCCATTTCACCTCTAACCCCACCATTCACTCGTACCTTGAAATTCATATTTCATGGCCCCACCATCTAATCACGCATCACATCTCATGTCCCATTGGTGCTAAACGACCTCCACCTTTCCCTCTGTCCCCGTACATCGCCCCACATCCAATGGTCATCATCTCTTTTCTCTCTTTCGCTTCTCGCCCTCTCCCCGCTGAATATTTGTATGAAATAGATGGTTTCAGTCTCCACCCATACACCTATGTGTCATCTTCAGAGAATTTCAGACCCCCCTCATTGGAAATAGCTTACAACCTACTGGACACTCTGAAATTTGGTTTCCGTTTTTGCATGCCAAACTCCACGGTAAGTAGATTTTGACTTCGTGGTTGAAACGAATTGACCTCCAATTTAGTTGTTTCATGTCCAAAAGTTAAATGATGGAAAGAGGGACTATGGCAGGAGTACATTCAGATGGGATAACTCTCCATAACCAGAAAATAAAAACGTAGAGTTGAACAACTATTCAAACCCTAAGCTCGCCACTGCCGAAACGCTCCAAGCCAAGATCATTAGCTGCTAAAGGGAGATTACGCCCAGCGGGAGGGACATGGGTTCAGGTGTTCACTTGATGTTAACAAAGATCAATCACTGAATGCAAATAATTGTTCCTATAAGCCATTTGTCCCTTGAATGGAAAAGAAAATCTTGTTAAAAATAACATCCTAAGAACTAGGAGGAAATTTTACACATGTCACCCCTATTGCAATCACTTCCTTAAAGATTGATGATTATTTGTACATGTGTCAATAGTTTTACAATAGTTTCTCTATTTTTAGAAAGAATATGGGAGCTTTGATCAAATTGAGCGTTTCAAAGGAATCAAAACAGTGCCAGATGCCCGGATATCCTTAATAACTCCAATTTCTTTATTTGCACATGTCAAATGATGTTAGTCCTTCTCTGTTATGTAGGTAAAAGAAAGTAATTGTTAGTTACGACATTGATTATAATCAATTAGTAGGATTAGCATAAATACTTTACAGTTTGAATTATTAGAGGGGGAATTTGGAAGGAGAAAATTGTTCAGTTCTCGAAATTTTTTCACTGTGTTTTGAGTGATAGTTTGAAAATTAATACAAGATAAGCTTTCAAGATTCATGTGGTGTCTAAAATGGCGAAGTTTTCTCCTACTGTTATGTGTTTTTTTGGTTATCTTCCTTTCTTAGTATTTCTGAATTCTTATTTTAAAGCAGAAAATGAAGAATAGGATTTGTTATCTATAGCACTCTATTCTAGCTATGTTTACAATAGTCTATGTTTTCTACTGATGTCAAATCAAGGGATTTTAATTACTCCTTGGTTTCTGCTGAACCTTTGTTATAGCATCATTTTTCACCCTCATGTGATTCATGATTGTTTTTATGGCCTTGGGCACCCATTCCCACAGACTTGGACAAAAATTCATAAAAAACAGTGTTTCAAATCCCATACGCGGGTATGCCCAGACTTTTTCACGTGTATACGCGAGTCCATATGTACTTTTCCGCGTATGCCTTTAAAATCATTAAAAAGATATATAAAATTCCCTATTTTCGAGGCTGGGTTAATGGTTATTCCAGTAATTCAACCACCCCAGCCCATGGCCAACTGTTTCCAACTGATTGAAACTACTTTGAGGGAGTATAAAAGCCCCTCATGTGCATGGCCTAAGGGAGAGACAGAAATTATTGATATTATACTCTGTTGGAATCCCAATCCAAGTCTGATTTCCCGTGCCTCCTGCACTTCCTAGTTCATTACAAGAAACCCTTGTTTCCTGGAGATGTTCATCTCTCTATATGTCATCTCGTGTGCACAAGTTCTGAAGGAATCTTAGCGAGGCAAGGGTGGGACGGATCCGGACGACGGTCTGTTCGAAGATCGTGGAAGGATTCAGGTGATCTCTCCACTTTTTATTACTGCACATGTTATTCATAATATAGAAGAACCATCTTGTTCCTGAAATACACGTGTTAGTATCTGCTTGCATATGTGAAAATATTGTTATTTAAGCATTTATTATGGTTTATATAATGTTTCACATGGATTTCACTAACATTTAGGGTAGGTATATATTGTACAAACAGATTTCCATGCATGTTTCTTCTTGGTTTTCAGGTTAAGGAAGAAGAAGGGCTGCTGGGGGTTTGGACCCCACAGGATCTACATCAAACGCAGGACCCACGGGTGAGTTTTACGATCTATTCTATCTAGTTTTTCACGTACAAACATGGTTGTGTGAGTCCTTCTTGAATATCATGCTCTGATCTGTGGAGGTTTCAACCCAAAAAACCTCTAGGGAGTTATTTCCCGAAACAGAACTGGCGACTCCACTAGGGATCGCATTCTTGTGATTCCCCTGTTGGGTGGTTTCAGTTGTTTTGAAGGTTTCCAACAGTTTTAATCATTATTTCTAGTTCAGTTAGTTTTTTCTCAATTAGACTGAAGACCTGGTTCTTTATCCAGGCTTGATCATTTATATTTTTCATTATTTACCTTTCCATACGCTAGTTTATTTGCACACAGTCGCGTATACACGCATTTTTTGTTAGAGGAAGTCACGTATACGCGGGTTTCCCTTAACACAATCGCATATGCACGCTTGTTGCAAGACTGATGAGTAACGTATGCCTGGGAAAATTTTGAAATTTTTTATTTTATGACTTTTTGGTCTTGTCTGCCTGTGGTGACCTGTTCCTATAGTGTCTTTTTAGTCTCTGGATTGTGTTGAAAGTGGTTATTATTCTTTTTCTCTCTTGTTTTCTTGAAGACTGAATCATTTGGAAAATCTTGTTTTTCTAGTGCTTGCATTTCTGGTTTGAGTATTGAGATCTCTTTCTTGGGATTCTTGGTTGTTTTGCTTAATCAGGATAGAGAGCTTCTGTTCATATACTCTTTCCTAACTTTATGTGTTGCTTTTCACTTTAGTCTTTGCCTGCTTTTTGGTTGGTTTTCTTGAGTTCATTTGACTGGGTCTTGTTGCAATATTTGAAGAGTCATTCTTGGTTCTTTGAATTTTTTGTTTGCTGCAAGATTGTGCTATTCTTCTAGGCTGAGTTGTTAAGTTTCTTGTCTTCCTTTTGCTCGTATGAATCTTGCTACCAAGTAGTACTATAAGATTTGCAACATTCTTGTTGAAGTTTTGCTTGAAATTCAGAGTTTGTTTGGCTTGGTAATTGGATAGCTTTCTTAGTCTTTTTGAAGTCTTCTTTTTTATAAAAATCAAAAGCCCAAAAACATTTTGCTTTGCCTTTGCTTTTGTTTTTCATTTTTGTTTTGTTTTCTTTTCATCTTTTAGAGCTTTGTTGAGATTTCTTGCTTTCAGGTTTTTTACTTGATTTGGGAAGGGAATTGTCATTGGTTTCTTTCTCTTATTTCAAGTATATTTCGGTGTCTTTATGTTGAGAGTTTCTGATTTGGGAATTAGCTTTGTGGACAACTGAAAAGTGATAAAACTGAAGGATTTTTGAGAAATTTCTCTTTTCTTTAGTAGATTTTGCATCTTAGAATTGGCATGCTCTTAGTGATTTGCATTAGGGTGCACTTGATAATTTAGTCTTTTTCATAAATTTTGTGAGTGTGAGTTTGATATTTGAAAAGGAAAGAAAAAATATAATCTCGTAGAACCCGTGTAGAAATTTCTTTACATCGAAAGGCAAATATTGCATCTGCATGTAGTTTGGTTTTCATTAATTTCTTTTCTGCGTCATAAAACATCACGAGTTTCATTTCCATATCCCTTGACTTGATATAACAGCCAATTAAAATAAGCGCAATAATCTAAAAACAACTAGCAAGTTTTTTATTAAGTGTCATACACCAACTAGCTAGGTTGTAGGGCCTTGGATTAGGTGAGTGGAGAGTTAACTCTCCAAGGCCACTCAAAATAAAACATAGAAGTTGATTAATTGAGCAAAATCTAACTCCGTTAGGTGGACCGGGAAAGCTCTCCTCCAGAGTGTCAAGCGCGAGGGGAAGTGAAGGCTAAGAAGAGAGATACCCCCTCTCCGATTTGCTGGATCTAACCTCAAGACCATTCTGCCCGACTTCTGACACAGATTGGTGCCCATAGTTTCCATTCCTAGGTTCCACACAGGTGATTATGGGGGGGAATACCCGTGGTACCTAAGGCAGATGTCGTATCACTTCCAGCAGTACTTCTGGGGGGTGCCCTTGCGAAGCTTGGGTACTTGTGCAGGCAAAGGCTATTGTTAGGAGGTCGGCATAATTGTTTCTGCTACCTTCGCTAGTAGGCCTGGGCCGTAATTATCCCAGACTACTTTCAGGAGGTCCTATTTTTTCGCTTTCTCGTATTTTGGTGTCCGGTCCTAATCACCCGGAGCGGAAATACCTGAAGGCTGCTTGCTTGGCTGTATCTTAGGGATTTTTTGTAGTGAGTGCTTTTTGCTCCTAGCTTTCCTAGCTTTATACTTTTTTGAGTCTAATTAATCTGTTAAAGTGGCTGATCAAGCGCCTCGTCGATCGAGGAGAATTCAGGGGTTATCTCCCGAGAGTGCAGAGCCTTCTTCGAGAAGGCGTAGGAGTAATATAGCAGGAGAATATCACCCAGTGGTATCTGACGCAGCGGAGAGAGATCCTCCGTTAGGGCTTGAAGGTTCTGTAGAAGGTTCTGGTGTTGGTTCTGAGAGGAGCACACGGCTCACCTCAAGAGTCTTATTTCCGCGAGAGCTAGAAATAGAAGTAGAGGAAGTACCTGAGCCTCCTCAGTCACTTCCACCACCTCTTCCTTCTGATTCTCCATTTTTTATTGAGTACATCGGACCTGAGTCTGAAAGACAAGGAAGTCCTTATCCATCTTATTCATACCTTTCGATGGCCACGACTGGGAACGCGACTTCAGCTGTGAGTGTTGCAAGCATTCAGACTCCTGCTTCAGTAGAAGGAGGAGGCACAATTGCTATATCTTTGATTGCTTCTAGTACTACTATGTTTGGCTCTAGTTTCACCCAAGCACAAGCTTCTTAATCTGGTCCCTTTTGTTTTGGAATGCCCACTAGTGGGATTCCTTCGTTTTCCTTTTCCACTGCTGCATCTGCACCCATGTCCTCCATGGCTAGTGGGTCAACTTATTTTCAAAGGTTCCCCTTCGGAAGTGGCCATATTCCTAGTTCGAATTCTTCCTTAGGGTCTTTTCCTTTTACTTCACAGACTCAGATTTTTAACACTTGGTCTGGAGGTTAGAGTTCGACTACCTTTACAGGTTGGAACCCTATCTTTACAGCAGTGGGGGCAGGGAATCAGTTTTACGCTGGTCAACAAGGGAATTCTTCTTTCCCTTCATCGAGTTCTTATCAGACCTTTTCTCCTCTTTCTAATGCTTGGAACCCCTATCAGGGGCTTTCCTCTTCATTTACTACTTCGGGGGGCAGGAACTGGTCTGGTCTTTGGTAACTCTACGTTGGAAGGGGGTCCTTCTCCAAATGCTGGGTCCTTTGGCCCAACATTTTCTACGAGTTCTTTCTGGTAACCTGGTGCCTCATCAAATCCAGGGTGTTATTTTCAGAATGTTGGGATTCCATCCCACCAAGGATGGAATCCTCAGGCTCCTCCTCATTTACCTTTTCTGGCAACGTTGAACTTGCCATATTTGTCGAAATTGACGAATGATCCGATCCGATATAGTCCGGGGTGGCCTCTGGTTCCTACCAAACTACCTTCAGACATTTCAAAGTTTGAAGGCAAGAATGGTGAGGACCCAGCTGATCACATCACCACTTTCCATCTTTGGTGTTCATCTAACTCCCTAATCGAGGATTCGATTAGGTTGAGATTGTTTCAACGCACCTTGACTAGAAACGCTGCCAAGTGGTACATTGAGTTGGCTGGGGGTAGTTTTGCTATGTTTGGAGATCTGGCTACTACATTTCTAAACCACTTCCAGTTGCATGTCTGTTATGATGCCGAGACTGAACTCCTAGCTAATTTTAAGCAGGACGACGCAACCCACATTTTTTATCATATTCAGGAATGGCGGAGAAGGAAGACTCTTATTAAAGCTCATATTCGGGGTGAATTCCTCTTGGAATGGTTTTTGAAATCATTGCAGTCAGATATTTCTAAGGATGTATCCCTGTCAGGGGTATTTTCTGAGGAGCAGGCCATTTTTAGGGCCCAACAGCTTGAATTGATATATTCTCAGTCTGGAGTCCTTCAAAAATATTTGCCTAATGCTCCTCGCTCCAAGTTAGACTTATCTAAGTCTAAACCTGGTCCTCATGGTGATGGACTTGTTGGATCAATCGATAGTGGTGTAGCTAACCTACTTAGTCAATTGCAGCAGTTGTCTATACAATCTTCTTCTTCTGGTCAGGTTGTGCCTGCTGAGTCATCGCCTTCTCAATCTTTGTCAGTAAATGTCGTTCAGACTTCTAACCCTAAAGGAAATCAACAATCCGAAGGGAAGAAGAAGGGACGTAATAAGAAAAAGGGCAAGAATGGGAAGGGTAATGCAAATAAGTCTAACGAGCAGGGTGGTGAGGGTCCAAAGGATAAAAAGAAAGTGAAGTTTCCATGCAAGTTATGTGCTGGAGACCATCTTACTCACCTTTGCCCTCAAATTTAGAATGCGCAGCGCTTTTTAGCTCAGCAGGATTCTTCCAGTTCCCAGGCTGTGTCGACTAACCCTTTTCCCCAAGGGCAACAACTAGTTGTTGGCACGAATCAAAATACTGGGGCTTCCTCTGGGGGCACCCAGGAAGGGGAAATTCCGTCAAACATATATATGATGAGTGCTCACGTGGATATCGCCACGAGATCCCGTGATTATGGCGAAGCTGAGGCTTCGAAAGCCAAGGGTGCTCCTGATGCTACTGAGCCGCTTCATATTATGAGGCCTACTGTTGAGTCTATACCTCGGATGCCAAAAGCATCTACTAAGCGTACGACGATTAATACAAATGCTAAGGTTGCCCAGAACTACTCTATTGTAGAAGATACGGTACAAAGTCCTTATGCCATGTCTGCTCTTGAGGTGCCCCAGTCTTGTCCGGCTCAGCACAGTGCTTTGCTCGCTGCTATTGGAGCTGTTGATCCAAAGAACTCTCTTGTGATTACATTCGATATGTCTAATTTTAAAAAGAGACTCCCCCATCATATGGCTTTTCATATTAAATCATCGTACCAGAAATGCAATATCTTTTGGACGGTCGTTGATGAGGGTGCTTCCACATGTGTGATGTCTCTCACATGTTGGAAGGGAATTGGATCTCCCGCAGCTGTTCCATCTGCTACTCTTCTGACTGCGTTTGATGGTCATTTTCACAGACCCCATGGTATTGTCCCAGCTTTGCCCATCTGTGTTGGGGGAAAAACAGTAAATATAGAAGTTGAGATAGTTGATGCAAGCTTGGACTACAACCTTCTGTTGGGGAGAAACTGGATTTATGAGATGGATGCTGTTGCATCCTCATTATTTCGGATTATTTGTTTCCCTCATGAAGGGAGGATTGTTACAGTGGACCAACTAGACTATCCTCCTGTAGACCCGAATGCATCTACTGACTAAACTATTCCAAAATTGGATAATGCCAAGTCGCCTGTTGAGAATTTAGGGGTTGGGATGTATTCTTCTTTGATGAGTACTTTCGATATTCCACCTCCTACTGTTCATGTAAATGCAATTTCATCCTCCAAGGCTCCTATTCAAAGAGATTTCTTCAGAACTCATTATTTTTGGGATCCTTGGACCTTACCTTCCCCTACCTCCACATTAGCGGAAGGTCAAGTGGGCGGAATGGCATTTCCGATTTCTGCAGCTGAGATTGCTTATCAGTCTATTGTTGACTCTGTAGAGTCCATTCCAGCTTCTCTTTCACCAGAGGAGTTGGATGGTGATGTGGCTCCGGCTTGGACACTTAATTCTTCTTCTGCCCAGGATTGCCTTGATACCACTCTTCCATCTGAAGAGGCCATCCTGGAAGCTATGACTAGTGTAGAAAGACCGTGGGATGATTTGCATCATCGGTCTTACTTCTTACCTAATTTGAGCGAAGTTGAATCAAGTTTTCCAAGTCCTTTGTCTCCTGGTCCTGTTCACCCAGTCCTGAACCCTTTAGCACCAACATAGGTATTTGCTGAAGGGAACATGGCTATAATTTCTCCAACTATCCCGGTGAACATTTCCAGGGATCCCAATGTTATAGAGAATGTCTTCATCGGAGCTGAATGTTCCCCTAAAGAGATTCAAATTTACACCGATCTCTTTAAAGAGTTTAGGGATGTGTTCGCTTGGTCTTATGAGGAAATGCCTGGTATAGATCCATCTATTGTCCAGCATGAGATCAAGACTTACACAAATGCTAAGCCTGTGAGGCACAAGCTTCGTCCGGTGGAGAAGCTGCTCAAGGTAGGATTTATTTACCCTGTTCCCGTAGATAAAAAAACAAGGAACAATTCGAGTTTGCATTGATTTCAGAGACCTTAATAAATCATGTTCAAAAGATAATTACCCCACACCATTTATAGATCAGATTATTGATGAGTGTGCCGGTAATGAGATTTTCTCCTTCATGGACAGTTTCTCCGGATATAATCAGATTACTATCCATCCTAAAGATCAACATAAGAATGCCTTTATTTGTCCCTGGGGTAATTTTCTTACAAGAAGATGCCTTTTGGTCTTAAAAATGTTGGGGCTATGTTTCAGCTGGCCATGTCATATGCCTTCCATGACATCAAACATATTATCGAGGCGTACTTGGATGATTTAGCTGCTCATTCTCGAAAGAGAATTGATCATCCCGCTCACCTCCATCGAGTATTTGAACGGTGTCGTTTCTATAAGATTAGGTTGAATCCGAACAAGTGTGTTTTCGCGGTAACATCCGGTCGGTTATTGGGATTTATTGTGTCTAGGGAAGGGATTAGGGTAGATCCCTTCGAGGTTGAGGCAATACCTCAATTGCCTCCCCCGTCGTCTATTCGTCGACTTCAAAGTCTACAAGGAAAAGCTAATTTTCTTTGGATATTTATCGTAAATTATGCTGAAGTTACAAAGGGATTTATGAGATTGTTGAAGAAGGGAGTTCCATTCTTTTGGGATGACTTCGCTCAGCACTCATTCGATGCTTTGAAAAAATCATTGACCTCTGCTCCTTTATTGAGTCCACCTGATTATAGCAAGGATGTCCTTTTGTATCTTGCAGCAGCAGAATCTACCATTGGTATGGTTCTGGTTCAGGAGGATGATGCTCTTGCAGAGCATGTTATATACTATCTTAGCCGAGGCTTGGTAGGACCTGAACTCCGGTATACTCCAATAGAGAAGCTGGCTTTAGCAGTTATTCATGCTATGCAGCGACTCAGACATTATATTCTTTTACAAAAAACTTATGTTTTGGCAGCAACCAATCCATTTCAGTTTGTTCTCAGTAGGCGAGTGATTGGGGTCAAATACAATAGATGGATTTTGATTTTGCAGGAATTTGATCTTGAGTTTATGTCTACAAAGTCCAAGAAATCATTAGTTTTCGCGGAATTAATTTCCGAGTTGCTCTGTGGAGAAGAGATAGTCTATGATGAATCCTTCCCGGATGAACATTTATTTCTCATCTCTGCACAGGATCCTTGGTATGGAGATATCATTGTGTATCTTCAGACTGCGAAGTTTCCCTCTTCTTTTTTGAAAGATGAGTGCCATAAGTTGCGTCACTTGGCTAAAAATTATGTGATTATTGGTGATGCTTTATACCGTCAAGGGGTTGATTCAATCCTGAGACGTTGCTTAACTCTCAAAGAAGCTGAGGCTGTGCTGAATGATTGCCACAGTGGAGCTTGTGGTGGTCATTTATCTGGGCTTGCTACAGCCCAAAAGATCTTGCCTACTGGGTACTTTTGGCCTTCGATTTTCAAAGATTGTGTTGAGTCGGTCAAAAAGTGTCATCCGTGTCAAGTCTATACTCGAAAAATGCGTGCTCATCCAGCTCCGCTTTTTCTAGTAATTACTGTTGGTCCCTTTACAAAGTGGGGTATTGATTATACTACTTGTAACCCGCCTTCGGCTAAAGGTCACAAGTACAGTATTGTAGCAATAGAATACTTTACGAAGTGGGTCGAGGCTATGCCTACTTTTGGGATGATGGTGAGATTGCAGCTCTTTTTCTATTCAACCAGGTTATTGCTCATTTTGGTATTCCTAGAGAGATTGTCACTAACCATGGCAGTCATTTTCAGAACAACATGATGGCTGAGTTGGCTCTGAAATTAGGTTTCCGGCAGGAGCATTCATCTCCGTATTATCCTCAGGCCAATGGGCAAGTGGAAGCCGTGAACAAATCCTTGAAGACTATTCTTCAAAGGACGATTGATAAAGCTCGATCCAATTGGCATATCATGCTGTATCCTGCACTTTGTGCATACAAGACGTCAGTGAAAACTGCAACTGGCTTTACTCCATTTTATCTAGTTTATGGGTTGGAATCCGTATTTCCCATTGAATGCGATATTCCTTCTCTTAAGTTAGCTGTTGAACTTCTTCCTGACACTTCTAGTCTTGAAGAACGTCTCCTTCATCTGGAACATCTTGATGAGCAGTGTCGAGATGCCACCACGATGAATGAGGCGCATAAAAACCGAGTCAAAGTTCAGTACGATAAGGCGGTCAAACCTAGGGTTTTCTCAAAAGGTGACCTCGTTTTGGTCTATGCCCAAGACAAGGATGCCCTGGGGGCAGGAAAGTTTAAGTCTATGTGGTATGGCCCCTTCATCGTTAAAAAGGTCCTTAAAAAAGGAGCATATACCTTGGTTTATTTTGAAGGAAACGAGTTGTCGGAGCCCAGAAATGGGCTCTACTTGAAAAAGTATTATGCCTAGGCTTTGGCCTGGCATTCTGCTTCTGTATATAGTAGTTTTGTTTTGTGCATATCTGGTTTTTAGGTTTTTGGTGTGATGGTGATGTTTTTGATCTGCTTTGGTAGGTTGTGTCGAATGTCATGAGTCATTATGGTTTCGCCGATGGTGCTAGTAGACACACCTGGAACTTGGCTTCCGCAGCTTGGGTGCTTCATCATCCATCCGGTCAGCTGTTAGTATCAAGAGGATTCTGCATTGGTCCTGCTTCCAATAATGTAGCAGAATACACTGCAGTTATTCATCTACTCTCGGAGGCAATATCTTTGGGTGTTGATTTGTTGGTAGTTTTCTTGGACTCCCAGCTGGTGGTGTCGCAGTTGAA
This sequence comes from Pinus albicaulis, assembly GCA_034641835.2. NCBI lineage: Eukaryota > Viridiplantae > Streptophyta > Pinopsida > Pinales > Pinaceae > Pinus > Pinus albicaulis. The sequence goes on from CM076581.1 coordinate 1,606,334,885, forward strand.
CAATACTTATCAGGTTCGAGATCCATTTTTACTCCGATTGTTTTTGAGGGTACGTTTGTTACAAAGATCATTTCAATTTTTAACATTCATTCATATTCCTCGAGCAGAAAATTGGATGGCAGACTCATTAGCTAATCAAGCAATTAATTGGCATATTAATCATTCAATACATTAAAATTTAATCATAAAAAACATCATACATTTTTCACACATTTGTCACATCACATCAAAAATTGCTGTATATATCATCAGAGTGTTCAAAAAAATATACAAAATTTGGATCCATAATTCATACAAAATTTGGGCTTATGCCCGATCATGTTCAAATTAAAAAATATACAGTCATCCAAAGATCATATCTAACTACTCCTGTGGTCCCTGCCCAAGGTTCATGTTCCTATAAAACATGACCGTAGTAGCGACGCGGTGGAATAGCTGCACCCAGTCACGTGGTACCCCTACTACTCGTCTCTGGACGGCCTCAGGCAGATCTTCCACTGCAGCCATAGGCACATGGCGGGTCAAACCCTCCAAGTTCCTCTGCACGACATGGAGGGTTCTGTCTGGGTCCACTGTATCCGCCTCGCCTCTGCAGCGCTTATGCCGTGGGTAGCCCTCAGGACGCACTGGTCCAACATCTGTATCATGATCATCATAATATTGTAAGTCATTGGAATCCAATCAAAAAAAAAAATCATTTTTTCACATCTATTGAAAAAATTAAAAAAAATCATATAAGTTAAAAAATTGAATCTTACCAATTGTGCCCCATGCCACGCCTGGTGGAAGGACGAGGTCTAGATCACCACGGAAGTCCATCCCGGCATATGGGTAGTCTTCCACTGCTATGACTTGTTCTTCCCACCATAGGAAGAAATCGTCATCCCAAGTGGTTCGGGGAACTTCACTTCCCCCCAATCTCTTCATCAAATATGCCCATCAGGCAATTCTTGGGTCTCTTGGGCTGTTGATTGAGGAGATCACTCTGGGTCGAAGCCCAAAAATCTTCTCGAAGAATAATGTCATCAAAATCGTACCATACCCAAAATGCTTGGTTTTATTTTTTCGGATGGAAGTCAATTGTTGCTTCATATTCAGTAGTAGAGTCGTGCACCAATCATATAGATGAACTAAGCATTCCACTGCTATGCTCATCTGAGTCCTGGACGCCTGGTGCAAGGAAGTAGATCCTGCTACCCTGCCAATGGTGAATAGGAGAATTTTCATGTGCAAGTCTCTTAAATCTTTGATCGCAATTTGGGTCCCAACTTTCTTGGACCCCTCTATATAGTAGACGTGGACATAGTCATCCACTATAAGCCCTCCCAAAGGCTTACCATGCAAATCTACTGGGTCTCCCCTCCGGGAGAGTCCAGTAATGAAGTAGATGTCTTCTACCTCTATATGTATGGGAATTTGATCTATTATGAAGCAATCCTCTTCCGGTTCCCAATAATTGACTAGCATTTCGAGCAACCGGACATTACTCTTCATATTTGGCATTTTGAAAAATTTGAGCAATCCACAATTTCGAAGGACATTGAGTGACTGTTGGTCCTGCATTACTTCATTGTCAATGGCACTGTGCTCACGTTCCCTCCATGATATAGTCATCCTGAGAAAAATCATCAATTTGTTCATTAGCCACGCATTTTTACATTTCGGGTTGCGCATACGCGACTTACTCTGTACACAGTCGTGTATATACGTGGCTTGCTCCATATAAACCCGCGTATGCGCAGACCGTAATGGAAAATAAATAATTCTACGGTGAAATTTACCAATTTTAACCTTATGAATGGAAAAAATTGATGACAAGGAAGGATTAAGAGCTTACCTGACTAGTTTGGCGAAGTTTGACGGTCGATTGCTCCTATTTTGACGAAAGAGACTTTTTCTCCAGAGCTCTTTTTCCCAAATCAGCAAGTAACAATGAACCAAATATGAGGTAACATGTGTATTTATGCCCAAAAATTGAAAATTTTTGCAAAAAATTTTTATGCTTATTTTTTCAACCTATCTTAAGCTGCATAACCCAGATGCTTGGAAGTGCCCAGATTGGTATATTTTCAGGTACATTTTGACGAAATTGAGATTTTTTCCGGTTTTTTATCCATGACTGCTGACCCGTCATGGCAGGTATATGATCTTCACTGGCATATAGGTTAGGAAATCCACTTTTCTGTTGCATTTTGCATACTAGCCTCCATTCTGAACACTTGCCATAGGGTCGATCCCATCAAGTCATGAGTACCTCACCCATTTCACTCGCCGATTATTTAATCATGACTTGGTGGTAGAGCCTTCCTTTACATGGGCTTCCTAGTTAGTTCCTCATTAGCATTTGTTGCCCATGCTGTGTTTTATGTAGGCTCGAGAGTCCTCTTTAGTTCCGCCATGACTTATATGTTGAAGCCTCATTCTTCTTCTTCTTCACTATCATTTTTCTAGCTGTTACCCTAGAGGCTCCCTAGTGTTGTTGAGTTGTATTGCTGCATTGCATATTGGCTACTTTTTTATCCTGGCCTTTAGCCGACTTCATTTGGACTCGATGTTTAAGCCAACTTTTGACCTTGACTGTCTGTACAAGTTAACAATTGCATGCACTTAGTTATCGCGACTTAACACCCTTTTTACCCATGGATGGAACATTCCTTTGAGTATCGCTTACCAGTTTCCGCCACCTTGCATTGAGCATAGGATTGCTCCTATCCCAGGAAATAGTGCATCTGTTTCTTGATACTCGTTCTGTCCATTGTACTATAGCATTCTTTTATTCTTTTTCAGGCTTATTATATGAAAAAGAAAAAAAAAGTCAAATATAACAAAAAGAGCGGGAACGGGATGTTACTTCATTTTATGGCAGTACAGTATCAGTTTTTCGCCCTTGAACAAAGCACATACACTTATATATTTCCTTCATTTGGGATGGTTTTAGTTTTGACCTAGATGCAGCCTTATCCTTGTTTAACTGGTCAGTTCTCCCCCAGTTGGTTATCTCTTCCAATCATATGGAGAGTTTGTTTTTGCCTCCTGCATAACAGACTTATACAGTGTCATTGTTTACTGCCATGGCCATCACGAGTCGTGCTTTTGTTCAAGGGAAGTTCAACTAGAGTCGGCCATTCTGCGGTGTCTCTTGACTCATTATTCAGTCGGCCTTCCCGGTCTTGTCAGTATCTTGTTCTATCACATCAGATGTTTTGGTCTTCTGCTCGTGCTGGTTTGAGAAGGTCTCCATTGACTTCTTGCTGGCGGGCGCGATCGACTACGACACACCGAGAGCAAACCCAGAGTCGCACACCTCGGCCCTATTTCCATCATTGACAGGTGACCTTGTGCTCGTAATTTGATCATCATTATGGTCTTTCGATCGAGTGGTTTTTCTTGTGTTCTCGACGTCGCATACATTATCACACTTGGGATTCGTGCGCACTGATTTCCACTTGACCTCACTGGATATCTGGCCTGCCGCCTTTCATTATTGGTTGGTTCAGAGGGTTTCTTCCGTGTGCTAGCTTCATCTTGTGCATGTCGGAAACGTACTTCGGTTTTGGTTCCATCACTCTACTTCGTCCGATTCCTTCCAAATCTTGGCCTGCGGGTTACACTCGCACTGGACTGATGTGGGATGCCTTAATGCCTTCCTTCTAGCAGATCTTTTCCCATCGAATCCGACACAGTGCTCTGGGAATAAGGTCTAGAGTCTTTTGTCAGTACCTTAGGGTTTGTAGTCATCAGTGGCAAACTCTTCGCTATCGACAGTGGGGATTCATCATTGCCTCCTGATTGGTAGATTCTTCCAAGTGTTCGACTTCAACTCATTTATTCGCACTTGTTAGATTGTATTGGGGCACCTTAACACTCATTTTCATTATTGGTGGGTTGTCTCGCGTTTGTTAACGGTATACATCATTGACCAGTAATCAAACGATATATCACATGGTCAACTTCAGCTCATTTATTCCCATTGTGTAGAATTGTGCCATAGTGATCGATGAAGACCTTGGGTTGCATCAGCATCTTTTGGCTCACTTTTGACAGTCCATTCAGTTTCTGCCAGTGATGCCGTCCACCCTTATATGTTGCAGTTTTAGTACAGCAGCATCCTATATGTTGGCTCCCGAGTTGCGTGATTGTACCATGAGTTCCACCCCTTATGATTTGGTACTTGGAGATTCAGTTACTTTTGTGATCAGACATCTATTTTTAGCATCATTGATCAGTTTTCTATATGTGATACTTGGACATTGATTCCGACTTGTACTTCTAGGCCGTGCTCAGCTAATTCATTGTGTACTTTCAGTTCAGCTATACTTGTATACATTCTGGATCTATTATGTACTTTCTATATGCATATATTTTTGACTGAGCATGGGTATGCCCGCCTTAGATATGAGTTGACTCTCTATTTTCTTTCATTGGTTTTTGGCAGGCTGAAATCTGGAGAAGTCCTCTCTTGTCCTTGCGAAGTTCTTTCGATGTGCATAATACATTTCGGCCATCATGTACCCCTTCTAACCTCATATATTAGGGGGCATCTGTTATAGCATCATTTTTCACCCTCATGTGATTCATGATTGTTTTTATGGCCTTGGGCACCCATTCCCACAGACTTGGACAAAAATTCATAAAAAACAGTGTTTCAAATCCCATACGCGGGTATGCCCAGACTTTTCCGTGTGTATACGCGATTCCATATGTACTTTTCCGCGTATGCCTTTAAAATCATTAAAAAATATATAAAATTCCCTATTTTCGAGGCTGGGTTGATAGTTATTCCAGTAATTCAACCACCCCAGCCCGTGGCCAACTATTTCCAACTGATTGAAACTACTTTGAGGGAGTATAAAAGCCCCTCATGTGCATGGCCTAAGGGAGAGACAGAAATTATTGATATTATACTCTATTGGAATCCCAATCCAAGTCTGATTTCCCGTGCCTCGTGCACTTCCCAGTTCTTTACAAGAAACCCTTGTTTCCTGGAGATGTTCATCTCTCTATATGTCATCTCGTGTGCACAAGTTCTGAAGGAATCGTAGCGAGGCAAGGGCGGGACGGATCCAGACGACAGTCTGTTCGAAGATCGTGGAAGGATTCAGGTGATCTCTCCACTTTTTATTACTGTACATTCTATTCATAATACAGAAGAACCATCTTGTTCCTGAAATACACGTGTTAGTATCTACTTGCATATGTGAAAATATTGTTATTTAAGCATTTATTATGGTTTATATAATGTTTCACATGGATTTCACTAACATTTAGGGTAGGTATATATTGTACAACCAGATTTCCGTGCACGTTTCTTCTTGGTTTTTAGGTTAAGGAAGAAGAAGGGTTGCTGGGGGTTTGGACCCTGCGGAATCTACATCAAACGCAGGACCCACGGGTGACTTTTACGATCTATTCTATCTATTTTTTCACGTACAAACATGGTTGTGTGAGTCCTTCTTGAATAGCATGCTCTGATCTGTGGATGTTTCAACCCAACAAACCTCTAGGGAGTTATTTCCCGAAACAACCTTACATTACAGTCTAATGGAGGAATTCTTAATTTCGCCTCAATTTCTACTAGATTTCACTCTTCTTGTATCTTCCCATTCCATTTTATTCTCAAAGACCCAAAGTAGTACACCTAGCTTGCCCTGTTTCGCTCATGCTTTATTATTTCTGCAAATTAGTCACCCAAGCCCTTTGACTCCATTGCCCAATGAAATTTTTCCCTTGCTTCCCCCACCAAACCAAATTTAAAATCCAAACTTTGCATCTATTAACTAGCCTAAAATGCCAAATCTAATAAAGCTATATCTAACAACGAGATCCCTCTCTGGGTCTAGGAGGGCTAGATCCTAGGCCTGAAGTGGTTTTGATGTTGCCTCTGGGATTATGTCTTCAGCCTCAGAATTACGAAGTGATAACAGGACGTATAACTACATACATGGTGAATTTTTCATCCATTAGGAGGATACATAATATATCTTTGAAAATGTTTTTGCCTGATCCTGCTTCTCATTATTTTCCTTCTTCCTCTAAGGATACTGAGTATTGTAATGGCCAGACTTGCCACACCTGAAGCACTTGATCTTGGATACATCCTTTTTCTTCTTCTTATCTCCTTGTGGTCGTTATCCCTGTCTGGGAGCTTTTTCTTTCATTTTCAATGCAAGGGCCACATCGTATTCCTCATTCACACATTTCAATCCCTTACTTCTATTGCCATTGCTGGATCTCTTTACTAGAGATTGCCTCATCTCCTCCTGTTGCATATATAACCCAATCCTGTCCCACCTAGGTAACATATCTCGTCCCAAAATTCCTTGGACAAATATTTCCCATTCCTCGAAGATACTATTTGAGGACAAATGCACAATCTCTGTAGCTTGAGCTGCTTCACTTATGACTACAATATCATCCTAGATATCCTAAATTTGAGTGAAAAATGGATCTATGCCTTCACCCTTTTGCATATGGACATTCCTTAGCTTCTCCTTCTGATGCAAAAGCATCCTGCTTAATTTTCATTATTTATTTGTGTGATTTAGGGGGTGATTTTTTTAATTATTTTATAAATTATGCACATTTTAAATAAATTAAGAAAAAAAAATTGAATGTGAGATTTATTGTAAATATTCTCTTAATAAATTGAGGATATGAGTGGAGTTGAGTTGGATAGATATTTTAGGGATTAGGAACTCCTTAAATTTAACTTAGTTGAGTCAAAGGAGGGATGAAGATATTTTAGGATTTAGTTGAGATATTTGTGGAGGAAATCATGGATTGACTTTAATCCACAATTATGTATAAATATGAGGTTTGTGTGAGGATGGAAAGCAGAGAGATATAGAGAGAAATGGTGTGAGAGTTTATGTAAAGGGGCGAGAGCCGAGAGGCCAACAATTGTAATATTCAGCCAAAATGGTTTGAATCCGAAATTTCTTATTGTTATTATATACCAGTATTTTGTTTGTGTTGGGTTCTCTCTCTTTATATATATTTTGAGTTAAATTGAAAGTAGTTTTTATGAATATTTTGATGAGAATTCCATGTTAATGGAAACACACACTCTATTATGCACATGTATTCTTATTTATTGCAGATTCCCTGCATCATTTCGTATTAGAGTCCAAAGATATAAGTAATCCATGCAGTCGCAGATGAGAGATAAGTGCGTTAATTGGAAGACCTCATATTGTGCATGGTAGGTGAAAGGAATGACTTCAGCGTGAGCCAAAGCTGGAATCGGCCAGCGTAGAGTGGCCATCATATGCTGTGGACTGAAATTCCAGTAGGAGTGTGGATGCAACAGAATGCTGAACGCAGACACTGGAGACTGTTTGTAATAATGTCATAAAGGCCAATTGGGAACTGAAGTCTCCAACCAGTGTCGACATGTAGAGCCTTGCTTCTGAAACTGCGTTATAGATTATGATGCTATAACAGTGAATTTATGATGCGATAATAGTGTGAGTTATGATGTTGTAACTGTGTTATCAGTAATGCAAGTCTGGTGTTAATTCCTTTATGCACCATTTCCAGTGTGAAAATAATTGTATTCAATATCATGTTGATATTTGAATTTGAAGGTCGTCTATGTTGAGTAGAGGAAGGCTTGGAGTTCATAATTTGTTGATGAATGGATTGCACTCATCTCTTGAAGGAGCGAATGGCATTACAACGAAAGAGGAATTTTGTTATCGTGATCACATGGGTATGTTCATTTCTAACCTGTATCTTGGCATAAAATCTAAAGAGAAGGAGCGGCAGAAGTATAAGTTAGATGCTTGAAACCTTGATCGGTTGGAACTGTGTGTTGATGGCCCAGCGAAATGGAGGAAAAGGGTTACAAAACCAGAATTGGTTTTTGCGTAGCTTTTAAGTGGTAAGGCAGCAAACGATGTTTTATTGAAGATGGATAATTAAAGTGCGCATTTAGGATCCCATGAACTATGAGATTTCAATGATCGGATCAGCCTGCAGCTAAGAAAAAATAAAAATAAAAAGCTCGGGACTATTTTTATTGAGCATGGGTGTTTCAGCCAGGCTTTATTGATTTTTTTTTTATCTTCGCATCCACTTCGGTGGTGACAAGCTAGTACTCACCGAGTTTTTCAGATCCGGTAAGGGTATTTCCAGATCTTCTCACTTGTATTCAAATGCTGGATAATTTGAATTTCATTTGGGTGACTCCAAGTTGAAGCTGCTGATGTGGAGCTCAGATCTATTTTTTTGGCAATGCAACCACTGATGCTAAAGCAAACAGACTGACCACAATTGCTACTAAGATCATCAAAAATCAAACAGAAGTAGATGGAAATCCATGCATGTTGAGAAGATTTAAAATTGCAGCAAATTTTTGTATTACGTTGTGTGTATTTTTTTTATGGAAACCATGTATTGCATTGCTGGGATTTGCGTCGAAGACTTGTTGTGGAAGTGTCAGTATCAAATGGCATGAGACCTAAAAGAGTTTACTAAGAAAATCTATTGTCTTTTTTTTTTAATCGTTGTTGCTAAAAAAAGGCGAGAGTAGAATCGCTATTCCGGTTAAAGGAGTTGCCTATTTGGAGTTGCAATATAAAAATAAAGAGAAATATGTTGCCCTCTCCATTGGGAACTTTCCCAGGTACCGTTTGGTTGATACAAGTCTTCCATTTCGAGAAACTTTCTCAATGGAAGGGAGAGCTACTGATATGTTGGGAATAAGCTTTTTCACTTACCAAATTTAGCCCCGTAGTTGTGTTCTGTTTGAAGCTCATTCAAGTAAAGAATGAAATTGATCTGTGGATTCTATTTTCAAAGGATGGAGACTACGAATAATTTTTTCTTACTTTGATAGGAAAACAATAATCCTAAGCTCTGTTATATCTATCAATTAGGGAAATTTTCTGTTAGATTAGTTATATGGTTGATCGACAGAAGGGTGAAAAAACTCTATCTGCTACTATAAGCTAGATTTTTAGACATGTCTGCAGGATAAGGATCATTAGTCTGTTGTGTAAACTATAATGAGGGTCTTGCTATGAATGCCAAGCAAAAAGGAGCGAAATTCTGACAGGAATACAAGAGAGAGGGGTTGGATCATTTCACCCACAAGGATATTCCAAGGTAAGTGCTCATTGGATGAATCAATATTAATTGATTAGAGGTATTTTTAAAATTTGGAGGATTCAATTCCCTTACCATACTCGAGAAGTTAATTTTTTTTGTAAAAGTTATGAAAGAGTGAAATCAATCCAAATTTTAAAGAATGGAATTGGAATCCATCTCATAAATTGATGTGAAAATATGGTTTGAGTGTGGTTTTTGTTTGTTGTTTCCAGATAAATATGTTGATGCCAACATGTTAAAAGAAAGTTTTGGAAAATTCCTATGAAAGAATCGTTTTGTGCACTGAAGAGAGACAATGTTGCATGAGAACCGTCACTGCAAAGAAGTAGCTGCATGGAAGTGTAGGAAAACTAGTTGCACTAATATGATGAGCTTGTTGAAGAGGTTATGTTATGAAGGGCATGCAAATATTCACAGTGAAGAATGAACCAGAAGAATGAAATCTGAAGAGTTGAAATTGCAAAGAAAAGGTTTATTAAATAACCTCGAAGGGATCATAAGGTATGATAATTCATTTCAAAAAGGTATTTTAAATGTTGAAAATTAAATGATTTATTTATTTTCATCATAAAATAAATCTTTGGAAAAGTGGATTGCATTTCGATTTAAAGGCTTAAGTATCATGCGAGTAAAAGAAAGTGATAATCGGAGATGATATAATTAGTGACTTATGATATTATCATAAGAATGAGTATGCGAGAGAATTGGTAGAGTGGATATTTTACATCATGAAAATGTAGTAAGGGTGGATGTTCATTGGTATATTGTATAACTTGAATTAGAGTCAAAATATCCACTATTGTAACTATTGGGTCAAGCTTTGAAGTCAAAAAATATGTTAAGGTCAAATGAAGAAATTTGGATAGCTTGAGTCAAGTTAAACCATTGATTTATTGTCCAAAAGGATGCATTTTTCATCCAATATGAAGAGTTGATTTCAATTCTAGAGTCAAAGAGTCTTAATTCAAGTCAAAGGTTTGAATGTAATTGGGTGCATGATCGGCGGAGCCCGACACCTAAAGAGTTTGGTCATTATAACACATGAAACATTGCAGTTGTTGTTTGCAGCCAAGAGGAGCAAGAGAATTTCCCAGAAATGATTCCAAGACAGAGAACCAAAAGATACCAAGCACCGGAAGAGAGCTTGAATTGTTGGGTGGCAAGTATGAAAGCTTGCTGAAAAACGGATTTGAATGAAATCCACAAGTGAACAGATGAACTTCACAAAGGAGGAGAAGATGACTGTTGATAGTCATTTTGGAGGATCTGAGAAAGACCACAGAAAAAGAAAGAAGAAGGAAAATGCCAAGGAAAATGGCATATGGAAGAAATTGACTGATGAAGAGTATGAGAAGGAGAAAGATGAGATAGCAGTTCTCCTTGAGTTATTGATGGAATTGTTGCAGAGAAATAAAGACCAGAGATATCGTTGGACCATGAGGAGGAAAGTGAAATGGCAGAAGTTTCCATTTGTGGCCCAGAACAGGGTGAAATTCTGGGTAAAGAGATTAATGAGAAATATCTCATGAACTATTGGAATAGTTCAGAAGAATTTGAAGATATGTTGACAAGAGAAGTAGATGAGGCTATGAAGCCTTGTATTTTAAAATCTCATAGTTTGTGTATGTTTGCAGGATGTGCAGAAGATGGTGGACAGTCTGGTGAAACTGTCACAAATATGAATGAAACTCTTGAGGTGAGGTATGATGGAGAATGCCTTTCGGAGGAGGAAGGTACTGATTTGTTGCAGCAGAAAGAATTCATAAATGAATTCCTAATTGGTGTAAGATAGCCAGTTGAAGCTGTTTTGGAGCAAAAGCATAATGAAAATACCATAGTGATATTCCAAGGAGGTAAAAAAATGAATTTGTTTAATGAAATTGATGAAAGAATTTTGTAATGTGATGATACAGAAAACAGGATAACTCGGGAGGATTGCCAGAAGAAGAATGAAACTGAGGGTGAAGGTTGTGATGAAATGCTAGAAATATTTCACATGGAAATAGAGTTCTTGGAAAGATGGCTCAAGGAACCTGAAGGAGAAATGAAGCTTGTAGAACCTGATAAAGAAGAGATTGCAGTTGTCGTGCATGATAAGGAGGAAATGTTTCTTAATTTTATAGAGTTAAGTGAATTATTTGACTCTTCAAATAATAATGTGGTTCTAGGTACAAAATGCAACATTAATAAATATAATGTTGAAATCAGAGAAATTGAGCAGAAATTATTTGAAGATGAGATGAAATATTAGGAGCAGCAAGAAAGTTATGTCCTTAGAAGCATAAAAGAAACAACAGTATTAATCCAGTAGGATAAAGATGAAAGCAGCAAGCAATTCAAAAGAGAATTTACTGAAATCCAGAAGGTCTATGATGGGATATTCGTGCTTGAAGAATCAAAAGAGGCCGAAAGGTCTTGCATTTTTAAAACTAATAATTTGTTGATGAATGTAGGTACAGCACCAGATGAGAAATTTGTTATTATAGGGGCAATCAATGACTATAGTTGTGATCAAGGAGAAGTTCTTAATTATTCTTCTTTTTAGAAAGTTGAGTGTTCAACGCAACTGGAGACGAAAGCATCAGACAAAGAGGAATTACTCCGAGGAATTGGAAAAAGAAATTGTTGGAGAGGTCGATGGAATACAGTTGACAAAATGAGTGATGTTGGTGATGCTGATGTAAAATCAGTTTGAGATTCTTTCAAAGTTTGGAGAACAAAAGAATGGGTATCAGTGATTTTATGCAAGACTGTAATTTTCAAAATAAAGATGGTGTGGTATGGAAAAGCGAGAGTTACATTCAATAGTATTCTGAAAATACTGTTCTGGAAATTCTGTGCAAAATTACAAAATGGAGTTGATACTTTAAAAGACCAGTGGTAAAACAGAGTTTGGAATCCTGGAGGGAACAAGTCATTGAGACTTGTGACTGTCACATTATTATAGAAAAGTGATAGACCTCATAGACAGGAGTCTATGGAAACTTTTCTACATGGGGAGTCTGATGCAGGAGCATCCTACTTAATTTTCATTATTTATTTGTGTGATTTAGGGGGTGATGTTTTTTTTAATTATTTTATAAATTATGCACATTTTAAATAAATTAAGAGAAAAAATATGAGTGTGAGGTTTATTGTAAATATTCTCTTAATAAATTGAGGATATGAGTGGAGTTGAGTTGGATATATATTTTAGGGATTAGGAACTCCTTAACTGGAACTTAGTTTAGTCAAAGGAGGGATAAAGATATTTTAGGATTTGGTTGAGATATTTGTGGAGGATATCATGGATTGAAATTAATCCACAATTATGTATAAATATGAGGTTTTTGTGAGGATGGAAAACATAGAGATATAGAGAGAAATGGTGTAAGAGTTTATGTAAAGGGGCGCGAGCCGAGAGGCCAACAATTCTAATATTCAGCCAAAATGGTTTGAATCTGAAATTTATTGTTGTTATTATATACTAGTATTTTGTTTGTGTTCGGCTCTATCTCTTTATATATATTTTGATTTAAATTGAAAGTGGTTTTTAAGAATATTTTGATGAGAATTCCATGTTAATGGAAACACACACTCTATTGTGTGCAAGTATTCTGATTTATTGCAGATTCCATGTTAATGGAAACACACACTCTATTGTGTGCAAGTATTCTGATTTATTGTGTGCAAGAATATCTTCTCCTACTTGGAAGGATTCTGATATAGTGAGGCAATAATGTCCCACATTTACTTTGCCATATTCATTTCTGCCACATGCGAGATGATATGACCTCGAACTCCATTGAGAATCAACCCCTTTACTTTGGCCATCTCCTTATTGTAAATAACTAGCTGGTCTACATCTGTAGGAACAAATAAAACATTTTTTGCATATGTCTTTATACCATACAAATCTAGTAGGAAGGACATCCTTTCCTTCTAGATACAATATTTTGATGCAGCCTATAATTTGTCCTCATCTCAAAGTCTTGCGGAAGTTATCTCTACAAAATATTGACTTGTGATGGAAATATCTCTCTTTCTCCTGCTTGGTTGTTGGAACTATTATTTGCACTCCCTTATGGAGTGAGAAAATTTACCCGCTACAACTGGAAACTTTTGGACTTCTAAATCTAGAAACACTCTGAGAGAAACTACCTCAACATGTGCACTTTATCTTCTAGCTGAAACTGAATTTTCTTGAGAAAAAAGTTGCAAACCCTTTGTGCCCAGACAAGAAATATGCACTACAAAATACTGAGTTGTTGCACCCTCTACCTGTTGGAATTGCTTCCCTCGACAAATATAACTTTCATGCCTATTGCTACTAGAAAATAGAACCTTGTCTAGAAATTCACACTTCTTTGCTAGGCACTCTACAACCCCTTAAAAATTTTGTCCTTCTACTCCTTCTAAACAATGAAGTTTCCCCCCTGCGAATTTGAGCCTCATGTCTGTCAAATATTCTTTGATACCATGTGAAAATTCCTTGAAATGCAACAACTGGGATTAATGCTCCTAATCGATTAACTATTAATTAGTTTTGTGATTTATATCAAATTAATGAAATTGCAATTTATTCACCAAATAAAATATTGTGGAAGAAAAAATTGGAACTGAGAAGTACTAGCTCACGCATATAAATTATGACACCATTATTTTTGGACAATTGTACTAGGAAAAAACAAATTTGGAAAAACCGGTGCAAGAGTGAGGTTTTTATTATTGTTATGCAACATAAATTCTGATTACAATAAATAATTCAAATCTGGCATTTCTATCGAAGAGAAATATTGTCAAAATTTACTGAGGGAAATTTATCTTCACTCCAAGCAATCCCGGCTCGGTCTGGGCTCAAAACTCGCTCCAATTTTGCCTTTGTGTCAATGTCTGAGTAGACCCTACATAGTCCCCTGTACACTCAGCCCAAAACTCCCTCTAAATCAAACATCTTGCCTGTCTCTGCTGCTATAAGACTTTGGATAGGCCCTCTAGAAATATTCACGTCCTATGGCACTTGAAACAAACTTTCCTTCAGCCAAATCAAATTGCCTCTATGAGCTCTACACAAACCCATATGTAGCCACTTGGAGATTAAACTTGACCTCCCCTTTTGACTCCTCCAGAACTGGAAAATCCTCAATAAAATATTTATGTTGCCCCTCTTCCACTTGTTGCTCAATCTCTGACTCAATCTCTCTTGCTAAAACACTTGCACTGGAAAATTGAACTTCCCAGATCACTGAGTATATGTAACTACTGTATTCTCCATCTACCCATCAACCTCTTCTTATAATCTCTAGTTGGGACTCCGATGACCACGATTAAAAATTAATCAATGGTTAAGATAATATCCAATTCAATCCATGTAAGTTTCTAGAGAATTATCACCTTCCTCAATTAATTACTATTAATGAACAGTTTTCCTAAGTTAGACTTAGGAAGAATTTAAATAATGGTCAATTTATTTAATTGAGCTATCTCTACGTGGAATTTCGAGAAACGTTTTTTGGGTTTTGGAGAACTCCTGTGTTTTAGCCTATCCACAAATTTTGAGACTAAGACACCATATCATGCTACAAAAGCTAACATTAGGTAAATCCAATAGGAACAAATATTGATATCTTATATCAAGATATCGAAGTTTCCTTTAGGAGGATTCTTGAAAATCACTAGGTTGGTTCTTGCGAAGAATGGGAGTTGGTGCTTCCAGCAAGTGGGTGATTACAAAGAAAAATAGAGGTTGGAACCTCGTATAGGTTAGTGACTACATAAAATGTTGTAAAAATGTGTTGGTGCTTGCATTTACAAGAAAATAAAAACATTTTTGTTTCTCTCCCTTTATGGGTTTCCATGTATATACAATGTCTATATATCCCTCTTATGTGCTCATTGTTGATAGTATTTCTTTGTATTGATTCTATGGTTAATTTATGAATAATTAATCAATTCTCTTCATTATTAAATAAATTGGCCAAAAATTGCTAAAATTCATAAAATATTGATTCACCACCCCCCCCCTCCCCCTTCTAAATATTTTCCTAGTTTCCAACAGAAGGTAGGATGATAGTGTAAATTAAGTGTATCAGCTTAGAAAATTTGAGGGAAAAGCAAGTTATTCGCTCGAGGTAGGAGGATGAGGTGAGGATTCCTTTCCCATAGTCAAAATAGGCAAGCCAAAGGACATATATTCTTTCGTTAGGGCATGTATCCTTTCTTATACTTGTCTAATATAAGGCTTTATAGGACCTTTATAAGACTTTACGACTACCCTAGATGTATATTATATAATATTATGGCTCATATGTGGTTCATTATGTATATTATATAAAGTCTAATATGATCAATGTTCATTGTAACATCATTTCTTAGTATTCAAAAGGTCACACAAACATCTATTGGCACCTTAATATTTATGATTTTAAGAAAATAAGTAAAATTTAAAGATTTAAAATTATTTTAAACATTAAAATATATAGGCTTATTTTATTTTTATTATTTTTAAATCTAAAATTATATTGATGCTTCAAAGAGTTACATATCTAGATAATTTGTGGATCCCCTCGCTTACCACTTTGGAAACTAGAGTAGTGGTAGTGTATGGAGTTCTTGTTTTTTAAATTTTGGGCTTCAGAAATAAAAGAAAGATTAATAGTAGGAATATTTCCAAAAATTTCAAGTTTTAACCACCTTGCATGCCTAGAGTTATAACCAATATAGAAAAGTAAAATACAACTAAACTAGGAAAAAAACAAGAAAATTATGTTTATTCAAATGGATCCACCTTTATGGGTCACTTTCCATTTTTAGTGGAGTTTGTTGGGAACTAGGGATGGAAAAAATGAGCTTTAATACTTTCTATATGCTTGTCCAATTCCTTCACCTGGAGATGGAGCTCGTCTAGCTTTAATAAAATCTCGAGCAACACCTTGGCTAACAAGGATTTCATTTGCTAGTATAAATTTATTGTGTGCAGTTATTGATTCTACTAGCCCCTTGTGTTATCTATGCCTAGTATCTAGTAGGGGATTGTTGTCTCAAATTTTGAATCTAACAAGAAGCCACATTCCCATACCACCTCCTTCTTCATATATTTTAGTTCATGTTGAATACCTAGTGGAGTATGGTCATTATACTTATCAAGTTGATGACTCAACTTGATACCTAGATTTATAAATTATCCATGCCTCATAGTAGGCTACCTCACATCAACAACAACCTTGTTGACATGGCATGGGTGCAACAGATTGATACTTTTACAAACTGAACTTTCAATACAACCTAGATCTGGTAGAGAGAAGTCACACTCCTTTCTCTTCTGTACTCTATCAAAATAGAAAAAAAAAACATTCTATACTTTCCCATTGGAGAAAGCATAGAGTGTGGGGGGAAAAAATAAGACAATATCCAAAGAAGGTGAGCTAAAATATTCTCTCCCAAATCATACCTCCAAGGGCACCAAAATCCATAGACATATGATCATTAATAAAATTGATTGCAATGGATTACTACATCATAACCTCATGTTAGATTCTACTCTCACAATTCTCCTTTGCATAGTGTAGGAAAATGAAGCGGTGTGGCAACTAAGTGTAATAACTTCTCATCATGTTGTGTACATAAATAGCCTTTGTCCACTTTTAACAAGGGAGGGTGTTAGGGCACGTCATCTCCCATCATAACTCAGTGATATGGTAACCATGCAACCTCCCACTTATCACATTTTAATCACCCCATGCAAAGAATAAAATAGATATTTTAAAGAATTAAAATATTTATATATTTATTTTTTCAATAAAAAATCAAGAAAAAAATTTAAACATTAATTAATAAAATAATTTTTTTTTAATTAAAAATATTGAGATCTTTATATATTTTATATCTATTAATATTTAATATATTAACTTCCTATTATATTTGAAATCTTCTACCGATTTTATGCCCAATTATTATAAAGTTTTGACACATTTTTTACTTTTTATTTTTGTCAAATGAAAGGCCTATTACAAGTCATAGGTGTAAATTAATATCAATCAATGAAGCCAATTTTTCAAAAAATTATCCAAAAATTTCCCCACCTCTATTGCCCAAGTAGATTCAAATATTTCTATCTCTTTGCAACTGTCTCACATCTTTCCAATTCTATCATCATTTTTATGTTTCTCCCACTCTCACATTCCAACTTACAAAGTTAGAAAAGACATTTTAACCTCACAATATGATGTTCGCTTTATTAAAAAAATTCACTTCTTATCCCCACTCTAGTCAATTCACTACAAATGTATCACATGCTTTGGAGTATGTTATATTTTATTTTAATTAAATAAAATTTCCACTCATTTATTTATCTTTATATCCATTCAACCTAAAATAATATAAACTTTTGTAGTATTTTTCCTTTATAATTACCTTAACTTTTCCAACTCTCCAAACCCCATCACCTATCTTTCACTTTCCAAGACTTTCTTTATGTGTTTAACTCAGTCTTTGAAGAACAATGGACCATGATCATAGGATGATTTATTTATATATACATGGGTTAGGGTAAGTAATGTAGCATTGCTATGAATAATTTTGAAAAAAATATTCTATTAATTAAAAATTTAAGAGAGGAATTATAAATATTAATAAAATAGAAAACTAATTATTTAAATATTTACACATTTCTTTAATTAATTAATCAAGTTAAAACTAAATTGTAAACATTAATAAAATGCAAAACTTTTAATCATTAAAATATTTATTTATTTCAATGCTTCATAGATTAACTTTATGTATTTGAAATATCGTAGTAATTTTGTGCAAAAATATTGTAAAGTTTTAAAATGTTTTTTACTTTTTAATTTTCTATTGAAATATGCTTTAAAGTGTGGTTGTAAAAGTGAATAGATACCAACCAATAAAACCAAGTTTACAAAGTTGTTGATGTATTTATTTACCTCTATTTCCGAGGTAAAGTCAAACATTTGTATTTTTCTTTGATATATTACAATTTTCTAATTCTATCTCAATCCTTCATTCTCTTCCACTCTCTTACTCCAATTCATAGAATTTGAGAAGAAGTCGAAGGCTCAAAATAAGGAAATATTCATAATAAAGCGATGCTCTTTTTATGGATAAAATGTCCCCTTTCGTCATCCCATTGAAGTCAAGTCAATACAAAGATCTCATCAAATCCCCTTGAAGTCAAGTCAATACAAAGATCTCATCAAATTTGGAGTACATTTAGATTTTTATTTATGAAAGAAAATTTCTATTGATTTATTCACCCTTGTTCCCACTTAAATCAATTCAATATGGAAATATTCATTCTCTCTCCTCTATAATTTCCTTAAACATTTCCAACTCTCCACTTCATTAATATGTTTCACTCTCTAACAATTGTCTTCTTTTAATTTCATAGTGTTTTATTAATTAAAAAATATTTCCCTCGATTTATGCATCGTTATGCACCACTAAAGTTTGGTTAATATGAACATATTTAATCTATTTCCTCTATAATTCCCGTAAACTTTTCCATCTCTCCGCCCCATAAACATGTTTCTTTCTCTAATATTTTCTTTCTTTTCAACTCATAGTAGTTTTCTTTATTAAAGAAATTTTCCATTGATTTATTCACCTCTATGCCCCCACTGAAATTCAAGTCAATATGAACATATCTAATCTATCTCCTTTATTATTCCTTTGAAATTTCTCCATTATTTACTCAATCAACATGTTTCATTCTCCAATAGTTGTTTCTTTTCAGCTCATATTGTTTTTCTTTATTAATGAAATTTCCATTGATTTATACACCGTTATGCCCCACTTAATTCAAGTCAATATGGACATATCTAATATCTCGCTTATATAATTCCATTCAACTTTTTCAACTCTCGACTCCATAGACATGTTATATTATCCAACAATTACATTCTTGTCAACTCATAGTATTTTTCTTTATTAAATAAAAATTCATTTGATTTATTTATTCCTATGCCCAAATAAAGTCAATTCAAAATGGACATATACAATATTTCTCCTCTAACTCTCCAAATCCATCAACATGTTTAATTCTCCAATAGTTCCTTTCTTTCCAACTCAACGTTTACAATAAAATTCAATAATCCAACAATTTCTTTGTATTGTTGTCTTTTTATTCTAGCCTACACATAACTTTATAAAAATTATTATATTTATATCATAATACTATTGATAATGTGATTTTCCCCATATTGACCCTTTTAATGGTCGATACCAAGGCATCCAATGGAATTTTACAAAACTTCCCCACTTTGGGTCCTAGGTTGGCCCCTTAGACTAGAGGGGGTAACCTTGACATGTTACAAATTATAATTGCCCCAAATTACTTTCGTACAAGAATTTAAACTGTTATATTGTTATATTAATGATGGTATGTAATATTTTAACAAAAAATGAGAAGTTGATAAGAGAGAGGAAATGATAAACACTCAAATTAAAACATGTTGACCGGAAAATATCTCGATAGGAAAAAATATCCAATAGGAATCATCATTCTCATAACAAAAATTTCTCAAAGTTAATAGGTGATAGGATGAGAAGAAGGATATGCCCAAGTGAATAGCATTGGTATCCATCGACATATAAGGATACATATATATTAAACATAAATGGTCATACCTTTAGTATTTCCACATACATTTAATAGTAAAAACCATACTAAATTCATATGAAGAAGTTCATTATATGCATGAAAACAATCAATATTTCATGAAAATTTAATAACTAAACAAACAATTATAGAATCCGCAAGATTCAATTTTTTATAAATATATCTATCGTGACTAAATAGTGATAATGTATATCAAACTAATCTTGAAGCTCCAATAATACACATCAATCAAACCCTAACACTAACATTAAAAAACATCTAGCAAATATTTTATATTTATTCATAATAATTTAGTCATTAATTTAAGCTATCAAGGAAACATCAATACATGATCATACTCTACGAAAAATTATTTAATTGACTGAATTGTGATCTTAAAAGGTTGTATAATTACATAGAAAGGAAAAAAAATTGAATTGACATAAAAAGATTTTAACATTTACAATAAGAAGTGATGGATTGAATCTGCATTATGGGAGTCACATCTATTGGTTGATATTTGATCTACAACTTCACAATTTGGTCCATTAGGATCTCCTAAGCATAGTCTCCTACCCCTACATATAAAATCTCTTTCTTTGATTTCTTCAAACCCTTTTATTTACTTAAAGTTGGCTTACCATTTATGTTTTCATAAATTCCCCCTTTATAAAAACTTTAGGGTTAATGATAATGTAACAGTACCTCCCACCCCCTTATATTATATTTAGCTAGCAGAGGTGTTAATTTTTGTTTTACCCTATCCCCTAGGTTTGTTATGAAGATAGGAATAGAAAAAACTACATGTTTACAAGTCTATAGAATTTAACTTTTGATTTCACTGTTGTGTCTAGCTCATCGAGAACCTTCTAGCGATATCAATTTTACCCTAATCTAAGATTTGGATCAATATTTACACTCGATTAAAGTTAAGTCTATTAGGATAGTCCATTTCATCGTCCTAACCATGTTGTTCCCATGTGGCCTCCATGTAGATCCTATAGGTCATCTTGGTTGGTCCTGCCAGCATGTCCATATCATATTGTTACGATCAACACTATTCATGGTATTTAGCAATAACAAGGAGAAGGTGGTAATGGGTGGTGAGTAGTCGTAAGGTTCCATGTTACAACCATGAATCAAGTCATCCAACCTATGTTGGTGTGTTAATATGCATTGTATTGTGTATCAATCATTGTGGGGAGTAGTGAATGGTGGGAAACGTTCCTGTATTCCAAATTCTACCCCAACCCCACCTTTGCACATCTCTCCCACTCCCAAACAAAATTTTCCAAGTGAACCAACCCATGCCCTTCCTTAAAATTAACCACTATGGCAATTATTTGATGGCGAATGTCTATACACATGACATCATTCCACTAGGTAATGGTTCCAATAGATGCTACTTGGTTTCAGCCCATGAGTATTCACATGTGTCTAACTTTGTGACCCATAAATTTCAGTGGGATAACATTCATCACAAGGAATAGAAATCCTAGTGTAATGTCAATGAATGGGAGGGTGACTACCTTTCCCATGCCCTGCGACTTGCATTCTTAACAAAACTTTTCTCCTAGGTGTTATGGCCCAAGGTTTGAGGTCTCAACCTCTCAAATTAAACATGGTAACTAATGCAAGAGTAGTTTGATTATGTATTGATTTAGATACTATCAGAGTACATCAACATAAACATAAAAAAAAATAACTCCAGATTCTTTGTGATCATAATATTATTCAACACAATCCAAGAAAGCATAAACCAATTCATTTACAAGATACCATTTCAATCATGGTCATATAAATGAGCTTCATAACATATACAATAATTTATATTTACAACACAAAGGATATTGAATTATTTACAATGTAATAACATTCATTATACTCTATAAGAAAATACACATAAGAAATGTACACTTATCTATGTTCTTATAGATGACTGCCAACTAAAGGAGGGACTTTAACTCTCAACCCAACCATAGGTCATCCAAATTGGAGTCTTTCTTGCATCCAACCACCCCCAAGGTAGATCCAAAGTCTTATGGGATGCATATTTATGGAAATTCACACCCAAGTATTAACCATGCAACCAAGAGAAGGAGCCCACAATCCAGGTGGTTTTTTAACCTCTCTCCAGCATTAAGAAATATAGTGACTCACTTTCTCTCTGAGTTAAAATGAAAGTATTCACCCAAGTTCTAGTTCGGGTGTTGCTCAATTCTAGGAGAATGAAACCAATGCATATGTGGTTTATTATCTATATTTTAAAGGAAAGCACTACAGGAACTTGTATCCCACTATGCAAGCCATTTATCATCTTGCATAACAAGCACTATGTGGTTTATTAGTTTCCTCCACAAGCACTTAATGGTTTAAATACTCTTTCAACACGCACCATAGAGGCTTAACTTACCTACGTTTGGGTTTATCAACCATCCAACAAGAACCCTAGTGGTTTATCATCTAATTCAGCAACCACCAAGTGATTTAACAATATATCCAGTAAGCGCTTAGTGGTTTATCAGGCTACTTAACAAACACTAAGTTGTTTGATTCTCCACTGAGCCTTCCATTGGCCATATTGGATTTGACACACATAGTCTAGGGTCTTGTCATCCCCATACATAGAGTTTCATTCCAATATCTAGGGAAATATTTTCCATGCTCCATTATTCTTCATTGGCTTACATCATTTCTCAACTTCCATCAATATGTATGTGCTCTTCCCGAGTTTCCACTCTATATGCTTCTTTCTCATATCCTTCTTCTCTTCTCTCATTTTTTATAACCTTCCTCTATATTAGTTATAAAAGTGTTCATTTAGTGATATGAATAATGTAATAGTCATAATTTTTCCTATAATATGGATTGGAAGCTTGGAAAATACTTCATATTGTTGAGGGAAGAGGTGAAACCAAATACAAAGGTGTATATACATAGGTTTCATATATTATAGATGAGATTTATAGATTTACTTTGGATTTAGTTCAGGAAAGAGATATTATATTTGTATCTATATCCATGTTTGATGAAGAATCTAGGGTTTCGAGTTCAATGGAAATAATGTTGTGCCGTCTTAGAATACTACTATTCATAAAGGTCACAAGACTTGTCTCAAATTCCTCACCCAATTCCTTACATTCCTCACCCAATTGATAAGGCTATATTGGAAAATGATGATCCAAAAAATTACCATCATTTAACATATTATTTTCCCTATATTTAATCCATTTTCATTTACTCATAACCTGATTGCCCATTTTCATGCTCATCTCCAAGAATTATGCTCAAAGTGTCTTCCATTTACATTTATTAGTATTTCATCAAATTTTTTATTAATATTAGGGGAAGTAGTGTAATACATATTGAATTTTGCGTATTGACTCACATGTGGACAAGTTCTTACATGGTTCTTCTTTAAAGTTAAAATTGACATGATTATTCAATCATGGCCATTACACATCCCTTGCCACATATTTAAAAAATCTTTCTACAACTACAATGTTTTTATGTTTGAAATAGACTGCTGCAAAATTGCTTGTAATGGTTTGCTATGAAACTATGATTGTTTGCTATGAAAACCTCTAGCATCCTATTTGTTTTGAAACTATTCATATAGCAACATATTCTCTATAAAATCGAGTTTGTAGCATATTATTACATAATTTGACACATTGTGCTCCCATCCAGTGACTAAGGCACCTCCAACACCTGAAATATAGGAATGGTAATATTCTCTTGGACACATTTAATGCACATAAATAAGGAAATTTTAAACTATTCTTAATTAAATAAATATTCTACAGGTGACCCTATTCAACAGAACAATTGTAATAACATTAGCTATTTTCCCTTATTATTGCACTCTCGTACCAGGAAGAATTAAAGGAAAGTCTATTTTAACATCTACCATATGGAAGGAATTCAGGAAGAACCCTGCAACTTATTTATTGGTTTTTTTTCCATTCGTGGAAAAAGGGTTGAACATGGAAATTTATGGATCAACATGAGTTTGAAAAACACATAGCACCAACTTTTAATTTTAATTATTAAAATATTTAATTTAGAATCAAAGCATTACTATGTCATGGTTTCACATGAGTGCAAGTGTAACCTCCTTGCATAGCACTCTGAATTTTAGTACGTAACCAACAAAAAACCACCCAAAAATATAGGAATGTTGTTATTTCTAATTATGGGCATAAAATATACCTTCATATTTTATATAAATAGGGAAACACTCTCTGTTGAAAAATGATTAATTTTCCATGATGTGCCCTCTGCAATTTTTGTATTCTAGTTTCATATAGAATTGATTGTGAATTTCTTGTGTTATTTACTAAATTTCATGCTGAAATTTTCATATTTTGGTACATAAGTCAAATCCATGGAGGGGGCCCATGTCAAGGTGACGGAAATGTGTAAACCTTTTTTTATATTAACTATATGTTGTAGTTTTATGATTGATTGGTGTATCTTATTACATTTTATTGCATGACTTAGTTATTTTGTGCTTGATTATTTTGTTTTGGATGTACCATATCATAGTTGCTACTTTATCCTATAAGTGTGTGTGTGAATTTTGTTTCTTAGTTTTGTTTGAGGCGATGATGCTTATGGAATATAGTTGCTATAGATATTTGTAGTAGCTTTCACGATATCTTTGTGATGGAGAATTGTCCAAGTTTAATTCCACCACTAAAGCAGATCCAAACATCCTAAGTTTGGATGTCTGGGGTGCCACATAGTCGTGCTTTGGGCCTAACTTGTAGAGACATCTTCCACCCAAACTTTGTGTCACATTAGGATTTCCTTTCTATAATATAGGTCATTTAGGAAATGGTAAGAGTCATTTTCTTATGTATGTTGGATGGAGTGCCTCGCAAGCTTACTGACCCTAGTTTTAAAAATAAAATTCACAATGTATCTGTTATAGCATCATTCAACACTCTTGTAGTTCTGATGCTCTTGTATGGCCTTCGGCATCCCTTTCCCATTCAAACTTGACCATTTATTAAAAAAAACAATATTTTGAATTCCATACGTGACTTTTCCCTTCAAAAAGAACATACACATGTGGGTTCCTCCATATATAACTCGCGTATATAATTTAAAATATGAAAAAATATAAAATATCCTATTTCTCGGGTGGGGTTTACAGGTTTCACCGAAATTCCACCTAAAGGATCTCGTGGCCTAATTGAATTAACCAATTTTTGGTGGTATTTATACACCTCATGGGAAGCCCTAATTATATGAAAGAGATAGGATAACGACATTATAGTCATTTTGGTCCCAGATCAAGTATGATTTCCCTTGTGCCTCCTCCACTCCTAGTCATAGGAAACCCTCGTTTCCTTGGAGAGATGTTAATCTTCCCTTATATGACATCATGTTTCTTATGATCGAGAGGTGATCTTGGAGGCTTGGGCTGGATGGATCCAGAGGAAGGTTTCATTGGTGTCATGGACGAATAAGGTTGTATCTCTCCACTACTCTTTGTTGATATCAATAAAGAAGCTTTGTCTTTTTCCGGAAATTTTATGGTCTCATGTTTTATGATTCGTGTTGAATATACATCATTATTTATATGCTTATGCTTGATGATATAACATGTTAATTATGAACATGCTTTGAACTACTTTATGTATATATGATTCTTTGAATTTTGTTGCAGGGCTAATTGCTTTGGAGGAAGCAGAGGGTTTGAACCCTATGGGATCAACATCAAACCTAGGACCTAGGGGTACTTATTTTGATCCTGACTTTAGTATTTTACATAGTTTACTTGCATGATGTATGTTTTTTGTTGATGGACTTCCTTTAATTTATTGAGCTTGTCAACCCTTACCTTAGAGAATTTTTTCCCACCAACAAAATTTGGGTTTGTCTGTCCTTTTTCTTGACTTTTCATATATTGTTGAATTTCTTGCAGTCTAGGTGTAATGTTCCTTTTTCAGAAACATTGTCAATCGACAAGCAAATCTATTCCAGAGATAGACTAAAGGGGCATTTACTGGATTTGTCACCTTCATAAAGAAGGATGAGCTCCAGAGGCTTCCTGGCCCACTATCAGACTCTGTCTATAGAGTGATTGTCAAAGGAAAATATCCCCAATAGGGAAATATAACAATATTGGGAGTCTCTTAAGATAGCCCCAACATTGCAGCTACAGCAATAAGAAAATGCACCAAATGGAAATAGAAGTGAATCCATGAATACATAAAATGTTGGAGAACTCAATGGTCATCACATTAGATCATAGCAGCAATAAAATATACAACTCCTTGAGGAAATGATCACTCAAGCAAGGCACTAGAAGCCTCAAGAAACCTGTACATGTAAATATGAAATACATAGCTGCATAAATAAGGCTTTGGACCATGACTGCGCAGTTATAGGAGGAACTGCTACATAAATGATAGAAATACAAATGATATAGAAATATGGGATCAAATAATAAGGGGGAGCAAGATCTCAACCCTTGAAAATACATAATATCAATCCCCTAAAAGGATTGGCTGAAATCTATACAAAAATGGCATTTTGCATAAATGATGGAGTAGCTGGGTAACAGCTATTCAAGAACTGGAAATACATGGAGAAGGCTGAAATGTCTGCAACAAATGAAGAACCCTTCTCCAATAGAAATATGAAGTGAAAGGCTAGTCCTTTCACCCAAGACTTCTCCTCCAAGTGACTATCAATCCCTCACAGCAAATCTCCTCTCTGAAAATGTTGTCTATTGAAGGGATTGTGCTACTAATGATGGAATGTGGTTGGCCTGATGCCAAATATGGTGGGATATGCTCAAGAAACACCTTTTCTGATCTCCCAATGAATAGAATCACTCTCCACTAAAAAACAAGCTCCGAATGGTGTGTGGAAACCTCCCCGGCAAGACCCAAAAAAACTACACAATATCTGCTGCAGAAACTGCGCTAATGTAGATGGCTGAAGCTATGGCCTGAATGCCATAATATGGGTAATGGAGTGCAATCCTTCATGAGCTACTCAAGAATTAGAGTAATTCCTAAACAGGACTCCCTTGTGCCCGAAGGCACTGCAGCTCTACTGAATAGCAAGAGGCAGCAACAAGTCTTCAAGACTCAAATGTAAAATGATCAAAGATGTGAACAATGGCTTCCTTGATCCTCTTTTATACAAGTGAGCCTTCCCTCCATGGGACCTACTTCGAATTAGGGTTTCCTCCATCTAGAATCTTCCCTCCTACGTTGTCCCACGTAGTGCTTTCCAACTCATGCCAATGCAATTTGACTTGGTCAACCTTGGCCAAGCATGTTTGCAAAAACCTCCTTTCACGCATGGAAGTGTGAAATCCAGCTCCAAATAAGATCCTCTTTCATACTTAGAGGATTTTTATTCTCTATTCATGCAAGGAATGGGTCTCCTACCCATTTTATTCATCTCTTATCAAAAATTAATGTTCCATAAAAATTTGCAACATTACAGTCCTCCCCTCTCAAAATATTGCTTTCCCTTAAGAAATTGCAAGGATGAATTGAGTTTCTTTCTGCCCTTCCTCCTGTAGCATCCTTATTTGATGATCTCCTCAAGGAAAAGGATGCCATATAAGCAATCAAGTCTCCAAACTGTCCCTCCAACAAATGCAATCTAGCCTTGGGGTGAACATTCCCAAATAGCTATCATGTAGAAACAAATATCCATGAAGGAACTAAGAGCTATCCAAGGGCCTCCTTAAGGCTTGAGATATGATATATAATGGGACTTATCATCCCCCATATGAAACTCTCATCCCCAAGCCATCCATAATAAAAATAAGTTGCCTCCCAACAAGACAACTCATGGAAAATCTCCTTCCACCTTGAGCTTCGGAAATGGTGGGCTGAAATATGATCATGGAAAGCACTATAACTTACCCCATGCTATCCTCTCCCCAACTTATGACAATTTTTGAGTGTATGCTGATCCTGGGCTGCAGATGTATTTCCCTCAAATGGAAAAATGAAGAGTAGTTCCCCCAAGAATCTCCCCTCCATCAATGAAAAATCAGCTGGCCCAAGACATGTCATCTATGATGAATAGGACAAGATCACCATAGAATGACCCCATGACATTTTTTCTGTATGTTATACCATGTGCATCAAGTTAAAACAATTCCTCATAGGGTTATAATGCACCCTCATCCACTGCAGCTGCATAAAATAGCATGGCAAGTACTGTACAAAAATATCACCTCTACTACTGAACAATAAATAGATGAGTGAGCCATCAATGTAAAATCAAATACATGCCCAAATATAAAAAATGGATGGATTTCATCATCACACTCATGGCCCTCAAAAGGAAGCAAATACATAGTTGTGGTGGCCATGTCTCTTCTCATGTTCCCGTTAGAACATGCAATGCATAAAATATGGGAGTCCTTCCTCATCAAGGACACATTCATCCCATGTGTCTCTCCTCTGATCATGTCCTCCATTAATATAACAGTAATATTATCCAAGGAGACCATACTCAACAATAAAATGAGGCAATTACTGAAGGTTTCATGTTATGCAAGGATGTACCAACAATCTCCCAAGTGGTCACTGCGCAGTTTCCCAAACTGCTGCTTTGAGAAATGGCAAGTTGTTTTTCAGCTCATGAATAACAATGTATGTTCTTTCATCTGATAATTCATGGTAAATGGCTGAATATAAATGCTGAACATGCATAAAATGTAACACTTTCCCAAGGCCATATAAATATGGATCTCTCCATCACATGGTTTGGCCCAATTTTGCTCATGGAGCAACATGAAAAATCTACCCCTTTCAGAAGCCCTGCACTGCATCATAATGATAAGAGTATGTAAATCAGCAAAGGTACACACAAGACTCTTACCATAGGCTAGAAGTGAGATTATAGATGGATCTATGCATGTGATCCTCCTCCCAAATGACAACGCTGTGAGCTCATGCAAAAAGGCTCTTGGCCATGCCAATCTTTGTTCCTTGCAATGCTCCTTGTCAAGAACAACTTTGGTGACGCTGCTGCAAATATGAAGCTTCTCCCAAGAGGGAAATGCCTCCTAATAAATCCCAGCTAAGGAGTGATCCCCTTGCATTATGAGAGTGCCCTCCTCTACTCCTACAACACCATCAATCGTATGAGAGCAAATATTCTTGTGCTCTCTCCCATCAATGCCAAGCAACTCAAGTGCTTGTTGCCTCCTCATGCTCACATCATGAGACTCATATGATGAAGGTACCATGACTGATATATATATATATGTATATGTATATGTATATGTATATGTATATGTATATGTATATCAGAAATATTTATTCCTTCTCTTTGCTTCCCAATGATGTAAACACCCTGCCACTTCTCCTTTCTTTGGTACTCCTCCCATGAGGGCTACCATCCTCCCAAACCAATTTTTGCTTCTTGCATTTCATGAGAGTTTGAAATGCAGCTCCTTGGAGACCTCTTAGGAAATGCCTCTCTCCCATGACTATGTTGGACCTATGAAGATTCAAATGTGATGGAGGTGATGTCTCCTCTCCACCCATGTTCAACAGCATTGCTGATTCCTCCAATGATGTAGCAGCTATCTCTTCCTCCGGTTTTACAATTTGCTTCATGATTCTCCATGGAGGTGTCATGGTTTACTTCATCCTCCAAAGGTTTTACATCCCCACCTTGAAGGCTGAATGAAAATCATCAAGGATTCATGAGGATGAGGGTTCTTCTCCTCTTTGAACCCTTTGCACAGCGCAGTGCAAACATGAGGCCCTAAAGTGGCCATGTGATTTGATCCTGGGACCTCCTCATATGAAATTTCAACATCCTTAAGATTATTTGTTGAAATAGAAAGTGGAACTTTACTCATACCTTGGTGGATCTTGGGACCTCTTTTTGTGGTTGTAATGGATTTTCCTCCAATGGCTTCCTCATCCATAGATGTAGAAGGCTGCTCCTCCAAAGTTGTAGCAGTTTTGGTGCAATTTTCCTCCCATGGTGGAATGGATTTCTCTTCCTTTTTCCTCCCTCCATCAAAGGTTTGGATCAACCCTTGAGCAAAGACTCCGAAAGAACTCACCCTTGAATGGACCAAGGGTTTGAACCACCAAACAGAGGTTTTATCCTCCATGTGCAGCGCTGCCATCTCCACTTCTTCTTTCTCTGCCACTAGATGCATCAATAAAAATGCCCCCAGCTTCTTCTCTCAAGCTCTAGCTGAAGTAACCCCATCAAATGTAGACAATAGAAACCCATTGCCTCTAATTTCTTCTCTTCCATAGGGCCTTCTCTCCTCCGTTTGCTGAATAGACTATGGGAACACTGTAGCTCCCTTGAATGCTACAGAATGGGGTTTATAGTCACCCAGGTACTTGCTTAAGATTTGGAAATCCAAGCATCTTCCATGCTGGTCTTCAAGATAATAGGAAGAGCATGGATCTTCCTCTTCTCCTCTTTTCTTCTCCTCCTCCTCAGGGAGGCTCTTCTTTATTCCAAAAATGGATGAGCTCAGGCTCATCTTCTTCATTATTCTCCTCTGATATCGAACTCACAGGCTGTGCGAGTTCAATGCTCTGATACCACTGTAATGTTCCTTTTTCAGAAACATTGTCAATCGACAAGCAAATCTATTCCAGAGATAGACTGAAGTGGATTTGTCACCTTCATAAAGAAGGATGAGCTCCAGAGGCTTCCTGCCCCACTATCAGACTCTGTCTATAGAGTGATTTTCAAAGGACAATATCCCCAATAGGGAAATACAACAAGATTGGAAATCTCTTAAGATAACCCCAACATTGCATCTACAGCAATAAGCAAATGCACCAAATGGAAATAGCAGTGAATCCATGAATACATAAAATGCTGGAGAACTCAATGGTCATCACATTAGATCATAGCAGCAATAAAATATACAAATCCTTGAGGAAATGATCACTCAAGCAAGGCACTAGAAGCCTCAAGAAACCTGTACATGTAAATATGAAATACACAGCTGCATAAATAACGCTCTGGACCATGACTGTGCAGTTATAGGAGGAACTACTGCATAAATGATAGAAATACAAATGATATAGCAATATGGGCTCAAATAAGAAGGGGAAGCAAGATCTCAACCCCTGAAAATACATAATATCAATCCCCTAAAAGGATTGGCTAAAATCTATACAAAAATGGCATTTTGCAGAAATGCCAAAGTAGCTGGGTGTAATGTCCCAAATGGGAAATTTTCTGCAATGCCGGGAATATCTTGAGATATTCCTATTTGTCCAACTCTGGGAGTATTAACAATCAACACTGAACTATTTCAAAGATTGATTGCTGGGGAATTTACTGGATATGTCATCTTCACAAGGAAGAATGAGATCCAGAGGCTACCTGGCCCACTAGCAGACTCTGCCAATAGAGCTT
This sequence comes from Pinus albicaulis, assembly GCA_034641835.2. Taxonomy (NCBI): domain Eukaryota; kingdom Viridiplantae; phylum Streptophyta; class Pinopsida; order Pinales; family Pinaceae; genus Pinus; species Pinus albicaulis. The sequence continues at coordinate 1,606,365,987 of CM076581.1, forward strand.
GTCAAGAGCTAATAATTCCCTTAAAGGAATTTCTACACCAATTGTCCACGAGGACGCTGTATAAGGAAGCCCATGTGAAAATAAGGAAATCCAATGCTGGGATGCCTTGGAATACATCTGATACAAGCTCCCTGCAGAATATAAGCCCAAAGAAATAACCCTAAGGGGGTTATATAGATCTCCCACCAACATGTGCACTGGAATAATGCTCAATGAGAGATCCTTCAGCAGCATTAAAACTTCAACAATTAGCAGCAGTGAAATAATGTCTCACACAATACAAAAGAGTACAAATCTGATATAGAAAGTGTAGCAGCAAATGTTATATAAAATCCTTGAGGAAAAGACCTCTCAAGGTGAGTACAAATCAGCATCAAAGGAAGATATACATGCAATGAAGGAAATACACTACTACATGATCCAGCTACTCTATAACTGCACAGTCTATAGGGGAAAATGACTGAAATATGATAAACATGTGATGATATAGCAATAAGAGCTCAAATAAAGATGGGGGATCAAGATCTCAACCCCAGAAAACATTATTATAACAATCCTCCAAGGGATTAGCTAAAATACATAAAACTGGAAAATGTCGGAGTAGTTGGGCAGCTACTGCAGCTCAAATAAAATACAACATTGGAGAGGATGGAAATGCTACAATGGATGTGAAAACCTCCTCCAATGTACTCAAAAGTGAAGGGGTTGATCCCCTTACTTAAAACTGCACTCACTAGTGCACCAAATGAACTCCTCCTGCAAACCCTCTCAGAAAATAACACTGTAGGAGAAAAGGACTGCGCTGGACATGAGAAGAAATAATGGCCCAATGCCAAGATCTGTAATAAATGCTCTGAAATCTTCTTTTCTGATCTCCTAGAGGAAGATATGGCTTCTCCTCTACAGAACAACTCCGGAAGTGAGATGGTGATGGTCCCTCACTGCAACACCAGCAACTCCAGCATTCTCTTGCTGCAAGAATAACGCAGTAGCTGCAAATGACTACTTTGGCCTCAAGCCATGATGTGAGGAAGATGAATAAAAATCTCTCCATGGCCTCCCATGGAAGAGAAGGGCATTCCTAAACAGGAATCCCTCTTGTGCTAAACAGCAACAAGTTGAAGAGAGCTTCAACTTCGAATTATATCTCCAAAACTGTCTCCACAATGGCTCTCCTTCATCTTTTATGCAATGTATGCATGGAACCCACTCACATTAGGGTTTCTCTCATTTCAAATTTCCCTCCACTCCAACTATGCAATCTTCTTGTGCAAGCTTTCCCTCTTAGGGTACGTTGTTGACTTTGGTCAACCATGGTCTAGCTCACTTGCCTTTGGCCCTTTTTCACACTTGGGCTACTAACTTAATCCACTTAAGTGACTTTTTGCACCATAGGAGTGATTATTAATTTTCTACATGGGCTCCCTCACCCATTTTATTAATTTTATTAAAATAAAATCAAAATTAATGTTCCAAATACTTTATTGCAAAATTTGGAACATTACAGTCCTCCCCTCCCAAAACTTGCTTGTCCTCAAGCAAGAGTAAGGATGAACTGCACCAAAGTCCTCCACTCAAGGCATGGAGTCTGAAATATCTCATGTAGATCCTCCATCCTCAAGCAATCAACCATCAAAATGAGTTACCCTCCATCTAGGCAACTCCTGAAAGTACTCCTCCACCTTGTGCTCATGAGAAATAGGTGGGCTGACTTTCTGAACTTGATAAGCTTCATAGCCTACTCCATGCTGTCCTCTTCTCCACTTATGATGAATGTGGAGTGAAAGCTAAACTTGGGCTGCAATAGTGTTGCCTTCAAGAGGAAAAATGAAGTCTAGATCCCCAAGGACCTCTCCTCCAACGCTACAAAAAAAGCTGGCCCAAATCATCTTAGATGTGATGAGTTGGATTTCATCAACATATGGCATCCAAAAAATTATATGGTTCACCTCATGGAAAAACACATGGCTGAAACATGGTGACCATATCATCTTCCATACTCCCTTGGAGCATGTGCTGCAAAAAGAATGGAGGTCTTCTTCCCCAAAGAGCACATCCACCCAATGAGTCTCTCCCTCCACATGATACATATGGGGCTGCTGCTAATATATGGCTGAAATTAAATGGTCTTCATGAGAGACCCAAGCTACCCCATCAACATAAAAACCATGAAGTGCCTCCTCCAAAAATTTAACTCTCCAAATAACTCCTCCCACATGAAGGAAAGAGATGAAGCTTTGGCAATCATGGGCTTCTCCTAAAACATACAACTTGCAAAGTAGGGAGAATAATACTCCCAATGGGTATCTTCAATTTATTTCCCTCCTCCAAAACAGTGCTTCCTCTGAACAGTGCTCCACCAGCAACACATGGAAACATAAACTTGTGAGAGCAAGGAGGTGAAATTTAGTCCCATACATGGAACCAGTGTAGGGCATCATTGGCCTGCCTCAAAATAAAGTAACAAGTGTCTTTTTAGCCACTTGTTTGCTGCCACATTCATCCTGCAAGATGTGATCATGAAAACAAAATTTGGTGCCAAAGGTTCACACCAAAACTATGTGGCTTTCCCCCACAACTCACTGCTGAAATAGCCATCATTTTGCTGCAATGAACCATAAGTACAAAAAAATAAAATTTTCAAGAAGGAAGAATCCCTCTTGATCTAAAATACTGCTCATAAAGACAAGAGAGTGCAAAGCATGCCACAAAGAGTTACCTCCCTCATCATGTACTTTGGCCTTTGAGCTGAAATGGCTCCAATGAAAAGTCCCCCTTACTGCAACATAGTAGGGGAGTGGTTGTGCCAACCATATCTTCATCTCTTGGGCTATGCATCTACTCATAAGCTGATATACCTCCATTAGGATTCCCTCCCAAGTGGATCCCTCCATCACTGAATAATATGCAGTAGCATGCATGAAAAGAGAACCCAAAATTTATGCATGTAGACCTTTCTTCTTGTGCTTATGCAACCAAGCAAAGAGAGTCAAAATGTGGTAAGGAGTGCTCTCCTCCATTACTCCTTCATGCTCATCATCTACATGCCTCCAAAGTTCATCACTTGTAGAGTGGCTTTGAGAGTACTCCAACAAGTAATCCAAGCCTTCAAGTGACAGCGTTGCTGGCCTTGGAGTAGGGCCACTGTCATCTCAAAGCTCCCCTCTTTGACATGAATCTTTTCAAAGACTTCTCCCCATAATGATGTTGAAAATGTAGAGATCCTCCCATGAAGAAGGTGCTGCTTGGCATCTAAGATCAAAGAGCAATCCTGTTGCACTATGCTAGTGCCTCCTCTTGCTCCCGCAACATCCAAACAAAATCTGAGCAACAAGAATGTTTGTTGCTCCCCTATACTTCCACCATACCCAATCTAAAATGGTAACATAATGAATGGTGAGAGAAATTCCATCCCATCATGATGCACCCATACTCTCTTCTTTATTCATCAGGAGAAATAATTGTGAAATGATCCTGGGACCTGTGGGTTATGGATCCTCCACATTTCTGCTGGGCACACTCCATCCATAAGACTCTACTCCTTGGTGTAAGTATCCTGCCACTTGGTACCTCTTTCACAAGAGCTACCATTCTCCCAAAACATATTTCTCCCTTTTCATTTCATGGGACATTGAAATGCAATATCCTTCATGACAAAATTTCAAAACCCCACCCTCACATGTGATGCATGGCTCATCAATAGTGCATGAGGATGACGAGGGTTTCTTTCCTCCAAAATGGCACAGCACAGTGAAACTTTCTACCTCAAGACAATCAAAATGCAATAATGTGCAAGCCTCCATGATAGATACAAACTCATGCATACCTTGGAGAGATTTGGAAGAATTTTGCTGTAAGAGCCTCTTCCTCAATGTGCTGGCTACCTCAATAGCTGAAGGTGGAGGCTGCTCCTCCATGAATGTGTCAACGTTGTCATGTGCCTCTGGTGGTGAGGGCTCCTCCCTCCTTTGGAAAAATCTTCTGATCAAGATCTGAGAAAAATCAGCAAGAGTAGAAACCCTTGCATGCCTCCCATCGCTGAACCACCAAGTTCTTTCCTTTTCCTGCTGAACAAGTGTGAAGAAGATAGAGTCTCTTGGAAGAATCTAGGGTTTGTTCCATATTAAGCAGATACTCACTTAGAATTCGAATTCCAAGTGTTCTCCATGCTTCTGCTCTACTCCTCTGTGAGAATAGGAAGTGCATGGTCCTTCCTCTTCTCCTTATTCTATATCCTAAACCTCCTTGGAGAGGTTGCTGCTGGACCCAAAACTGATGAGATCAATCTCATATTTCTACATCATCTTGGCCTCTTCTTCTCTGAAATTTTAACTTCATAGGCTAAGCCAAGTTTGAAGCTCTGATACCACTGTAATGTCCCAAATGGGAAATTTTCTGCAATGCCAAGAATATCTTGAGATATTCCTATTTTTCCAACTCTGGGAGTATTAACAATCAACACTGAACTATTTTAGAGATTGACTACTGGGGCATTTACTGGATGTGTCATCTTCACAAGGAAGAATGAGATCCAGAGGCTACCTGGCCCACTAGCAGACTCCGCCAATAGAACTTGTCAAGAGCTAATAATTCCCTTCAAGGAATTTCTGCACCAGCTGTCCATGAGGACACTGTATAAGGAAGCCCATGTGAAAATAAGGCAATCCAATGCTGGGATGCCTTGGAATACATCTGATACAAACTCCCTGCAAAATATAATCCCAAAGAAATAACCCTAAGGGGGCTATACAGATCTCCCACCAACATGTGCACTGGAATAATGCTCAATGAGAGATCCTTCAGCAGCATTAAAACTTCAACAAGTAGCAGCAGTGAAATAATGTCTCACATAATACAAGAAGAGTACAAATCTGATACAGAAAGTGTAGCAGCAAATTTTATATAAAATCATTGAGGAAAAGACCTCTCAAGGTGAGTACAAATCAACCTCAAAGGAAGATATACATGCAATGAAGGAAATACACTGCTACATGATCCAGCTACTTTATAACTACGCAGTCTATAGGGGAAAATGTCTCCAATATGATATACATGTGATGATACAGAAATAAGAGCTCAAATAAAGATGGGGGAGCAAGATATCAACCCCAGAAAACATTATTATAACAATCCTCCAAGGGATTAGCTAAAAGACATAAAACTGGAAAATGTCGGAGTAGCTGGGTAGCTACTATAGCTAAAATATAATACAACATTGGAGAGGATGGAAATTCTACAATGGAAGTGAAAACCTCCTCCAATGTACTCAAAAGGGAAGGGGCTGATCCCCTTACTGAAAACTGCACTCACTAGTGCACCAAATGAACTCCTCCTGCAAACCCTCTCAGAAAATAACACTGTAGGAGAAAGGAGCTGCACTGGACATGAGAAGAAACAATGGCCCAATGCTAAGATCTACAATAAAAGGCTTCAGAATCTCCTTTTCTGATCTCCTAGAGGAAGAGATGGCTTCTCCTCTACAAGACAACTCCAGAAGTGAGATGGTGATGGTCCCTCACTGCAACACCAGCAACTCCAGCATTCTCTTGCTACAAGAATAATGCAGTAGCTGCAAATGACTGCTTTGGCCTCAAGCCATGATGTGAGGAAGATGAAGAACAATCTCTCCATGGCCTCCCATGGAAGAGAAGGGCATTCCTAGACAGGAATCCCTCTTGTGCTAAACAGCAACAAGTTGAAGAGAGCTTCAACTTCGAATTCTATCTCCAAAACTGTCTCCACAATGGCTCTCCTTCATCTTTTATGCAATGTATGCATGGAACCCACTCACATTAGGGTTTCTCTCATTTCAAATTTCCCTCTACTCCAACTACACAATCTTCTTGTGCAAGCTTCCCCTCTTAGGGTACGTTGTTGACTTTGGTCAACCATGGTCTAGCTGACTTGCCTTTGGCCCTTTTTCACACTTGGGATGCTAACTTAAGCCACTTAAGTGAATTTTTTCACCATAGGAGTGATTATTAATTTTCTACATGGGCTCCCTCACCCATTTTATTACTTTTATTAAAATAAAATCAAAATTAATGTTCCAAATAATTTATTGCAAAATTTGGAACATTACACTGGGTAGCAGCTACTCAAGAACTGGAAATACATGGAGAAGTCTGAAATGGCTGCAACAAATGAAGAACCCTTCTGCGATAGAAATATGAAGTGAAAGGTTGATCCTTTCACCCAAGACTTCTCCTCCAAGTGACTGTCAATCCCTCACAGCAAATCTCCTCTCTGAAAACGTTGTCTACTGAAGGGACTGCACTACTAATGATGGAATGTGGTTGGCCTAATGCCAAAGATGGTGGGATATGCTCAAGAACCACCTTTTCTGATCTCCCAATGAATAGAATCACTCTCCACTGAAAAAAAAGCTCCGGATGGTGTGTGGAAACCTCCCCGGCAACACCTAGCAACACTGCACAATATCTGCTGCAGAAACTGCACTGATGTAGATGGCTGAAGCTATGGCCTGAATGTCGGAATATGGGGAATGGAGTGAAATCATTCATGAGCTATTCAAGAAGGAGAGGAATTCCTAAACAGGACTCCCTTGTGCCCGAAGGCACTGCAGCTCTGCTGAACAGCAAGAGGCAACAACAAGTATTCAAGACTCAAATGTAAAATGATCAAAGATGTGAACAATGGCTGTGTTGCTCCTCTTTTATACAAGTGAGCCTTCCCTCCATGGGCCCTACTTCAAATTAGGGTTTCCTCTATCTAGAATCTTCCCTCCTACGTTGTCCCACATAGTGATTTCCAACTCATGCCAACGCAGTTTGACTTGGTCAACCTTGGCCATGCATGTTTGCAAAAACCTCCTTTCACACATGGAAGTGTGAAATCCAGCTCTAAATAAGATCCTCTTTCATACTTAGAGGATTTTTATTCTCTATTCATGCAAGGAATGGGTCTCCTACCCATTTTATTCATCTCTTATCAAAAATTAATGTTCCATAAAAATTTGGAACATTACACTAGGCAATTAGTATGATCTTTGGGATCCGGAGTGTATTTTTTATTTTTACCTATTTTACTACATATATGCACTTTTTTTTATAAAAATGTGTACATACACGTTTTCTGTCAAAAAAACTAGCGTATACGCTACTTTCTTCAGGAATAGTCACACATATCTGGGAAAATTGGAAAATTTCAAAAACATTTCCTTCAGTCAAGGATCTAGACTGATTTTTTCTGCTTCCTTGCGATCATTTACTGTCTAGAAGAGTCTTGCTTCTTGATTTTGTCGCTTGTTTTAGCTCCTCTTTCAAAAATATTTTGTCAACCTAGGGTTTGCATTTTTGTAAAGTTCTGTGCTTAAGGTTTGGGTTTCAGGCCTTCTTTCTGAAGTGCTTGACTATTTTATTCTTTTTGGACAATGAGTTTATTTTCAACTTTCTTATAATCCAATATTTCCATTTCTTTGCTTCACATTCTTGAAGTTGATCTATTTGGTTTCCTTTTTATCATTTTAGAAGAGAATTTGCAATCTTGGTTCAGTGAAGGGTTTTGGGTTCCCTGAAATATTTCTATTTTTCTAAATCTTTTATTTATTTCTTCAAATCAAGTTGTTAAATTTATTGGTATATTTTTCACTTTATCTTTATCATCTTGATGATTGTTGATAATTTGTGAAGTTTGAGGTCTTTTTTCTTGATTTTGATCTTGAAGTGATTTATTTATTTTTCCTTCTTGAATCTTTTATTATGAGTCATTAAAAGGAAAAAGAGAAAAGTATTTGTTTTTTTCCTTTCTTTTCTTTGGATTTGTTTTTTAGTCTTTTGGCTTTCCAACAAGTTTGAAAATCTTTGTTTGAAGTCGAAAATTGTTTCGTTTGGGAGACTTTTTCTTGGTATTTTTTTTCTCCTTGTTTATCAAAATTTCGATTTTAATCTTTGAGAGAACTCATTTGTTTGTTTAAGCCCAATCCAAAAGATCTTGCATTTAAGCATTTTAGTATGCATTAAGGTAGCTTTCATTTTAGAAATTTTAGTCTCTTTCGATAGGTGTTAAATGTGTGAGTGTGTTTAAAAATAGAAAAATATATTTTTCTTTCATAGATTTCTTGTTGAACCTTGTAGAGATTACTATTCATCGAAGAAAAAGAAGCTGCATTACATGTAGCCTAGTTTTATATTGGTTTCTTTTTGCGTCAAAAACATCACAAGTTACACTTCTACTACCCGTGACTTAAGTAAAAACCAATAAAATCAAGCGCTTAATCTAAAATGAATTAGATTTAGTTTTTTTTCATAGATACATCAATTATTCTAGGGAATTTAGGGCCTTCGAATAGGTGTGTGGAGAGTAAACTCTCCAAGGCCACTCGAAACTAAAACTTATAAGTTGATTAAAGAGTGAAAATTCAGTATCGTTAAGTTGTCCTGGAAAGCTCCTCTAACACGTGAGGTAAGCACAAGGATGAGTGAGGACAGGGAAAGAGAGATACCCCTATCCTACATGTTAGATCTTGCGCCCACGACTATTCTGTTCGACCTTTGATCATGAGCTAGTGACCATATTTTCCTATCCTCGGGATCACACAACTGAATGTGGGGGGGAATTCCCGCGGTACCTGAGACAGACGATGCATCACTTTCATAGTACTTTTGGAGGGTTCCCTTGCGAAGCTCAGGTAGTTGCACTGGAAAAGGCTATTTTGTAGAGGTCAGTGTAACTATTTTTGATACCTTTGTTGTTTGGGTTGGTTGGTAATTATCCCAAACTATATTTGGAAGATCCTTATTTTCGCTTTCTTGTATTTTGGTGTCCAGTCCTAATAACCCAAAGTGGAAATACTTGGAAGCTGCTTTTTTGGTTGTATCTTTAAGGACTTTTTAGTGACTAATCGTTGCTCCTAAATTTCCATAAGTTTTGATTTTTTGAGTCTTTTAAAATTTCTCTTAATATTTAAAAGTGATTGATTGACCAGTTAATTAGTATAGGAGGCTTTGTGTCCTTTCACCTACAAGTGTCGAGCCTTCACTTAGAGGTCGTAGGAGAAATTTTATTGGTGGTTTTCAACTAGTAGCAGCGAACACATCGGAGATTGATCCTTCTCCAAGGGCTCATTTCATAGGGTGAACCTAGTTCAATTCATAATTTGGATGGAAACACTCTTGTCCTTGCTAGGGTTCTCTTCCAATCAAAAGACAAAGTTGAGATTGAAGACGTCACTAAGTCCCCCGTGACTCCTACAAAACCTCTTCCTTCCTATCTTTCTTACATTTTATAATACATGGATAACTCCACTCACATGCCGACACGCCCTGTTCAAACTCCTTCTTTCTTTCTGATGGCCAATTTTAGTGGTGTAAGTATCGCTACTAATAATTCTGGTGTGAAGAACCCTCCTTCAGTTTTAGGAGGGGTTAATATTCCTATCTCTACTGTTATATCTAGTACTATAGCAGTTGGCTCTACCTCCATTCCAGTTTTGATTGGGGGAACCAAACCTTCCATCACTTTCATTGGTGCATATACTTTTAAGATGCCATCTAGTGGGATTCCTTTGTTTCCATCAACCTTTCAATCTGTTGTTTCCACTTCAATGACTTCTATGGCAAGTGGTTCAACATCTTTTCAGGTTTTTTCTTTTGGAAGCACTCATATCCCTCCTTCCAATCGATCTTTGAACATAGGGTTAGCTCCTTTCTCTAGACAGGATCAAAATGCTAATCCTTTCCAAGGGAGTCAAGGATGGGAAAATACTTTTGTTAGTGGTTTAGGGGCTAGGAACTTATCCCATCCATTTTCTCAACATGGTAGTATGCCCTTCCCTTCTATCAGGACATCACAGGTACTTCCTCCTTTAGCCATTGCATGGAACCCTTATCATGGGATTTCTCCTTCTTTTAATGTTTCGTTAGGAGGAAATAACCCTATGTATGGTCAACATGTGGTAGGGGGGACGGATTCCCTCAAATTAATTCTGTGCCAAAATGTTTCCTTATTGTCTAGGTTCTTCTCTGAGTAACCCATGGAAACCTAGTGCCTCTCACAATATGGGATACTCTTTTTCTAATGTCAGAAATTTGACTCTTGGTAAGTGGAATTATATGGTTCCTCCACACTTACCTATTAATCAAGGTTGTCATTGATGTCAATAGTTGAGATAACAAATATTCTTATGATGTCAAAGAACCTCATGCAATCCCTAGGTTCTAAGGATGACATCAATGAAGAGGTAAACCAATGAAGATGTCAAACCACTAATGAAGAAGTCCTAAGAAGTCCTTGAACTAGCTATAATGTTGCATATGCCTTGATGATCTAGACCTTAACCTTTGATGACATATGGAGTCATACACTAAATGAATGACCACAATTGATGATGGCACTTGATGAAGGTTGAAAGAATAGATGATAACGTGGAAGATATCATTTGAAGGTTGGAAGACTATTTTGAAGTTCTCCTAATGATGCTGCACTATAACATATCATTGCACAATTATGTGATGACATGGATGATACACATTTCTGGACACTACCATGATGACAAGTATTTTTTACATGTTCCTATGATGATGAAGAAGCCAAATAATGAGGAAGACAAACAATGGAGAAGCCAAACAAAGAAGCCATACTGTCCTGATCATTTTATGCACTAAATAATTTAAGGACAGCCACAAAGAAAAATATTTTTTCCAACCTTAGATTCAATATTTCAACATAGGACCTACACCATCTTGAAGAGCATAATTTTAGCTTTCCAACGAGCTATTACTTAGCCCAAAACTCCAAGCGGTTTGAGAGTTATTGAATTTTTAAGTTAATACATAATTTCTGGTCAAATGAGCCGACATCACTTTCTAGGACAAGTCGGCCTACTTAAGGACGCATCTGTTCGGTGAAGGGTTGAAAATTAGGTGTATTTATATGTGATTACTCTACTTGTTTCAGACCAACCATCATAATAGCATTCATTACAGGTTCGAGTTCATATCTCATGAACAAGAAGGATAAAGGTTGCAGATTGGGTGAACAGCGTGGAGGATAATTCTACAAAGTCAAGTTAAGGGACAACGAAGGATTAAAGTTTGCTTATAAGACCTATTTTGAGCCGCAGCCCTAGAAGGAGTAGCAATCTCAACATCATTGATTATCTATGCAACAACAAATTGTGGAGAAAAAATACACTTCAGATCTCAGAATTGTTTAGGTGTAGTCCTGTAAAAGGTTGAGTTGAAGCTCGGAATGTTATAAGTCCTGTGGGGGTGACGTATGCTTAGATATATCAAGGTGTAGACCTATATATCTCAGACAAGGATATTCATATTTGATAGCTCAAATTTCTGGAAACAAGAAGTGTGGATAGTCCTGTAGGTTGCAGATTCTTCGATTACACCTTCACCTGTAGCCTTCACTTGTGAAGAGTTGCAGATTTATTTGGAGGAATAAAAACAACCCAGAACTTGAGCACATTGTAGCAACACTCAAGTGGAAGGCAGTTGCAGTGGCTAGGAGGTAGTTTGGAGGTTTTAATACCTTGTGAAGGACAGCCTCTAGTGAAGAGGACTAATTTGCATCAAAATAGAAGGAGAACAAACCTTGATTTGTTGTATATAGTATATACAAGTCACCTATGGTGTTGTGGTGACTTACCTCAGTCCTGAGAAATAGACTTGGTGGAGCAGCAGCATTTTTAGAGCTGGATTTTGATACTATCTTGGACAAAATTTGAGGGCTCTTTAGAGAAGATTTGGGCCTCATGTTTGGATTAGTTTTCGGGCAACTTTGAAAGATAATGTTATCTCCCTTGAAGACTTGTCCAAAGCACTATTGGAGTAGATTGTAGAGGAGTTTTAGAGAAGTCTTGTTGACCTTGAAGAGTAACCAAGTAATCCCTTGAAGAAGACCCTTGAACAGATGACAAAACATTATTGAAGATGCTTTTGAAGGACATTTTATGCAGACATCTTGTTGAGAAGTTTTTAGCTAACCTTGGAGAGTCATCTAGAAGCCTATTGGAGACTATGATGCATTGCTGATGTCATCATGAGGTGACCTTGAAAAGAAGTATTTGGGTAACATGAAGAGCAATAGTGACACCTTCATGAGAAGACCAAGTTTTCATTGATGATCTAAGTGCTTTGGAGATTGTTTGAGGGTATTTCTGAAGGTGACATTATCAGGGCTCGTTCCAGAAGGTATTGGGAGCCATGAAGAATCATCAAATCTATCTTGACGAATTGAATTTAGAGGTTGGAGCCTCATAGAGAAAAGGTTGGTGCCTTGGAAGATAGGGTTGGAGCCCTAGAGGATTGGAGTCCTCAAGAAACCAGGTTGGAGCCTGTACCAGAGATAGGGTTGGAGCCCTAAAGGTTGGTGCCTCAAATTGACAAGGTTGGAGCCTTGGAAAGACCAAGTTGGTGCTTGGCACAATACAAGTTGGAGCCTGGAAGATTGGAGTCTTCATCTAGGGTTGGAGCCCTATATCATTATTGTAGTTTACTTATTGTAAAGAAGAAATTAATAAAATTATTTATTCCATCATTGTTCATTTTGTGTTCTAAATATAAGTGATCTAACTGGTAAAATTAATAATTGAAAAGAAATGTTGATTCAGCCCCCTCCCAATATTTCCAACAATTGGTTTCAGAGCCAGTACCTTCACTCAAAGCCTAACATCTTGAAGGTTGATCATTAGAACACAAATGGCAAAGCCAAGGAAGAAAGTCTCCAATCCTCCTAAAGATGTGTCTTCCTCAACCATTGAAATTGAAGTCAATCAATTTGCGAAGGCTCCATTGTTCAATGGAAATTTTGATATATGGGAGACAAGAATGAGGAATTTCTTGAAGACTCAAGGAATTGAAGTCTGGAAATCAGTGATTACTAATGACACGATGGAAGAAGAATCCAAGG